>JAOTOL010001097.1:0-266447 GCA_034440575.1 Imbricaverruca yamaguchii | reverse complement strand
CCACCGCCACAGGTAGCTCTGGATGGGAGTGGACGGAGTGTCGGAGACCACCAACAGCAGGTAGCTCTGGGTGGGAGTGGACTGAGTGTCGGGGACCCCGTCACAGGTAGCTCTGGGTGGGGAGTGGACGGAGTGTCGGAGACCACCGCCACAGGTAGCTCTGGGTGGGAGTGGACGGAGTGTCGGAGACCACCGTCACAGGTAGCTCTGGGTGGGAGTGGACGGAGCGTCGGAGACCACCGTCACAGGTAGCTCTGGGTGGGAGTGGACGGAGTGTCGGAGACCACCGTCACAGGTAGCTCTGGGTGGGAGTGGACGGAAGCCGGAGATCACCGCCAGAGGTAGCTCTGGGTAGGGAGTGGACGTGTGGGGTATGCTGTAATATCGAAAATCGTGTCGAATACAAAATAAAGAAATCGCCCTGGAGCCCAAATAAACACGGCGAAGCCCGGAATAATCGACCTAGGCCCACAGCGGGATCACGCTTGGGACAAAAATTTCCCTATCCTAGCATTTAAATTCCAATCATGTTCGCAATTAAGTGCAGTAGGCCCCGAAAAACTTCCCGGGACACAAAATTTCCGGACCACAAGCACTGGGTCCCCGAGAACTCGCCACCGGGCAAAAAATGCGCCAGGATTCCAAAAAATATCGCTGGTCCCCGAAGATTTCCGTCCGTACTTCAACAAATTCAAATCGGTGCTCCGAAATGCTGCACCGGCATCCCAAGATGTGTCATTGATGTCCAAATAAATACATAATGGCCCACAGATCGCATCGGGACCAAAAAGTCAAAGGTCGCTCCCCTCTGTCTATCCCTCCCGCAAAAACAAAACTCCGAATGTCTGGAGTCTATTAAACGTGCTGCTGAACACGTGCCGAACGATAAACACAAGCGGTGTACCTGTGACTATGTTGACTTTCACGCCTACTTAGAACCTATGTACAGGCGGTGCACGTAACACTCTGTCGACTGGCACGCGCAACATCATAATTGAGGAGTTCCCGCAACATGTCTGTATAGACTGAACTGCATCCTCCCAGACATTCAACAACAAAGCACTTAGAAATGGACGTACAATCGCTCCTTTTCATAGATTCTCCCAATGCCACAACCCTGAATGAAGCTGACATTACTGCATTAGTTTCCAAGAAGATTTCCTGTCAACTGGGTCCCTTGCAATCGTGTTGTTTTTCACTCCTGTTCGTGTACATATATTGGCTGGATGTCGTGCCCTCGTGTGATATCGATAATTAACTGGGCCGCTATTGAGTCCCATAGTAATAAAGGGATAAAGCATATACATGCGAACAAAGAGGGTATGGTTGATCATCATTTAGACTGATCGTTCGTACGAATTTCACATAGCATTGGCATTGATGGCATAAAATCCTAATTATGATTTGTGATTGATCAACCACACGTGCGGATACAAATTACAAGGCGCAGCGATGCTTGCGCTTTCGCTAATATACCTGGATTACCCATCTAAGCAGCCAGGCTCCTGGACCCTGGAGCTTCCCAGCGTAGTTCCAAATGACGTCAGAGACGATGATTGATCGCGCCGACGTCACGATACAAATTGGGCCTCGTCGTATGACGTAGACACCGGGAATCGCCTCACCACCCCGGCTACGAGTGATGCGCCCTGTCCACTCACCTTGTGCACCTCAGGCGACGGCGAGGGCGATCAGCTGATGCGGCCGTCCGCCCACGGTGAGTGATCTCCCCTGTCGGCGCACTCCCACGCGGTCCAATCAAATCGATACCCTTCCGCCGCGACGACCTAATTTTAACACGGGCCTGTCGCACGGCTCAGCCCCGCCGGCGGCCGCAGCGGTCTGGCCGGGCGCGCTCGTGCCCGCTCGCCGGACACACGGCGCTGTCACGGCCGCTGCACGGCCACTCTGCACGGTCGCGACGCCCGCCGCCGGCCGTCGTCGCACTCCTGCCGACACTCCTGTCGGCACTCCTGTGCAGTCCTCGCGGCCGCTGGAGCCGGAGCGTGGCAGGTCCGGCCGCGACTGGAGCGTAGGAGTGTCGGCCTGACGGGAGTACAGGAGCATCGGCCCGGCTGAGGTACGGGAGCCTGGCTGAAGTACAGGAGCCTGGCTGAAGTACAGGAGCGCTGGGTAGAGCACAGGAGCCCGGCTGAAGTACGGGAGCCTGGCTGAAGTACAGGAGCGCTGGCTGAAGCCGGGCGCTGGACGTTCCAGCAGTCAACACCTCAGAAAACAGCTGATGAAAGGAACGCTTGAGCACAGAGACCCGTGCAGTCGCGCGTCGACTCAACACCGGAACACTTCGCGGCGCACTACCTCCGCGTCGGCACTGCACTCGGTGAGCGGAGCTGGGCGCGTGAGTTCCCGCGTCGGGTGGCCGAGGCTCGACGGCGCCCCGAGTAGCGCCCCGAGCGGCGCCCTGAGTAGCGCCCTGAGCGCCCCGAGCAGCGCCCCGAGTAGCGCCCCGGAGCGGCGCCCTGAGCGGCACCCTGAGTAGCGCCCTGAGCAGCGCCCTAAGCGGCGCCCCGAGTAGCGCCCTGAGCGGCGCCCGGCGACAGAGTCGGCGCCGGCCAGCGTGTGTCAACGGCGCCACAACGAAACAAGGGCGGCCGTTCCGCACCGCCGTGCCGCGTCGCTTCCGCCAGCTACACCCACCGGCCGGGAGGCGGCAGAGGGGAGGAGGTCGCGGGGGGGGGTGGCCGGGAGGCCGGAGAGGGAGGGGAGGTCGCGGGGGGCAGGTGGCCGGTGCGCGGCAGGTGAGCGGTCCCGCCGCCCGGCGGCGGCTGCGGCGAACCGCCGCCCATCCCGCTGTCGCAGGTGGACAGCTCCCGGACAGATGGTGGCCTACCGGATCGGCTGGCGACCCCCGGGGCAGCTGGTGATCTTCGGGACAGCTGGTTACTCGCAGAACAGTTGGGGACTCCCTGGACGACTAATGGCCTCCGGTACAGTTAGTGATACTCCGGGACAGCTGGCGAGCCCCGAATAACTGGTAGCGAAGCAGCTAATGGTCCAGGGACGGCTGGTGAGCCCCGGAGAAAATGGTGTCCCCTATCTAAGAAAGGTTGGTGGTTCCGTGAGCAGCTGGTAAAGCTGGGGCAGCTGGTGACCCTCGGAACAGTGAATGGCTCCGGGACAGCTGGTGATGTCTCGAGACAATAGGTGGCCTCCAGGATAGCTGGTGATTTCCCAGAGACAATTAGTGCCCTCCAGGATAGCTGGTGATGTCCCGAGACAATGGGTCGCCTCCAGGACAGCTGGTGATATCCCAAGACATGCTGTGGCCTAAGGACTAAGACCGGAAGAGGCCTTATGATAGCTGGAGACTATGATACAGCTAATAACTTCTTGGGAAAGTACTGAACCGCTTCGAATGTCCCTAAATATAATTTCCTTGCGCAAACCCTGCATTCAGTTTGTGTCGACGACAATGGGAACTGGGTCTCCGGCTGTTATTCAAGTGACGCCGCTATGAGTTCTAACTGGATGATGACAAACTTTCTTGTCGGCAGAATGTTTTCGTAAAATTGTTGATATCTGATCTAATCAAATGGCATTTTGAGGGTCATGTTCCACCACCCTTGCTGGTACTAACACCAACGGCTGAAGACATGAAAGCTTGTTGGAATGAATCGGACTATTCGTGGAAATTGTTCATTGTATGGCAGCGGCTGTGGTCTGTCGCGATCTCCAAAGCATGTCAACTGGTACATTCCGTGGTCGGCCGTGAGCTGCATCTGGCTTCATGGAGAGTGAATGCAGGCTGGACGGGTCGATTCTCAATCGCCATGAAACGAGAGGGCGATAGGAAATCGCTATGAATGGCTATGCATGGCTATGAATGACTGTGGCCTTCGAACGGATTACAATGAGAGGCGCTGGGTTTAAGGCCGGGCAGACTTACGAAGACCATCAAAATTTGCATATCGCATCAATTCGCAGGAAATTGGAAATGGTCCGAACAATCGGAGATGTGCCGAACAATCAGAGATGTGCCAGACAATCAGATATGCTCCGGACAATTTGGGATGTTCCAGACAATCGGATATGCTCCGGACAATTCGGGGTGTGCCGGACAAGTCGGAGATGCTCCGGACAATCGGAGATGTTCCGGATAACCGAAAATGTGCCGGACAGTCGGAGATGTGCCGGACAATCGGAGATGGTCCGGACAGTCGGAGATGGTCCGGACAGTCGGAGATGTGCCGGACAATCAGAGACGTGCCGGGCAATCGGAGACGCGCCGACAACCGCTGATGCTCCGGACAGTTGAAGATGTGCCGGAATCGGAAATGTACCGGGCAGTCGTAATATGCTTCGAACAGTTGAAGATGTGCCAAACAATCGGAGATGTGCCGGACAGTCCGAGATGCTCCGGACAGCCGGATATGCTCCGGACAGTCGGAGATATGCCGGAATTGAACGACATCATATTCGGACCGCCCTCGCTCAGCCGGCTTTGGTCGAGGTCACAGCACATGCCTGCGGGCGTGAGACACGACCCGACGGTTCCGCACGGCTGCGCCTGCCACAATCCCGCCGCACAGCGCACCAATCAGAGGCCGGCGCTCCGTGCGAGATCTGCAGACTCATCGCATGGTGCACTGCCGCGATTGTCAGAGGATAAACAGCGCAGTGCGGACAAACGGCGTTGCGGCTGCCGAAGGCTGCCGGAGCTATGGGAAGTGCGTCGCGGATGGCTTTTAAGTGACGTCATCTGGAACGGCCCGCGATGTCACGAGTGTCATGTCACGAGTGTCATGGCATGTGGCCAGCTTTGGCCGCCGACAAATCCTTCCATGCGATATCGCCACAACCTGAGCAAGTCACCAAACAAGTATGACGTCATTTGACATCCTACTGACGTCAGCCTTCGGTGGCCACATCCCAAACGCCACGGCGCTGACCATGAAGCATAGTGAAGTCCCGGCGGTTCGGCAAGCAGCATCGCTGGTTTTTGCCGGCCGATGAATGCCGAGAGCCGCGTCAAGACCCCTACTGGATTCAGGCAGCAGCGGCGCCGGTCACATTCGCCCGCAGCCTCGCTGTCGACCTCCCGTGGTCAGAAGGACCGGGCTGGACCTCGATCGGAGTCTCGCGCGTCGGCAGGAGGGCCAGGTCGGCGGGCCGTGGACCTCCACTGAAGTCTCACGTCGATAGGAGGGACCAGGTCGGCGGGCCGTGGACCTCTACTGAAGTCTCGCGTCGATAGGAGGACTGGGTATCCTGGCGGTGACCTAGTCTCGCGCGGCAAGGGGCCGGGTCGGCGGGCCGTGGACCTCCACTGAAGTCTCACGTCGATAGGAGGACTGGGTATCCTGGCGGTGGACCTCGATCGGAGTCTCGCGGCGGCAGAGGGGCCGGGTCGGCGGGCGGTGGACCTCGATCGGAGTCTCGCAGCGGCAGAGGGGCCGGGTCGGCCGCGGGCCGCCCGGGGAGCCTCCGGCCGGCAGCAGAGGCGGTCCGACCCACACAGGGCGGGGCTCCACCCGCCGCCCGCCCGGCCCGGATGCGGTTCCGGGCAGCGCGCCGCCCCGCCGAGCTGACCGGAACTGGCGGCCGCAGTGGGCGGGTCGGACGCCCGGGGGCGTGGCCAACTGGAAGCGCTCCGCTGGCGGCGAGGTCGACACGCTGGAAGCGAGCGCCGCTGAACGTCCGGGCACGGGCGGTGCTGCAACAGGACGCCAAGCAGGCAAGCCGCTTATCGTAGCGGTGGACTCGAAAGTCGGGGCGTTTCTTCACATGCAATTTCACAATGCTATTGTTGAAACCGAGGATAGCTTCAGGAGCCATGCGGAATTTCTTCATGGCTGCGATGCCCGGAATCCACAAGGCTGTGTCCATGTCTTCAGAAGCCATCCGAAATGTCCTGGTGGTCGCGATGCCCAGAACCTACGAGGCTACACCCATGTCTTCAAAAGCCATGCGGAATTTGCTGGTAGCCACGATGCCCAGAACCTACGAGGCTATACCTACAACATTCCACCTACGAGAGCATGAACTCTGGCCCTGGGGGAGGTACATTGTCCAGGCGAACGTTAAACTGGCCGCAGATGCAAAATGCACCAGTAACTGAGTGGCTCAATTCCTTTTTGCTTGTCAATTCTTGGAAAGGCTCGCGGCGGCAGAGGGAGTGAGGTGAATAACTAATTCATCGATGCACAATTCGTGACAACGAAGTATTTCGAAACATATTGAAACCATGCTGCGACTGCGAAATAAGCAGTGTTTCTCATTTTGCATTTCAACCTCCACTTGTAACCTCACCGGCAAATTAATCACAGCAGGAAAGCGAAGCCAGGTACTAAGTTGTGGAGCGGCAGCGGTGGCAAGTCTGCAGGTAACTGTAAGTTCTTGTAGTACAAGACAAAGCCTTATGGATATCCAGATGTGATAAACTTCCGGTAGGTATGAGCGAGTGCCGCTATCATTGTGGCTACGATATTACCACAGATGATACGTCACAGTTCATACTGCTACAGTTCGTGCTACCGGTATGCATCGCCTTGATACTACCACAGATATTACTACCACGTAATACTACCACGCAATGCTACTACAGTTAATGCGCAGTGCACGTGCACAATTACTTAGCCGCCAGCACAACCTGTACCATGTGTGTGCCGCGTCCTGACCTCTGGCGTTGCTCTGTGAGCGACATGTGACCTGACTGACACGTGACCTGAGTGACACGTGACCTGAATTACACTCGCGACACACGACAGGTCACACCAGCACCAGCACCAGGACCGGCATCAGCACCAGCACCGGCACCAGCACCAGCACCAGCACCAGCACCAGGACCGGCACCAGTACCAGCACCGGCACCAGCACCAGCACCAGCACCAGCACCAGCACCAGCACCAGAACCAGCACCGTCACCGACGCCAGCACCAGTACCAGAACCAGAATCAGCACCGGCACCAGCACCAGAACCAGCACCGGCACCGGCATCAGCACCAGCACCGGCACCGGCACTGGCACCTGCATATATATATATATATATATATATATATATATATATATGCATAAATATATCCATATTGACATGATTTCAGGGCAAGCAAAAAGGGAACCATTCCCAGAGGACTCACAGAAGCTGGTTAAAGAAATCGCAGATCATTTTTTTACTTCAAGGAATTATGTGCTGATTGGAAACAATCAGCATCACTGAGGAAACAAAAGGTGGAATCAAGAAGCATCATACAATTAGCATGGATATCTGTGACCATATTAGCTATCTTATAATTATACAAGAACTATCCAAGCTGCATGGTGGTCTTATTGTCCTCCCTGAGATTAAGGATGGTTATTGCAACCTGATTTCTATTAAACTATCTGATAATGAATATGAACCCCTTAATGTAGGACTGAGTTGCTATTGTCAATAGAAGTGTGGTCAAATATAGAAGAAGGTTTGGCTGGGCGTTATTTGCCAAGACATTTTTACGCTACAAAAAGAAAGCAGAGTTTAAACTTGTCCAAACCTACAACACAGGCTCATCGGGGGGATGAAAAATGTAAGACACTGCTAAAAGCAAAGTCACGAGAACGAAACTTTGCGGCGCACGACGTATTTACGATAAGACGACGGCATTGTCATCAGAAAATCCGACAAGTCATCGATCTACATGATCCTAGATAAGGGTGCATGTAAAAGATGAATGGCATACCAGCTGACAAAGCGAAATTCGAACTGACTAAGGAGACCCAACTGACACTCTAAGAGCCAAAGTCATTTGGCTGGCATCGAAGACTGATTGCCTCTGTCAACGCTGTGATAGGCCGCAATCATTTTCATGGAATTGCGCTTTAGTGTGATCCTGGATATGCATGTAGGAATGCTATGGTGCACAAGCATGTGAACTCTTGAGATAAATTATTTCATGAGTACCCACACCAACTCATTGGCTATCAAAACGGCTTAGTAGCTTACTACTCTAGCTTTACATTCATCGCAAATATAACATCATAACAGTTGACAAATTCGTAAATCACCTGCGTGTAAAAAAAAACGACGACGTACTGTTATCTACCGGCATAGAAAGTGTGCTTGCAAGTGTTCCCCTGCACGACTACCCAGTTAATCCTAGCTCAGCCTTTTACAACAGCGGCATGGCCCCACGAAACTCCCTAAATGTGCTCCGGAGAACCTGCTACTCGTGTGAGACTGAGGAGCCATCCAGAGGCTCCGTTGCTCCTGTGTGGGACTGAGGACTCAAATGCAGGGCTATGTGTGCACACACGAAGTGACTGTCCGTCCACGCATCAATGTAGCTTACTCCGCCAGTGTAGGGCGAGCGTTCAGTCGTTGTCCCACTTGAGATGCGTATGCATCGGGAGGTTCTGCGTCTGAAGCGGCGCCCCTCTGATCTAGAAAATGCGCCCCTTCGGGAAGGTTTTAGCGCACTACCTCTCCCGTTCAACGTTTTTTTTTTGCTGCAGGCGAAAAGGCCCTCGGTAGTATGCTCAAGTGCGCCTCCCCGCTCAACGGATTTTTGCACCGAAGGCGCTCCTCCGTGGACTTTTACAAGAATGCTACTCCATGGAGTGGCATCCCTCGGAGTAGATGGCGGTCCTTCAGAGGAACGCCCCTTCCTCCCGCAACAACAACAACAACAGCAACAAAAAACACTCGGAATCCGTCCCTGTTAACAGTTGTATTATCGTGCCTACGCGAACACATCGCACAAAGCAGATGAATAGACTATTCGGGACATGGTATCAATTGTGGAAATTGTTCTGATAACGGCGATCGTGCCCAGTTCATCGCGCAAGCTGCAAAGCACAACCAGAAAGCAGTCTGGTCACAGACAACAACCTGACTTTCATTGACGACGAACCGAACCAAATTAGTTGCTTGTTTTGTTGTCCAGGCGAGGACTGCAGGCCTTGTTCAATGGATTACATTGGATTCGCAACCACCAGTCTATCAAGACGCTTGGCTTTCACTTGCACGAAAGCACTCCTGAGGATCAGTTTCGTCCAGTGCCGTGACACGCCACTAACGAGGCTTGGCACGCTGGCACCATGGCACCATGGAACCATGGCACGCTGGCACCATGGCACCATGGAACCATGGCAGGCCACTAACGAGACAGTGATTGGTGCAAACACGTGCACATGAGATTGGTTATCAAGATCATGCTCGACTATCCATACTGGAGGCGTTGTGTATCCATACTGAATAGTACTAGGAGTATGGATAGTATTCATACTGGAGGCCATCCATGCACGCGTGAGTGCGCACCCGCACTAAACCGAGAGCTGAAGACATGGTTGCCACTCGGAAGGTGTGGAAGTCCATAGATTCGCTGCTTAGAAGAAGGGTAGCCATGGTATGGGTTAGCCATGTTGCGTGCTACGTGTTCGATTGTTCATCGTAACTGTATAATTGTGGGCGAATAAGATATGGGGAAAGGAAGGTCCACGAGAGCACAATGTCCATGCATGATTAGATGTCATGAAATATTAGTTGTTATTGCATAAGTTACAAGTTTGTCAATGAAATCTGCCAGTTACTATTTCATCATACTGCCCCGATGTGGCGCAATGGTCAAGTGGTATTTCTTCAGTTTTTTGTCTATTACTCAGTGTGGTGAATACAAAGCAAGTCATTTAACTAGATAAAGAAACTCGTATTCAGAATTTAGTATTTAGTAGTCCCTCATTTCTATGTCTTTCTTGTAAACGCAAATGTGATTTGTCCGAGTATGTTGTCATCAAGATGTGAGTTGCTGTCCGTAGCCGATATTGACGCTAGATTAAATGATATAAAACCTGCCAGCCTGCAAAATACAACTCGAACCGAAATCTGTGGATGACATAATCCGCCAGTTTTTAGAAGCATCACCGAGAACGCCGGAAACACTATCAAGTCAAAATCGGCCGCAGATATCAGCTCTCTAGAAAGCTACGCGAGACATGAGACGACAAATGATTACAGAGCATCAGCACCGCTGTGTGCTTATCTTCTCGTACCGGTGGCCATAGGCAGAACACAGACGTCATGAATTCTGACTGAATCAGGCCACCAGTTCAACGGTTGCTACGTCAAATACACTATTACTCATGGCGCATGCATACGCTCAATGTAGTTTTTTTTGGTGGAGGGTGCATTCTGTTGCAAGCTACAGCCATTTAATACACATAATACTGCATAGCTACTCTAGCAGCAGGGTGGAGTATTGCTCGGTGTGACGTCACTTTGGTTATCCAGATCAGACCTGGTGAATCACCATCTCCCTTCGTTTCGCTCCTGAAATGATTATTCCTTGGTGCCGAACTACTTTCTGGCCGGCATTGTTCACTGTCGGGAGATCATCGGGCCATACCGTTTTTCTCCGGCATGCACCGATGCTGACACTTGCGAGGGCGGATGCACGCATCGCTGCACACTGACTGCGGGGCGGGGGGGGGGGAAGTCGGGCAGCATCGCCGGGATACGCTGGCGATAGCTATCGCACCGAGGTCCATTGGTCTTGCGACGGGGCTCAGCCAGCCTGTTGCTAAGGTCTGACAGTTGGCGTGTATGACGCGTTGGTCTGCTGGTAAGTCGCTTGCCGCCCGGTTAGGCAATACCTGCATGTTTCGTCCAATGTGAGCAAGCTGAACTGTGGGAAGCAGGTGAAACTCGCCACCCATCTACTGCCCAGGCTCGCCCCAAGCCGCTGTCCGAGCTCGCTTATTTTCAACTTCTTGGACTTCTTTTGGACTTGGACTTATTTCGGTTCCATGTCACCGTCCAGCAGATAGAAAGGATGCCTGCCGAAAAAGGAAGGGAAACAGTGAGACGTTAACCCCAGAACAAGATGTTCTTAATCGGGAAATCTTACGACCAGATATTTATTCAGCACATAAAAATACTACGCCCGGACATGGGAAAAATAATGCACAAATTGTTATCACAAGAAAAATGATGTCGCCAAACGTTGTTCAAAACACTGCTCGCTCTGTTTCCATGTCGCTTGCCCATCAGCGATACAAATTTACCTCAGACGATACTCGTTTTCGTGGAGCTGGCATATCAGTAATCAGCTACCACAGATGTCTGCTCAGTTCCCGCCCAATCTGTACTATGGCGCCAGTCATCAGACCGGTGTTCACCTTCGTGCACGGGCGGCGGAACGAGCTGGCGAAGGGGTCCGCGGAGAAGGGCGACATTCTCTGAAATTCCATCGCTTAAAGAACCCATAGAAACAGTTGTACCCATTCATTGATGATGTGTGACTGAACGTCAGTTATCGAGACATGTTTTGTGGTGCCGCCTTCCCTAGTCGTGTGGGCAGGTTATTCCGCCCCTTCACCGGGCCGGGAGAGATGGGGCTTTTGAAAGCTCTCCCTCACTAACGTCCGATCTACGCAAGCTAGGATAAGGTGCTAGGGATCGTTAGGAAGCTCTGTTCATGGAAACATGGAGCTCCGAAGCATACCATATACTTGTAAACCGATAATTACGGAACCAGATGTCATACTTGGTTTGTGCACGTATCACAACGTACATCCCTGAAATGATGGCGACATTTCTCCTATGCTAGTTTTTTTTTGCCTCATGTAATTTTTGTGGGGCCTTTTCTTAAATTTTCCGAGTTCTGGTTGTGTGGGGCTTGAGAACTTAGGCCAGAGGAGCGAGTTTGAGGCTAATAGGACCTGCACAGTCTGTGAGAGGCTTTATACTGAACGTGGCTGGCAAAAGCTAGAACTTGCCCCCATTGGAGAGCGGCCGTGACAGCAAGCCTTGCAGAGCTGTTCTCTTCCATGTTTTGCCGTGTGCTACAAACATGCCACTGACCTTCACGTTATGTTCGTGGGCACCGTGCATTCTTTTCAGCTACATTTTAAGTCACTTGACCCTGTAAATGACTTTAAGATCTGTCATAATTCTTACTGTTTGCAGCCAAAGCATTGACCTTGCATACTAAATTTATGTCCCACCCGAACCCTATTCCTTCTCTGGCCTCCCCATCTCCGATGCATACTTATCCACGGATGGCATAGGTAATTGTTGTATAACGATAACCTATCCCTTATCATTCCTGGTATGTACATAATTATTATTATTATATATATATAAATATATATATACATCAACACAAAACTTGTACTGCTCGTGTTATCTAGCTGTGGTATCCATAAACATTTGCATTTTAAACTTTCAACGTGCTACCAAAAAACTCTGCTTTTTTCTTTCGGCAGTAAATCGAATGATAAGTTTGCAATGGCCCTGCCCATTAATAGTTAGGCCGGATTGATCTCAGTTTTGCATGTTGATGGCACGTGATATTTGTCAGTTGTGGAAAACGTTCCCCCCTTTTGAGGCCACGACTGGCTGTGGAGTGACAGCATCTTCGTCCACACTGGCACCCAGCAGCGTTTCAGCAAAAGAAATAATTACTTTGACTCTTTGCAATGGCAGCCCAACGGACGTGAGTTATTCATTACATCTGGCTTCCATTTTCGTAGCTCGGGTAGCTCGTTCCGAGGAATGGCCTGCGCTATTTTTATCCAGCAACTACTTTTGAAACGGCGTCGTCTCGACCGTGACCGAAACGATTGCCCACTTCAAAGTCAGCCAGTCGTGTCGTCACCAAGCTCTCAACCAACCGGCTCGAGCGTGTACCGTACGGCCCACAGTCCGCCGCGGGTGGCCGCCGCACGGCCCACAGCCCGCCGCGGGTGGCCGCTGTAAGGCCCACAGCCTGCCGCGGGTGGCCGCTGTAAGGCCCACAGCCCGCCGCGGGTGGCCGCTGTAAGGCCCACAGCCCGCCGCGGGTGGCCGCTGTAAGGCCCACAGCCCGCCGCGGGTGGCCGCTGTACGGCCCACAGCCCGCAGGGCCGCTGTAAGGCCCACAGCCCGCCGCGGGTGGCCGCCGTACGGCCCACAGCCCGCCGCGGTGGCCGCTGTACGGCCCACACCCGCAGGGCCGCCGTGGCCCACAGTCCGCCGCGGGTGGCCGACGCACGGCCCACAGCCTGCCGCGGGTGGCCGCTGGAGCCTGCCGCGGGTGGCCGCTGTAAGGCCCACAGCCCGCTCTAAAGCCCAAGCCCGCGGCGGGGCCGCTGTACGGCCCACAGCCCGCAGGGCCGCTGTAAGGTCCACAGCCCGCCGCGGGTGGCCGCTGTAAGGCCCACAGGGCCACTCTAAGCCCACAGCCCGCGGGGTGGCCGCTGTAAGGCCCACAGCCCGCCGCGGGTGGCCGCTGTAAGGCCCACAGCCCGCAGCGGGTGGCCGCTGTACGGCCCACAACCCGCAGGGCCGCTGTAAGGCCCACAGCCCGCCGCGGGTGGCCGCTGTACGGCCCACAGCCCGCAGGGCCGCTCTAAGGCCCACAGCCCGCGGCGGGTGGCCGCTGTACGGCCCACAGCCCGCAGGGCCGCTGTAAGGCCCACAGCCCGCAGGTCCGCTGTAAGGCCCACAGCCCGCAGCGGGTGGCCGCTGTAAGGCCCACAGCCCGCAGCGGGTGGCCGCTGTAAGGCCCACAGCCCGCCGCGGGTGGCCGCTAACTTCGCACGGCCGGCCTTCGGAAGCCATGACCACCGCCGCCCAGTAAATTCATCATCAGTTTGCAATGGTCCTACCAATTAATGGGCAGGCAGGAGTGATCTTCGTTCTGTATGTCGATGTCACGTTGGTGTCACGTCAGCAGTTCTGAAAGCCCCCGGCGTGGCCAGTCCCGGCCACGCCGGGGGAGGGGGAGCGGAGCAGTCGGCGACTTGGCCGCCTCCGCACCCCGCCCGAAGGTGGGTGACCGAGAACTGAGCAGTCAAGGCTGAGCGCCGCTGACGACGCCGACGATGTCGTGCCGCCCTATCGATTGCGACGCGTATGTGTGTGTGTCTGTGTGTGTGTGTGTGTGCCGCTGCTGTGAGTGTGTATGTGTGTGTCGTGCGGTGTGTGGAGCGGGCCCGGCTGCGCGGCCGGGTCGGCTGCGTCGCAGTCGCACCGGCCCGCTCCAGTGCTGCCGGAGTCGTCGGCATGGACACCTGACAGCGGCGGGAGGTAGGTGTCTGGTGAGGTCTGACACCTGACAGCGGCAGGAGGTAGGTGTCTGTGGTGAGGTAGACACCTGACAGCGGCAGAGGTAGGTGTCTGTGGGTCAAAGAGGTGGGTGTCTGGTGAGGTACTGGACACCTGACAGCGGCAGGAGGTAGGTGTCTGTGGTGAGGTGCTGTTGAGGTCAGACACCTGACAGCGGCAGGAGGTAGGTGTCTGTGGCGAGGTCTTTGAGTCGACACCTTACAGCGGCAGGAGGTGGGTGTCTGTGGCGAGGTGCTGTTGAGGTCAGACACCTGACAGCGGCAGGAGGTAGGTGTCTGTGGTGAGGTGCTGTTGAGGTCAGACACCTGACAGCGGCAGGAGGTGGGTGTCTGTGGCGAGGTCTGTCACCTGACAGCGGCAGGAGGTGGGTGCCTGTGGTGAGGTCTGAGTCGACACCTGACAGCGGCAGGAGGTAGGTGTCTGAGGTGCTGAGGTCAGACACCTGACAGCGGCAGGAGGTGGGTGTCTGGTGAGGTCTGACACCTGACAGCGGCAGGAGGTAGGTGTCAGGCGAGGTCTGACAGCGACAGAGAGGTAGGTGTCTGTGGTGAGGTCTGACACCAGACAGCGACGGGAGGAAATTATCTGTGATGAGGTCATCCTCGCAATCCATCGCCTGAACTTGAAAGGCCCGGCATGCCCTGGCTGGGTAAAGAGTCAGAACTTGTATAATGATTCAGAATCTAAAGCTCCCGTCACCCACTCCGGCGGCACACTTTCCTGTCATTGTAGCCGATAAGTAACAAAAAACACGTGAATGTGGGGTACCCCTATTGAAATATATTGCATGCCTGCCAAAAATCAGCGATGGTTTTCCAGAGCACTTCCCGGTGGTCTGCTTCGTTTCGCAGCCGCCGTGGGCCAACCCCGCCCAAACACCACAGGCACTTCACTACAATCTGCACGCTGGTCTGATAGGAGGTCGCTTACATGCAGCAAAGTACTGACACAGCAATAATGCGAAAAATGAAGTGCAAAAGGATTGAAAAACATGTTTTGAGTCAAATGACGAAGCTTCGCGTAGGGTGACAGACTGAACGATTGCAGAAATAACGGAGAGCATTGAGAGTGTAATAAGGCTACGAAAATTTATTTTCCGTTTGTTAAACGATATTACTGTTGGGTGTACTGAAAACATTGTCATTTCCTGTGAGGTTGGCACCTCTAGAACTGTCAGTAAGAACAACATGAACATGGCGAAAACGAGACCGAAAGTGATGAACTATTTGACCGGCACATTCGGGACATGGCTGCAATTTCGGAGTGGTGGTCAGATAAAATAGAGAGTTGGAGAGGGAGAGAGAGAGAGAGAGAGAGAGAGAGAGAGAGAGAGAGAGAGAGAGAGAGAGAGAATGTGCGCGTGACGAACCCGAATCATAGTTTGAATTTCTTCCCTATTTGGGACACAGTCCTCGAACGTCCTCAATGTCGCCGTGGCTTTTCTTCAATCATCAAGTGGGATTTTCTCAGTTGGAACGCAATTCATAATGGAATGGCCCATCAAAGTCAGCGTCATGGACCACGTTGACTCCGAGTGACTCACAATAAAACAGTCCCTGTGGTAATGAAAATTAAAACTAATTGTCAAACTAGAAGCTTCCCCGGCGAGGAACGCTTAACAAAACTCAGCATTTTAGCATGCTATTGACTTGAGCGCTGTTGTCTGTCGCGGGGCCTCCGACAAAGCATGATTTCCCATGTGCACCATTATTAGTCAGGATTTGCAGTGCAAAAAGACGACTTCGAGTCCTTGAAATTGTCATTCTAAATGCCGTACCATGGGCGCTGTATAACCACTGCAGTTGATGCGCCCAAAACCCCTAATAACAAACTAAATGCCGTAGCGTATCCCGGGCTATCCAAGCCCGGGACTTGAAATTGCCTCCTGTGGCTGCCAAAGCGGAGCCAACCACGGCCGGACGGACGCCTGGCTGCGCTGGACGGCGAGTTCAGCAGCTACGTGGTCTCTCTGTCGGCTGGTTCTGTCGCAGGCAGTAGATGCTGAAGCGGACTGCTGCTGAGCCATTCCACAGTAACTGAACCGAAAATTTTCCAATTTGCCGTCCGGCCATTTTTTTTCTATTGAAATGTTGTGTACCGGGGGTTTCAAGGGCGAACAATTCATCTGTGGTGAACAAAAAGTTCCAAAAGAGAAATCCCAAGATACAGTCTGCAAATTTCACAAGGTCAGTGAGGAGGCCTAACTTTGATGACCTATAACTCCAAGGCTAAGAAAGCTATTTCATTGAACTTTTTTGTTCAATTGGGATGAATCAAGGAACAAGTTGGCTATCTCTGATTTTCGATTTTCAATTTATTAGGTCACGTGACTCCGTGGCCTGATTTTTGCGTCGTGACCTTGACCTTTTGGATGCTGAAATTAAACCTTTCGTGTGATGAGCATTTGAGCCCCATTCATGCCTTTCCATATGTATACAAAAACGTGGGGTTCGACCTACAAAAAGCACTTTTGACACAGCACGCTGTTTGGGACCTCTGCCCTCCGATAACTTCCATCTAGTTGGCATGCGGTGTCGAAATGGTACATAGTGGCCCCTGGTGACGAAACCTGTCAGTTGGTTTCTGCTGCACTGATATCAGGTCACAAGGTCACGTGGCATTGGGCGTTCAAGGTCATCTGAGGTCACGAACACGACAGTACTGACCGCTGCACGCTCCAAGAAATCGTCGCAAGCCAGGGCGAGTGCATCGAGAGACTGAGCTCCGCCATAGTGAAGCTGACAAGTCATCACTATGAGGCGAAGGCTCAATCAACGCACTTCAAGCGTCTGAAGGAGACCGTTAAAGGTGGCGAAGCTATTGTCCAAGGAGACTTTCCCGAGAACTTCTCCTTCTTGGTGCAGGATGCCGCCCAAGGTTTTCACTGGGACACAACGCAGAGCACCGTGGACCCGTTCAAGACGGAGAGCAGCGGCACCAGATCTTCTGCGTGATATCTGACACCACAAAGCATACAACTAGCACTGTGCACGCCTTCCTGCGCCAACTGGTACCAGCAATAAAGGAAGAGGTTCCCCGGCTCATGAAAATTCAGTACTTCACGGACGGATGCGCTGCGCAATACAAAAACAAGGACACCTTCGCAAATGTGTGCTATCATGACATCGACTTCCCCGGTGTGACATGTGAGTGGCACTTTTTCGCCAAGTCCCACGGGAAGGGAGCGTGCGATGGTATAGGCGGCACCTTGAAACGCGCCACGTACCTCGAGAGCCTGCGGCGTCCGGTAAAAGATCAAATCCTCACACCACAGGACTTGTACCGATTTTTCGCCGGGCAGCTTGTTGCAAAGATCAAGTTTGTCTATGTCACAAAGGAGGAAGTGCAGAAGGCTGAGCAGGAGCTGAATGGCCGCTTCACCAAAGCCGTGACGATCAAGGGAAGAAGAAAGCACCATAGGTTCTGCCCTGTGAGTCAAAAAATAATGCGGGTCCACGTCCTCTCAGAAGACAAGACTGGCAAGCATGTCAAGGTGTTGAAGTGATATGTTGGTATGCTGGTGTCGTATTCTATCGATAGGAACATTTCAAGAGGCACCTGCCATTTTACGTATAATCATGCGATCAGTACAAGAACACAAGGTCGTCAAACATGTCGAAGTGTTGAAGTGATATGTTGGTGCGCTGGTGTCGTGTTGTTCTGTCGATAGGTATATGCACATGTCAATAGGCACCTGTAATTGTATCGATGACCTGACCTCAAGTCACGTGATTTAACCTGACCTCAGGTCACCCCTATGACCCATCGGGGTCATCCCACGTAGAACTGCAACCGTCTCGATGTGACGATTCGTCACATCGATTCGTCATTCAACGATTCGTCATTGACGAGCACAATAGCATTGAGTTCAGCTGTTTAGCTCATTTAGGAATACAGTTTTAGCCAGAAAAAAAAATCGTGACCACAGATCCAATGACCTTCAACACCTAATGTCAATGTCACCTTATGAACTGATGGCAGTAAAACAGACACCAACCGACAGTTTTCGTCGTCCGGAGCCACCCTGGACAATTTCGAAACTGTATAGCAAATAGATGCGAAGTTATCGACGGACAGGGGGCCCAACCAGCGTGTTGTGTCAGCATTGCGATGCCCAAAAGTAATTTTTACAGGTCGAACCCCACGTTTTTTATTTATTTGTTTGAAATGGCCTGAATGGGGCTCAAATCGTCATCAGACGAAAGTTATAATTTAAGCAGCCAAAGGGTCAAGGTCACACCGCAAAAGATAAACCACGAGGTCACGTGACCCCATAAATTGAAAATAAAAAATCCGAGATAGCCAACTTGTTCCGTCATTCATCCCAATTCAACTAAAAAATGCAATGAAATGGCTCTCTTTTAGCCTTGTAGTTATGGGTCATCAAAGTTAGGCCTCCTCGCTGACCTTGAGAAATTTGCCAAGTCTGCATCTTGGGAAATATTTTGGGGGATTTTTTCATCATAAATGAATTGTTCGCCCTTGAAAGCCCCGGTACACAACTTTTTAAGAAAATAGAAAATGGTCGGACGGCACCTACCGGTTGAGTTACAATGGAATGCCTCTGCTGTTAATGACAGCTGTGCTCGGATTCTTCTCCTGGTGTCAGTCTCCTGGCACGACGATGAGTTCATTCTTGATGTTGGCTACGAGGCGCAGCGATGATTTCCCTTCTGGTGTCGACCACCAGGCCCTGCGATGATCTACTTTCTGGTGTTGGCCACTTGGCACGGCGAGTGGCGCACACAAATGAATGTCACGTTCGCTCAGTTTAACCCTTGGACGTGTGGCCTTGCCTCGGAAAATTGGGTCTGTCGCTGGCAACAATACTACAATTGAAAATAAAACTGCAATCATATGTATTAGCAAGGTTTTCGTGAATGCCAGCTCGTGCTGAAACCAATTCGCTTTGACTGCCGTGCGCGATGCTGAATAGGATTATTGATAGCTAACTTTCCCATAGTCGGTGCAGTAAAGTGTCATCATGTCAATACCGCGCTAACGTGTCAATGTCGCTGTCAATGTCGTTATGTTGCGAGTGGCATGCTTGTCCGTGGCAATGCGGTGATTAATTTATCGAATAGCAATATATGATTCACTACTCAAAGTTGTCTGCAACAATTTGTCATGAAACAACAGAAAGACAGAGGAGAAAGTAGCTTCACGCTTCATTTTTCATGCGAACAATGATGCTTCAGTTTTCACGGGGAAGCTCTCAGTAACCTCCCCGTGCACCCAAGCAAGGGTGTGTTTATTCAATACCCTGAGATTTTCCACGAGCAAGGAGCATCCAACAGGATCCAAAGGCCTCAGCTACGCCTCCGCTTGGCATAGACGATGGGGCATTCTTTGCTGGCATTATGGTACATACAGAAGAACGGATATGTCACGCCAAGTAACCTACCTGTGTCATCGTAAAATGAAAAGTATTGAGTTGGTTTTTGGCCGAAATCACGATACATCACCAATTGATCGCCAAAATCACTTTTTCCCTGAAGTGGCGAATATTTGATTGGTGGCTTGGCTAACCTGTTTGTGTGCATCATTTACTTATCCAAAGTCCTTCGAGGTCATTAACACAGTATGACCTCAGATGATATTTTCACTTTATGTCACTTGGAGCTTAGCTTAGTTCCTGACGCTGAATTTGGCGTCAATTTGAACTAAAGCAGATGTTCTTAGGCACAAGTTTGAAAGCTTCCAGAACGAGGTTCACACTTCGAGTTCATGTGGCTCTTGATCTACGGATGAAGATGTAGCACATCGCCTGGCATTCGTGCATCAAAATATTGCAATATACATTAGCTATGCTGATGTTTTCAAACACACAGCTGCTTTTTACACATGGACAGATTACGCAGGAAAACTCAATTTGTTGAAGCATTGCCTTTCAAACGATTCGAGAGGTCAATCAGCGACGCGAAGTATGCAGATTGAATGTCACCTATGTCACACGTCGGATGACAATCACATCACACATCAGCCAGATGTCAATCGAGCCACACGTCAGATGTCAAGCCACGTAAGATGTCAATCGTGGCACACGTCGGATGTCAATCGTGTCACACGTCGGATGTCAATCGAGCCACACGTCGGATGTCAATCGTGTCACACGTCGGAGGTCAATCGAGCCACACGTCGGATGCCAATCGTGCCACACCCTTACTTTAAGCATCGTTCTGGGATACCGACAGAAGTTCGGCTATATCGCTGGCATCCTGTGGAGCATTGCCTCGTGCCAGCAGCACTCAGTCCGAATTCTCTGCAGATCACCAACGTTCCGCCGCTCTTCGGAGAATCGCTTTCGGATGCATTCCATGACTGGCAATTGAACTGCGAGGCCACATCGACATTGGATTCTGAATGCCAACGGAAGCATGGTCAAACCTAGTTACTGTCGGATAGTGCTGAAGATATGCACTGACATGTAGGGCTGTATCCAGAAGCCTGATTTTGACCGAATTTGGGTGAAGAATTTTCACCTTATTCTCCGAATTCAAGAAGCTCATAGTCAACAGCGAGCATTATTGTGGTCTGTTTAGATAATATTTATCTGATAAAGTGTTGTATTTCAAGTCAATGGAATTTTAGTGCACAATTATAGCAAACGTTGGCCTCATGGGCAGAGGCCATGTCCCCGCCTCTAGATCCATATGCCCTATCCCTATCCTATCCCTATCCCTATGCCGCCTCCCTATGCCCCCGCCTCTAGATCCGCTAGAGCTAACACGCAGAGCAGTACAGTAGTGCTGAAGTGTCGCATCGCAATACGCACCTGGTTGTCCCCCCCCCCCCCCAAGCGCGCACGATTCCTTGGTCCATTAGCTGTTCTACCATTATAAGTGTCATAAGCTGCTTCAGTAGCCGCCGTATCTCTAAACGTGTCATTCGTGTTGAGGTTAACTGTAAGAATGTTGTTAATGCTTCAAACATTTATGGTGAAATATGCTGTTTCCTGCCGCTGCTCGATACCATTGCCTACGACATCCCTCATTCGCATTCGCGCAGACATGTTGTGTGGAAAACAGTTGAGCGGTTGCCTCAGCAGTATAATTTGGGGGTCATTCTCTGCCTTCGCAAAAGGTTTTCGGGCACTGCTCTCCAACCGTTTGATACGTCCACGTGGAATTTGATGGAGCTCGCACGATAGGAAACGGAACGCATTTGAGTAGATTTTGACACGTGATGTAAATTGAGGGCATTGAAGGTTGCAGATACATGGCAGATGAAATTGCCATATATCTGAAATTGAATCGTGCCTTGCATCTCGAATTCGATGCAAAAGCATTTTCGTGAAAAGCAATTATCAATGTACTCGGAAAGATATGAGGGGATCATTAGTTCGGAATAAATTGCTTCCACTCATTCCCCGATCCACTTCTACTTCAACACTCATGATTTACACTCAGGGCATACAAAGGAGGCTTTTATTTCGTCGTATGTACCGACCGCATACGCTTTTTTTTCTTGTATTGGTAGCAGTGGCGGATCCATCCGTCAGGTGTCGAGAAAAGAGGCGTCCACGTCTCAACCACTCCGCCGAATGCACGAAGAAACTCTCAGTCTCATGGTTCTGTTCTTGGGGACACCGGGTAGTTGTTTGTCCGCGCAACGCGAACGATGCAAGTTTCCACGATTTTCGTTCGTTTTTTTCTTCTTCAAATATTATGAATACTTCAGGTGTCGCCCCAGTACCTCAGCCGACAAGAGTGCCAGCATGCACTGGTCTCCGCTGTCCTGGTCAGACAGGGCTTTTGTCGCTCTGCGCGCCCCATTGCCCCTGGATAGGTGGGGGGGGGGTCAGCTGGCAACTGGCCCGATACAGCCGGGAACTCGGCAGAGACGTGACCGTGCAGCGGGCTGGCGAGAAACTAATCCATCTGCCAAAATTCTGCTGTTGAACTGAGGCTGTCGAACCCGGTGACCGGGTCAGAGGGATCACGCAGAGAAGCTTCGCTTAGCTCGGGGCTCTGTCAAGAGAATCGTCACGGGAAATGTCGGTGTTAGGTGTAGCTACAAAAATATAAACGAACACGCGCGTACACACATAGACACCCAAACTATATATATATATATATATATATATATATATATATATATATATATATATATATATGTATATAATTAACAAGATTAAACCAAGCCAGAGAAATATGAGATGTAGCCATGGATTTCTTCCACAGCAATGCAGCATGCTACTGCTGGAATGAAAGTCCGTGCGCAAGGGTCAGTGCGTAAGAGGGATGGGGAGCATCGCGTCTCGGGGTTTTCCGGAAAATACTGTCGGGACGACTTACCTGCTAAAGCGTGCTTCACACTGCTTTGCCCCTGATGTCGACACTGGAAAATGCATGTGTGCGATTCGTGCAGTTGGGTACCGTGCCAAGGCTGCAGGACACAGCAGTGGCGTCTCCAGGGGCTACCTCCGCCTGTAACCACCAACCTAGCTCTGCATACTCGGCGGTGGGTACAGCAGTGGCGTATCCAGGGCATACCTCCGCCTGTGACCGTCAGCCTAGCTCAGCATACTCGGTTGTAAGTACAGCAGTGGCGTATCCAGCAGTGGCGTATCCTCCGCCTGTACACCGTCAGCCTAGCTCAACACACTCGTCGATGCTCTATTGCCGGTTGGTTTACCGTGAATACCATCTCCCGAGTAGACAGTCATGCTTCATGTATGCTGCACACATTCCCCATGCAACCATACAGAATGGCTGCAGCATCGTACTCGTCCAACCGGCAGCTCACTCACACGTCTTCACGCCAGTTCAGCCAACGGGGCAGCGCTACTTCACGTAGCAATAAACTTAAGAGCATTACGGCTGCGCGGCGGCCAAGGTGTTACAAAAACGTCCGCCGCCTCGGTCGGATTGGGGCTGGTCTGCGACTGCGCGGCTCCTAAGATGGGACAAAAACGCTTTCTTTGGTTTAATTGGCAGCTGGCTGGGCCTGCGTTGGTCTGATTGGCGGCTGGCAGGGCCTGCGTTGGTCTGATTGGTGGCTGGTCGGGCCTGCGTTGGTCTGATTGGCGGCTGGCAGGGCCTGCTTGGTCTGATTGCTGTGGTCGGCCTGCGTTGGCTGATTGGCGGCTGGCAGGGCCTGCGTTGGTCTGATTGGTGGCTGATTGGACCTGGTTTGGCTTGATTGGCTGCTGGCCGGGCCTGCGTTGGTCTGATTGGCGGCTGGCCGGGCCTGCGTTGGTCTGATTGGCGGCTGGCAGGGCCGACAATACGCTCCGTCGGTGTCCCCATCTCGCCATTTATTGAGCCGCAGCTGATAAACACAACGTCTAAGTTGAAATGAAGGTCGTGGGGTCGTGTATATTGGCACGGGCTTCGACCAGACTGTGGGCCGCGGGAGGTTCAATGATAAGCTGGCGCCATCTGTCCGCATCCCCGACGTACAGACACATCCACTACACGGCCAGTGATTATTGACTGAAGTGGGCTGAGAGCTGAAATTACTGCCGACCGTCCGGGCCATCAAGAGTTTATAATCCGGATGTTTGTGTGATGAAACCCACTGAATCGATCTCAGGGTTGCAACTGCGCGCTGATCTTCGAAAGCGGCTCGTGTGCTATTTCCCCGATGATAATGTGCCTTGGTACCAATCCCCAGTGATGATGTGATGCACCTGGGTGTCATTCCCCCAGTGTTTATGTACTCGGGTACAATTTCCCCGATGATAATGTACCTGGATGTCACTTCCCCGACGATAATGTGCCTTGATGCCATTCTCCGGCTATGATGCACCTGGGTATCATTCCCCCAGTGATGATGTACTCGGGTACTATTTCCCAAGCGACAATGTACCTGGATGCCATTCCCCCTATGATAATGTACCCGGGTACCATTTCCACTGTGCAATGCACCTGGGTGTCATTCTCCCGGTGATAATGTGCCTGGAAGCAACTCCCTTGGTGATGTGCACATGGGCACCATTTTCCCAGGTGAAAAAATATACCTGGTTATCATTTCCCTTGCGATAGTGCATCTGGATATCATTCTCCCTGTGATAGAGTATTTGAACATCATTTCTTTGTATCATCCTGAGTTTTCATTTCTACATTTTTTAGTTCCGGTTTTCCTGAGTATCATTCAATTATTGCGACGGTGTAATCTGGCTGACTGTCTTTGCATAGCCTCCTTAGCATTCCCTGACCATAGTGTATCTGGATATCATTCCCCTATTGATAGTGTATCTGGGTGACAGCTTTATATGTAACCTCCGTAACATTCTCCCGGCGATAGTGCATCTGGGTAGCATTCCCCAGTGACAGTGCATCTGGGTGACAGTCTTGTTTCGGAGACCTCCGTAACATTTTTGATACAACTCGCCAGCTTTCTTCGATTCTCCCAGCCGAGCCAACAAAGGCTACCGGCACAACCTGGGTTGCATTGTTCGGTGCCGTCCACAGAACTCTGCTCCCAGATTAGATGAGCTTGACAGTTTAGCCACTATCACATTGGCCTCTGATTTTAAGGTCGTTTGAATGGCAGTCTGGTAATGTATTGATACTGAAAACGGCATTCTAAGATCCGGCTATTATTACGTGTGGTTCGCACCATTCAGCCTCTGGAAATGGGTGGATGCACTTTCGGCAACATCCACAGCTGTGGATAATTCTGGGAAGGCCAGAGTACCAAAGCGCCTCAAGCCAAACCAATCACGGTGAGCGAGAGTCAAGATGCTGTGCCAGCCCACGTTTCGCTGAACCGTTCACCATTTCTAGTTAACACTGCTCCAGGCATTCCCGCCAATTTCTTGCCAACACCTTGCACCGTTCGCTGCGAACGTCCTCAGGAGAGTGGACCCCGGACTCCTGGACTCTGTGTTCCGGCCTGCCCGTGCTTACCGCAGCCGGCAGGCCCACCAGTGACCGTGATTTTGGCCACAAGGCTTCTGTGCGGCGGCGACCTGCGTCGGCCTCTCCGGTCGGCAATAATCGACGGCCGCCGAACCGGGAGGCCGGGATCGACGGCGACGACGGGCCGGCGACAATATTCGATATTGGCCCGTCGCTGCGCCGGCGAGCGTTCAGCGGGCGATCAGGTGCGGGGGGGCGGGGGGCGCGGACGGGCTCCGGCGACGAGACGCCGCCACGTCTCTGTAGAGCGACCGCATCGAGGATAGAGCGGCCGCATCAAGGATAGAGCGACCGCATCTCTGTAGAGCGACCACGTCAAGGGGGTAGTGCTCTCAGACTGCTGGTAGTGTTGCTGTTCTGTGGCATGACTGACCAGAGCCCGATCAAGAAACCTGCATTGAGGGACTGATCTGAAAGGGAACCACTTACTCAAAGGGTGCCTTTTCCTTTCAATGGAGTGCTTATTCCTCTTAGAGGGGTGTTCGACTGAAGACAAAAATCAGTTGATGGGGAAGGTGCACTCGAGCCTCCTGGAGGGGTTCCACTTCCAGTGGGGGATCAAATGTCCCCCAGTGCCCCCTCATCCCGTATCGGATAACGGGAAGCAGTCACCAGCTACCTGGTGTAGTGTTATGGAGACCATCACCCACTGGTGGGTGCACCAACTGGGTAACAGAAGCCGTCACCAGCTACCTGGTGCAGTGCTTTGGCGACCACCGACCATCTGTCGACAGCCATTGGCATGCACCATACGGTGTTCAGCCTGCTGAACAGTGAGTCCCACAGGGCCCAGCCTGGCCGGCGAGGATGTTTGAAGTTAGGCCACGGTTACCATGGGTTTGATACGCGCTACGAATTGTAGATTTAATAAATATAGTACAGCAGATGTTCCTCAAATTCCCTCTGTCGGTTCGGGTGGGTTTCTTTGGCTCAGGTGGTGTTGTGCGTGTGTCGCATGTGCCGAGCGCGGGCCGTGGTTTATGAGTATATGGCACCACGGACGCGCGACCCATTTCGGACTGGTTGCCCTGGCAGGGCCCAGTTACGTCAGGGCAAGGCCAGAGGTAGCAGCGTGTATAGTCGAGCCGTGGACAGTGAAAATATAGAGACCGTGATCCACCAGTGTATCGCAAGAGACAGTGAAGACTAAGCGTGCACCACCACAGGTGGAGTTGAGGTCGTTGGATTAGCTGGAGTTGAAGTCAGCATGTGTCGCTGGCTCAGGTCGAGTTGAAGTTGACAGGTGTCGTTTTCTCAGGTAGAGTTGAAGTTGATATGTGTTATTGGCGTAGGTGGAGTTGAAGTCGATAGGTGTCGTTGGCCCAGGCTAAGTTAAAGTCGACAGGTGTCGACAGATGCCTCAGGTAGAATTAAATAGTAGATAGTAGATAGATGTTGTTGGCTTAGCTGGGGTTAAAATCGAGAGGCGGTGAAATCGACAGAGGTTGAAATCGACAGGTGTCGTCGGCTTCGCTGTGTTTAAGTCGTGTTTCCAGAGTTGTTTCACGGCGCGTGCCGATGCGTTTTTCCTCACACCCCACTTCCGGCAAACTGCAAAGCTTTTTATCACTGACACTGCAAAATGTCAGACCACCGTAGCTGTTCAAACTGCGTCCAATGGTCAACATACTATTGGTCGGTCACCCTCATTGGTGGCGACCCGGCGCCCCATGGCTCCCGTACATTGTGAGTGCCGTCGTTCGGCTTAACGTATTGGTCGTTTGGCGCTGGCTGAGTGGATCATTTGGCGCTGGCTGAGTGGATCATTTGGCGGCCGACGTATCAGCGAATCAGATGGGGACGACTTAAGCCTCATCAGCGGTGGAGGGCTGATGCACCACCTCCAAGGTGCTGATGGATAGTCGTCGAACCACTGAACGGAATCCGGTGATAGTTTCAGTACCCTCTTGTGCGTCTTTTTCGGAGCTTTTTTTATTGTTTTTGTTTGGCCATGTCAGCTAACCGTGCTATGATGTCATAAAGAGAAACATCTGCGACCGTTTTGTGGACGAAATCGCGGATTTTCGCATCTTTACATGACATGGTGGCCTTAAGCACATTTTGTGCAGTTTGGATTAACCATGACTGAATTAATTACATTGTACACTGTTACTATACCATTCTGAAGACATTCACGATTTTTAACCTAAGTTGACCTTCGGACGTTCTTTTTCAGTTTGAAGGCACACCTAGGCATATTTTAATCCGGAATACGATTTCGTTCTCCATTTTATCTTGGCATGGATAGATGCAGTGGTTTTAACCAATAGTCGGTCAAATTTTTGCATGCGGGTCGGCTCTTGGACTGTCTCGACCCATGGCCGATGCTTTAAATGGATGTGAGATATTATTGAGATATGATTGGTCTATGATTGACATGTTACTTCGTCCGCAAAGCAGCGACTAACACCCTCATTGTAACTAAAGGCGTTTGCGTTTCATCTGTTGCAGTTTAGGAGCGTTTGTGATCTAATGACTTGACCCCTTGTACAAAAGTTGTGCGTCAATCGCGAGATCAGCGCAAAAACCTGCGCGTCCACTTCGAAACATACACAGACTCAGACGACGACGATAGCTCAGAAACCACAGTCACCACCCACGCACTCACAACAAGAGCAACCACAAACTCCACCGCTACCAGCAACAAAAAACACACCCGCGCCAAATCCTCGCGACACTAGCCAATATCCTAACACCCCCAATAACCCAATCTCTCTCCAAGTCTGCCCATGACGTGTTGATACGAAAAAAGATAATAATAATTTTTTTATTCACAAAAAAAACAACTTTATTTTTTTTTAAACTCCAAACTATTGTATGCCATATATGTTTCTTGCAATGTTCACTGAACGGCGATGACCCGACCATACCCCCTACAACCCCTATGGCACCGTCCGGACCGGCAGCTGAACTCATCTCTTCCTCGCCTAAACAGCCGATATCACCACACGGTGGCAGGCTGGTCAAACTCACCCACACACACACACACACACACACACGAGATCTAATCCCACACCCATACGGACGTCTTTATTTCGTTTCTCTAGCGCCTTTCGTTCAGAAACTTCAGGAAAGGGGTCGCACCTCCCCCCCCCCCACTGATGAAGGTGGTAAAATGTCAGGCACGAGCGAGGGGGCGAATCACGGCCGGCTGATCGTAATAGCACAGGCGAAAGACGAAAATGTGCCGCCTACGAACAAGCCGACGGGGAGACCATCCCCGTGAGAATGACCTGACGCTGAACAGGTCGGCACGTTTCAATTGCGAGAAATGAAAAAAAATTGAAGCGAAATATTCGTACAGAGAAAGGAAGTCGCACATGACATTAGGAATGCACTGCATGCAATTATGGACTTAGTCGCAGAATGTCATCAATTCGAAGATGAAGCTGTGTAGACATAGCATGGTTCAGCAGGGTCTAAAAGAGGAAAAAGGAAGAGCAATGAATACTGGAAAAAGGAAGAGGAATGGAGCGCAATAATTATATGGAAGGCCGAGCGGAAAGTGAAAATCGCCAGGGTGAAACCAGGAAAAAAAGTATCTGATCAGCAAAAGGGTGTTCGGTCAGTAGCTTGCCGACAAATTACTCATAGAACATGATAATGTTTACAGATTCTACACCTTCGACACCATCAAGTATTTAACCATTGGATATAAATGTCACAACACTAAACGGTGATAGGTGCTGGATCAATGGAGGTAAATAGTACACCGTTAAACAATGGCAGTGATGTGGGTGATACTTTAGGAAGCAATCTGCAACAGTATTTATTAAGGAATGCCTGAGAAGCTTGAACGTGGGCGCATATAGCCGCGATAGAAAGGAGAAGCAGGAAGTGATCTGCATATGGCAGTGTACAACGTGAAAATCGTTGTTAAGTATAAGCAAATCTGCCGGATCCGATATGTGTTGAAGAATAGTATTCCTCGCACGGCCGGGTGAAGGTTAGGCCCTCATCATGCCATTTATTATTTTATCTGTGGGACAGCTTGCCGAAGGACATTGGCATGTTCACTCTACCGAATAACAGAAAGTGTTGCTTTGACAATAATGTACCTGATGAGCATGTTTTTTGTTTTGTTTTTTTTCTCGAATGAGATGCAATTGCTTTTCAACTCGAAAGTAAATAAGCTAGCATTGATGTTTGAACACGTCTGTGAGCAGGCGGCAGGCATCTCCCTGCCATCTCATCCGTACACTTGCGGACACACCGTCATCCACGCCACCTCATCTGTACACCTGCGGACACACCGTCACCACGCCATCTCATCTGTACACCGCGGACACACCGTCACCACGCCACCTCATCTGTACACCTGCGGACACACCGTCACCACGCCATCTCATCTGTACACCTGCGGACACACGTCACCACGCCATCTCATCTGTACACCTGCGGACACACCGTCACCACGCCATCTCATCTGTACACCTGCGGACACACCGTCACCACGCCACCTCATCTGTACACCTGCGGACACACCGTCACCACGCCACCTCATCTGTACACCTGCGGACACACCGTCACCACGCCACCTCATCTGCACACCTGCGGACACACCGTCACGCTTGTCACACCGTCACACCGTATACCGTCACACCGTCACACCGTCACCACGCCGGTCCGCCGACAACGCCGCTCAGCGACACATGCTCTGAGAGGCGCCGGCTCAGGGGTGGTGGGTGACCTGCGACGGTCGGGTCCTGTCGGGTCGGGTCCTGCCACGGTTGCCGCCTCCGCGCCGCCGCCCCCGCCTGCCGCCCCCGCCTGCTGCCGCCGCCCACTCGTCAACGTCTGAGTCTGATGTGTTCCGCACTCGCAGGCAGGATGCTGAGGAAGCGGTCGGGCCGAAACGAACAAACGGAGAAAGAAGAAACGAATTAAATACATTGTGGCGCATGGAGTGCGATCGCCAATTTCACAACATGTCGGCCTTACTATTCTATCGCATTGTCCCGATCGAGTTGCAAGCTTAGTTGCACATTGTGCTGAGTTGTCTTGTGTGTCCGCCCCCGACTGTGGGATCTAGGGGGCACGGGGGCCAGCGGTCGGGCCTGATGTGTGGCGAATTTGCAGGCAGGATGCCGAGGAAGCGGTCGGGCCTGATGAGGCCGCTGGTGGCGCTGGCGGCGCCCGGCAACTTCCTCGTCTGCAAGCTCACCCAGCTGCAGGAGTCGGCAAAGCGACGCGTCACCGAACGCGAGTTCAAACAGCTCAACCACAAAATCGTGAGTGGCCGCCGTGCGAACCCGAAGTTAAGCGTCCGCTGCCTTAGTATGGGCTTCGGTCGACCCGGAGGTGGGCGTGCGCTGCCTTAGTATGGGCTTCGGCCGACCCGGAGGTAGGCGTGCGCTGCCTTAGTATGGGCTTCGGCCGACCCGGAGTGGCGCGCGCTGCCTTAGTATGGGCTTCGGGCGACCCGGAGGTGGGCGCGTGCTGCCTTAGTATGGGCTTCGGCCGTCTCGGAGGTGGGCGTGCGGTGCCTGGGCATGGGCTTCGGCCGGACCCTGAAGTGGGTGTGTGCTGCTTACTCTCCGGCATCGGCTCCGGCATCGGCTCCGGCATCAGCTCCGGCATCGTATCCGGCATCGGGTCAGCTATGATACGTGGTCGGCTCACACGTATAAGGTTTGGAGTAGATTTGACACAGTTGGTGTCATAAACTGGGGTGCTGCCGGGCGATCCGTGTAACAGTTAACCCTTAAATGGCTGGGCTGCACTCCGCCTGCCAGAATTGCCACGCTTGGTGAAAACTGACGTCAAGTAGCGGCGGCCTCCAGTGCGTTCACTTGAACCTTTAACTTAGGGACAGTAGGTCCCAGCAGGTGTTTTTATTTGTATCCGTCGTAAATACGCATGAAGGCAATGCCATGTGGTAGGGTATGCTTTAGTAGGGCATGTTTAGTAGGACATGCTTAGACCATTTTAAGCTGTGTCGGTTTGCCGGTCTCAGAAGAAGGCAATCACGGCATTGTTGATGTTGGACTGGCTGTCAAACAGCATATATGCCGGTAATCATTGAGCAGACCTCATCCGCTAACATAGCTTTTTCAGTTACATATATCCATAAATCTGACGACTTTTGGCTGATCAGCAACACAGTTCTTTTGAATAACTTGCATACACAGATATATTTTTGTTAAAAAACAGTATTCGGAATTTGTAAAAATGCTCGTATGCTAATGGGTGTGGACTAATTTTTTTCAACTTGGGGAGGAATTTTGCAGATGAGGGAGGCGAATTCAACAGAAGATCTTCCCGAAGAAAAGGTCCCTAACTTGGTTCATTGACATGGAATCTCTGGGTAGAGACGTAGCCGGACTTTTCTTAAAGGAGAGGCGATGAAATCATTCTCACTTGATGCAATGAAAGGCGATCTCTGCAACGTTTTGTGTATGGGGGTTAATATACAACAAGGAATCAGGATGGATGGCAACAAGGTGCATAACCCGAACTTCGAAGTGGTGCGCGGAGTAATTATTTCTTGGGTGACATGCTCAATATCCCCCGCCATACAAAAGCTACGTAGTCATCATGGGCGTACCAACGTGTGGCCCAGCGTGACTAGGTCCAACCAATATTTGGCCGAGCGTACGCATTACGAAAATTTCCAGAAATAATTTACTAAAGACGGTATACTAAAGGCTTGCTGTCGAATATCGTCATACCAAGCTTACCTTCCTCAGATGTTGCGAATCAGAAGTCAGCTAAGCGCTCTGCTGAGCGAATCCTTTCAAACCTGCTCGACTAAAAGCTTCCTGAAGTGGTTCTTAAAACGCACAGCATGATAATGACCCACAGCATGAAAAATACTCTTACGGAGACGTGAATTCTGCGGCTTTTAAGGTCATAAAGTCTCCTTCCACCTCATGCTGTCGAGGCGAGATCCAATGTAGGGCCAATGGCAGAAGAAATTCCTCTGTATCCGACAAGTGGTGAGTCATCAGACCTATGTGCCACGTATAGCTGTTACACCTAACTCGGCTTCTATATCTGACGCAATTTGTTTGGCGCGTATTAGCTCTGCTTAACAGAAAGTCGATGGACAGCGAGGATAAGGACTCCGCGCATGCGCAAGTGAGCCGGACACACGCTGCCCAGTGTGTTGGAAATATAATGGCACAAGTGACCGTGAAATACGAGACATTTATCACCATCTGCCCAGGTCGCACACGCTGTTTATGAGGACGGTCATTGCGAAACGGCTCGTTTGAAGGTACATGAGGCGAGGGCGATTCTGTCAGGCGGGCTTGCTTCCAGAAGTACCTACGTGACAGTGCAGTTGTTCCGCGAACAGATCCGAGTGTTGTCGAAGTGGTGGTGCCTATTGAACATGGAGCGTAATCACCCAGCGGCGGAGACATGCCAAGAAACTGAGCACACGAGGAAGGAGTTGCACGATTGAAAAATGCACCACCGTATCCACGAACTTCTATCTTGCAGAACATGGTTAGGGACGGCTGCCATGGCATTGTGTTGCATGCGACGCCATGACTGCCATGTCATTGCAAAACATGGCAGTCAAAGTTACCAGTGCACGGCATTTTGCCACACGCTTTAGTGCAGAGGGACTGTTGCAATCTCCCTCTGCCAAGTGCTTCCATTTCCCAGCTGACCGAGGGTGACATGAAAAATATAGTGCTGCACGTGACGAGATCGTGCGATTGCTACCCGACTGCATTTCGAGTTACTGTTTCACTCTGCTGGAGATAGCAACTTAAATTATAGCTGAAATTCTCTTTGAATAAAGATGAGGATGAATGAATAATAGCTGAAGCAGGTAGTGAATATTCATGCATGTCCGTGCAATTGTCACTTCTCGCAGGTCAACAAAGTTGACGCTAAATCGTTCCCTTCGTTCGACAATGACCAACACTCACCTAATATATTCAAAGTAATCTTCACTATTTTAACATACTAATGGTGTGTGATTTGTTACATTCAGTTCAATGTATCAAGCGTCAGTAAGAGCGGCGTGTTCAGCTTCGCTTTCAAAACTTCCTATATAGTGCCCTAAAATGCCATTTTCTTGTACCTTGGGGTAAAAATGAGTGCACATTTCAGTTACAGCATATTCAGCATGCTCTTGAATATCTCAGTATGTTAACGATGTACTATTTGCTGCATTTAGCTCCATATATCAAGGGTCAGGTAAGAGCGAAGTGTTCAACTTCGCTTTGAAGACTTCCAATCTAGTGCCAAAAAGGCTATTTTCTTATACCCATGGGTAAAATGAACGCAAACTTCGGCTTCAGTATGGTATTAAATACTTGGGTTTATGTCGACGCATTTATCCCACTATGATTGGGAACGCGACAAAGACCACCTGAGGTCGAACTGAGAAAGGTGACCTTAGATTACTTGGAGAGGTAGATAACCTATTTAAACCCGTTGGCGGAGTTGGCCCTGTCTACCCACCAACACTGACCATTTGAGAACAATAAGCGAGACCACGTGCCGATTACTGGCGATGTTTGCGCAAAACCTCTGGACATGTTCTCTCCTGAGACGATACAGCTCCGCCAGCTGGCGTGACATCTCCGCCACGCTCCGCTCAGCTCCGCCAGCTGGCGTGACATCTCCGCCACGCTCCGCTCAGCTCCGCCAGCTGGCGTGACATCTCCGCCACGCTCCGCTCAGCTCCGCCAGCTGGCGTGACATCTCCGCCACGCTCCGCTCAGCTCCGCCAGCTGGCGTATTCCGTGGGGTTAGCAAAGGCTACCCTATCAGCTATGCCAAGTGGCGGCAAACTAACGCTGACGTGTCTACCGTTGTGTCAGCAAAGGGTGCCCCATCAGCTGCACTAAGTGGTGGCAAGCTAGCGGTTTTCCGAGGTCACCAAAAATAAATATTGTGATGACGTGAACGTGATGACGGGATTCAGAGCATCTTTACTATCCCACCCATGTTCCTGCCGACACGCCACTGCTCCTTCGACTAGCGAAGCTCTTCGACGATTCTCAGCAGGAAGCTTCGGCACGAGGAGACTTTTCGGCTCGTTGTTTCGCCCACTTCGAAGTTGCAATAGATAATTTTGTTCCGTAATTTTCAGTTGAACCATGAAACATTATGTTTCGTCTGTTCGCAGCATACATGGCACATTACTTTCACGAAGTTCTGTCTCACGGGAGGGGCCGCGGTAGTTCAATTGCTAGGGAATTATGCTTTTGAACATAATAGAGGGACCGCGGTAGTTCAATTGATAGGGAAGTAGACTTTTGAACATAATGGAGGAACCGCGGTAATTCAATTGGTAGGGAATCAGACTTTTGATCGTAAGATAATGGGTTCGATTCCCACTATCGGCGAGATTATCGAGTCCATCCGCGACCAACAGGCGTGAAAGGTTGGCGACACCATGTGATCCAGCAGTCGGTTTGCGTCGTAAAAGAACCCAAGTACCACGACCACACGTCTTAAAGGGACCAAGTTTGCCTATTTCCCCTGAAAGCCACTCTGGAGACGCGAGTCAGTTCTATAACGGTACCGGATTGCAAATAGCGTAAAATGGCACGATTTGCTACTTGATTCACCTTACTCAGTGCCCCACCGAAATATAACGTCACCAGCGATGTTTTAGGAAACGTGATTCATAGGTAGGTGCATGTGCAAAAGACATGCATAAAGACATCAATCTCAGAACTGCTCCGCAAAGTGCAAAGATGATGTTGCAAGACAGGCTTAACAGTGCACGGTAAGAGAAAGTTGATGTTGCGCCGACAAAAGTGGGCGCTGCAAATGCATCACTTGCAATACAGCACCATCCACATCCACCCAAGCCTTAGTGAAGTGGGCCTATAGTTCAGCCGACCAAATACATCATAGATGAGAGGGCGGGAATTGTCCGGGGAATTGTGAAGTGAATGTATGGTACAGCTGATGCTGTATGTCAGAAGTGAAAGATGCAGAATTGGCAGGGGCCTTGTGAAGTGAATGTAAAGTAGAGCTGGTGCTGCACGTCAGAAGTGAGAGGTGTAGAATTGCCCGGGTCTGTGTGAAGTGAGCCTATATTTCAGCCGACCGAGTACGTCAGAAGAGAGCGGGTGTGGAATTTCCGGAGTCATGCGCGACACCGTCCCAATGAAACGCCGAAATCTCAGCCTAGACAATAACATCCCTGACGACGGCATGCGGTAGGGACATTTGTAGTTCCGTAAACAATTAAAGTCGTGGTGGATATTGGTGTACTGTTGCACGTATTTTGACATACTGGACTTCAGTGGTCCGGGCTGTGGAGAACGGACGACACAAATCTGCCTCAGCAATGCCACCTTCAGCATCAACATAGCATACTGGACTTCCGTGGCCCGGGCCGCAGAGGGAACTGGCCAAAACCGGCGGTCAAAGCCCAGGATAATCCCACCGTGTCATACTGCATAGCACCACCGCTCGGGTTCCGTTTCCTGTGCCAGCCCATTTGACTCTGCAAACGCGAGGTTCAACAACGAAATGCGAATATGCTTTCCCAGCAAAAAGCGAGTCCAGCTCCCGTTGGTTGTGCCAGCGCGTGACAGTGTGATGTCAGTCGGCATCTCGGTCCAGTGACCTGAGCGGGGTCTGTCGGCTGAATTAACCATCGCCCATCGACCACGCACGTGTGACTGGACGTAGACTGAGCAGTTGTCCCAGCCGGCGGGTCCATCCCTCGATGTAGCACCAGACCGCGCTGGCCCGCTGGACTCGTCACCCCCCACACCCCACCCCCACCAACACCCACCCACCCCACCCCACCCCACCCCCATCCTCACCCCCCGCCGGGGCTGCTTCGACTGCGCATCCGTCCAGAGAGCTTCGTAGGTCGGTTGACTGTCCACTGTTCACCTCACATCACTCTCCAGCGTCTCCGCAGATCGCATCAGCACATCACCACGGATCACATCACCAGATCACCACAGATCACACGAAGAACACTGGCACATCGCTACCGCCTCGACTGTCCTGGACACGTACATGATGTCGTATCGGAAGAGGCATGAATGCCGAGCGCCGAGCGTTGGGCTTCTCCGGTCAGAACCCCCTGATAATCGGTGGCATGCAATTACTCGGTCGTTACGATGACGCTGCCCTATGACTCTGTACTCAGATAATTGCTACGGCCTCCATAACATGGCCTTGGTGAACTTCGTGGGGTACCTCACGTGGGTATTAGGTGAGAGGCGATCACCCCCTCCTTCCTTCATTCGATTGTGGCACTACGTCGCGATTTGAAGGCCGTACGAACATCAGCACCAGCAGGCTAGGCGCGGGAGGTGCAACAGTAAACAATGAACAGACTTCCGATCACCAGCTCAGCGGCTCAGTCGATCTTTTGGTGCAGCACTTGCAGCTTTCTATCATTAGGAATTGACTGCATGCTTGGTGTCATCTACTTATTGTGATACCTTCACCTCTACGGCTGTAGTTTTGGCCCTTTTTATCGCACCGTCGAGAAGATTCAAACAGCCAAGTCTTCTACCGTTCGGGCAAGCAACGTTCCCGGAACAGGAAATCCTTGCATTGGGCCGTGCTCGAGAATAAGCCAGTCGGATCTGAGCTCATCATTGATGATTGGCAGCTCCGGGCTGTTTATGAAGGGCTAGACTCACCTCAGAATGCCAGCGCCACAATTGTAGCGCCTTTGCATGCGGAAATAAAGTCGTGCTCAACAGAATTAACGGCACCCTTGAAATTCCGTGCATATGATATCCATCATCTCCACACAGTTTGCGTGTATTTAAGCGTAACATTCAAGCGTAATATGTAAGCGCGCTGAAGAACGTGCAGTGTCAAGAATGTTTCTCCCTTAATACATCGGCTTTGGTCGGATTGACGAAGTTCTTAATTGCCTTGTTCAAGAGCTTAGCGAGCGCGTACGCAACAATTTTAGAGACAGTGTTGAACAGGCGAAACGGTTGTGTTCTTTACTTGTTTCTGATGACCGTATGTAGGAAATCATACCTATAACCGAGCTATAGTTATACCAGAGTTATGCTTTTATGTGACAAATGGCATGGCAGTGCAAAATGAGAAGTTAAGGTAGTTCGTAGCATGCTTTTGAAGGCTGTCCCATGATGAAATCCCATGATCCCACGAAATAAAATTGTGGGACCGGAAACAGACGGTGGCTTGCTTGCAGCAATGTTCTGGTCATGAAATTTGTATTCATTGGCTGTGATGAGCCATTCATATAATTATCGTTTTCCCGCAGACGACTGAGGGGTGTGTTCTAGGAACTTCATGTCTATGCCGGAACTTCTTGTCCAGCCGTACAACTAAAGATAGTAGGGCTTGCCAGTTTGAAGAATTTCTTTTGGATGGTAAATTGCTACATCCTGCTTATTCTCAAGCACAAAATAGTACATTGGCTACGTCCTTCTTAACTCAGCGACATATGCATATTGTGGCTCTCCGCCGCTTTCTAGCCAGCTTACTGTAAGGAACAGCATCACTCTTCGTCCAGCTTCCGTTTTAGTGTTATCCAGGTCTCGCGTTTCCTCAAAGTATTCTTGTCCCTAGATTGAGAGTTCAGTGATACCTTACCCGATATTGTTACTCGTGAGCTAGTTTTTCTCGAGCCAACCTCCTGCCAGTCCGCAAGCTCACGATCCAAGTGATACTGAGCATTCTTTATATAATAAGTTCTGGATTGTTAGTCCGTGTGGTTTCCCTCGATATTCCTGGAAGGGTGAATCTTGTTGTTTAGATCGGCACGTGAATCATTAATTGTTCCGGAAGTTTATATTTCAATTTCAGGGGACCGATCACGGTATCCCTGTAGCTGGCTACGATATTTAATTTAAACATTTATATCGTGATCGTTGAAAACTACAGCATTTATGCTATATATGTTATATATGTTCCTAATCATATTGTAACATCTTGAGCAAAGCGTAACTTATCGCTAATTAAGAAGTAATCAGCTATGGGCTGTTGCATGGGATTTGGCCAGTGCCGAGTATGTTTCTTTCTTTCATAAGTTAGTTCTCGCCAAATTTCACAAATATTTCAGTGACAAATAATTTCTTAAGTCATCGATGACGACGCCTTCGTTCTATTTCGACTGTCGTTCGAGTCTTTTGCACACAGATGCATATTTAGATCGTCGACGACCGTCAGTTTGCCACACCCACCTAAGCTTCCAACAGTTGCTTAGCATACTAAAAAGATAGAGCTTGTTCCTAAACAATATGTGCAGGCACATACAAGCAAAGACGATTAGAGCACACATTACCCACGCGAACACTGGGAAAAAAATATCGGCCACTCTGATGCCAGTCTACAAGTCCTGCTTCATCGGTTAGACCATCAAAACCTCTGGGGAGCAGTGCACACACACACTCCTTTGAAAACGCCATTTTCGTGATCAGTCAGACTGTCATTGCTCCACTTTATTCTCAAGCGGTCTTCGCAGTCGGCGGTCTTCCCGGTTCGCAGTTGGATGCAGTCTGCCGTGTTCTCAGTGGGAGGTAGGGCGCAGTCTGCCGTGTTCTCAGTGTGAGGTAGGGCGCAGTCTGTGGTTAGGTGCAGTCTGTGGTTTGGTGCAGTCTACGGTTTGGTGCAGTCTGCGGTTGTATGCAGTCTGCGGTTGTATGCAGTCTGCGGTGTTCTCAGTGTGAGGTGGGGTGCAGTGTGAGGTGGGGTGCAGTCTGTGGTTGGGTGCAGTATGCGGTTGTATGCAGTCTGAGGTGTTCTCAGTGTGAGGTAGGGTGCAGTCTGTGGTTGTATGCAGTCTGAGGTGTTCTCAGTGTGAGGTAGGGTGCAGTGTGTCTGTGTCTATGTCTGTGGTTGGGTGCAGTCTGTGGTTGGGTGCAGTCTGCGGTTGTGTGCAGTCTGTGGGTGGGTGCAGTCTGCGGTTAGGTGCATTCTGCGGGTGGGTGTAGTCTGCGGTTGGGTGCAGTATGCGGTTGGGTGCAGTATGCGGTTGGGTACAGTCTGCAGTTTGGTCCAGTCTGCGGCTGGGTGCAGTCTGCGGTTGGGTAGTCTGCGGTTGGTGCAGTCTGCGGGTGGTGTAGTCTGCGGGTGGGTGCAGTCTGCGGTTGGGTGCAGTCTGCGGTTGGGTGCAGTTGCGGTTGTGTGCAGTCTGCGGTTGGGTGCAGTATGCGGTTGGGTACAGTCTGCAGCTTGGTCTCGTTAGTCTGCGGTTGGGTGCAGTGTCCAGTCTGCGGTTTGGTGCAGTCTGCGGTTGGGTGCAGTATGCGGTTGGGTGCAGTATGCAGCTTGGTCCAGTCTGCTAGGTCTTGGGTCAGTCTGCGGTTGGGTGCAGTCTGCGGTTGGGTGCAGTCTGCGGTTGTGTGCAGTCTGCGGTTGGGTGCAGTCTGCGGTTGGGTGCAGTCTGCGGTTGGGTGCAGTCTGCGGTTGGGTGCAGTCTGCGGGTGGTGTAGTCTGCGGTTGGGTGCAGTCTGCGGGTGGGTGCAGTCTCCGTTGCGGTTGGTGCAGTCTGCAGTCTGTGGTGTCTGCGGTAGTCTGCGGTGTGCTTGGTGCAGTCTGCGGGTGGTGTAGTCTGCGGTTGGTGCAGTCTGCGGGTGGGTACAGTCTCGTCTGTGGTTCGCAGTCTACCGTTGAAGGCATTTCCCATGTCATGGCAATATGCTTGGCTTATTTCGTGCGAATGCGCATGCAACCCTCATTTCTTTCCTTCCTCCTTATTTTCTTTTCTCGCTCTTCCTTTTTAATTTCTTTCTCTAGCAGTTCAGGTCGAATCACTAAGGTCGGATATGAAGCTTACTTTCAAAACATTCTAAAGTAAACACTCGAGGAGGTAAAAGACGGCAAATAATGACGAAGTAATTATACACAGGTGTCGCAATGAATCAATAGAGCTCACGTGACCGAAATATCTCCAACTCACGCGATGTAGGCATTATCGGGACGGAGACCACGCTAAGCCAAGGCCATCCAACATCGTTCCTGCAAGCTATCTCAGTTGACTATCTCTCCTGACAAATTATCTCTCCGGACCAGCGGAGGAGAAAAGGCAAAAGATAAGCACGGCACCGCTAAAGAAGCAGACTGATACATAACTACCCTTGACGGAGAGCGAGCGTGAGGTGCTGCAGTTTCGGTCATCACGGCAACTGATTACACTGAGATGGGTGCCGAGCGTAGCCTGTTCTGGTGATGCTGACCCAGGTCGTGGTGCAGGTCTGGTGGTGTGTTCTGGTGGTGTGTTCTGGTGGTGTGTTCTGGTGGTGTGTTGTGGTGGTGTGTTCTGGTGGTGTGTTCTGGTGGTGTGTTCTGGTGGTGTGTTCTGGTGGTGTGTTCTGGTGGTGTGTTCTGGTGGTGTGTTCTGGTGGTGTGTTCTGGTGGTGTGTTCTGGTGGTGTGTTCTGGTGGTGTGTTCTGGTGGTGTGTTCTGGTGGTGTGTTCTGGTGGTGTGTTCTGGTGGTGTGTTCTGGTGGTGTGTTCTGGTGGTGTGTTCTGGTGGTGTTGGTGGTGTGTTCTGGTGGTGTGTTCTGGTGGTGTTCTGGTGGGTGTGTTCTGGTGGTGTGTCTGGTGGTGTGTTCTGGTGGTGTGTTCTGGTGGTGTGTTCTGGTGGTGTGTTCTGGTGGTGTGTTCTGGTGGTGTGTTCTGGTGGTGTGTTCTGGTGGTGTGTTCTGGTGGTGTGTTCTGGTGGTGTGTCGGTGGGGTTGTGGTGGTGTGTTCTGGTGGTGTGTTCTGGTGGTGTGTTCTGGTGGTGTGTTCTGGTGGTGTGTTCTGGTGGTGTGTTCTGGTGGTGTGTTCTGGTGGTGTGTTCTGGTGGTGTGTTCTGGTGGTGTGTTCTGGTGGTGTGTTCTGGTGGTGTGTTCTGGTGGTGTGTTCTGGTGGTGTGTTCTGGTGGTGTGTTCTGGGGTGGTTCTGGTGTGTTCTGGTGGTGTGTTCTGGTGGTGTGTTTGCTGGTGGTGTGTTCTGGTGGTGTGTTCTGGTGGTGTGTTCTGGTGGTGTGTTCTGGTGGTGTGTTCTGGTGGTGTGTTCTGGTGTGTCTGGTGTGTGTTCTGGTGGTGGTGTTGTGTGTTCTGGTGGTGTGTTCTGGTGGTGTGTTCTGGTGGTGTGTTCTGGTGGTGTGTTCTGTGGTGGTGGGTGTGTTCTGGTGGTGTGTTCTGGTGGTGTGTTCTGGTGGTGTGTTCTGGTGGTGTGTTCTGGTGGTGTGTTCTGGTGGTGTGTTCTGGTGGTGTGTTCTGGTGGTGTGTTTCTGGTGGTGTGTTCTGGTGGTGTGTTCTGGTGGTGTGTTCTGGTGGTGTGTTCTGGTGGTGTGTTCTGGTGGTGTGTCTGGTGGTGTGTTCTGGTGGTGTGTTCTGGTGGTGTGTTCTGGTGGTGTGTTCTGGTGGTGTGTTCTGGTGGTGTGTTCTGGTGGTGTGTTCTGGTGGTGTGTTCTGGTGGTGTGTGTGTGTTCTGGTGGTGTGTTCTGGTGGTGTGTTCTGGTGGTGTGTTCTGGTGTGGTGGTGTTCTGGTGGTGTGTTCTGGTGGTGTGTTGCTGGTGTGTGTTCTGGTGTGTTCTGGTGGTGTGTCTGGTGGTGTGTTCTGGTGGTGTGTTCTGGTGGTGTGTGGTGTGGTGGTTGGTGGTGTGTTCTGGTGGTGTCCGGTGGTGCGATCTGGTGGTGTGTCCTGGTGGTGTGTTCTGGTGGTGTGTCCTGATGGTGCTGACCCAGGTCGTGGTGCTCGTCTGGTGGTGTGTTCTGGTGGTGAACTCTGGTGATGTGTTCTGGTGGTGCAAGTTTGGTGGTGTGTCCTGGCGGTGTGCTCTGGAGGTGCTGACCAAGGTGGCCGTCGCAGTGCGGTCAAGCACTGCGAAGCCTCAACTTGGGCCGTTGGTCAGAGCGTGCTGACCCTTCCATTTGTCTCAGCCTTCACTTTGGGCGGTATGGCGGCTCCGGTTCGCGATGGATCCTGTAATAACTGTCCCGGGTGACTAATGTAACGCTTCAGATCTGTGCGTCAGTAAATCGATGCGCGATATTCGACGTAGTTTGTCTGGACAGTCGTCTATTCTTGACTGGATGTCAGAGCTGATGGGATGTCTTGGGATGTAAGCCGTGAAGTGCTGTATTTTTTACTCAACTTTGATGTCCATAGAAAGGTGGCTTGGACTGCACATACTTAAAATGACTACTGGCACTTCAAACTACTTCAACGCCGATTATTTCCGAGAATAACTCTTGTTTCCCGGTTGTTCTCTACGAACTGAATAATAACTGGAGCACGCCTACAGGGTTAAACTATTGGTTTTTCGTCAGGTGTGAGATGTCGAAACGTACACAGTAGGATGTGGAAATTCGTCATGGAATTAGTGTCATTTTAAGTGATATTGGTGTCCTTCAGTCTCAAATTTGAACAAATAGTGTTGGCATTCATCACTGTACCTTGATCAGTTGTTTGAGATTCATAACTTAGGAAGACCTATATTCAAGATAGGAGAAGTGATACATATACTATAAACTGGAATTGTATGTCATATCACATTTTAGGTAATCCCTTCATCTGGAATTACATTGCGAGATATTTGCGTGTCACCATTCCTTGTGAGCATGAACAAGATACATATGAACGGGATGCTGCTGGAAAGGAGTCACGAAGGCTTCATAAGCACGCATCGATGAGCAGGATGTCGATACTTCTTGGAGAATGATGTCGATTGAGAGTTCATAAAGTGGTACATTCCACCCTATTTCACGAATAATTTATAACTGCACGCCTATATATGTATATATGTACAATATATATATATATATATATATATATATATATATATATATATATATATATATATATATATGTAAGCATGTATCCATGTTTGTATGTATGTATGTATGTATGTAGGCATGTATGTATGTATGCTCGTGCCCTTCGAATTTGCCATTCTGTATGCCAAGACCTGAGCTGAGCTGCGTCTGCCTTCATCTCAACCGACATTCAAATGCCATTTGAAGACGAATGCGGAACGACAATACGAGACGTCGGCCTCCCAGAAGTGTAGTTTGTCCGGCGACAGTTCGTGAGAGTCGCGAGAGGACCGCGATGCACGGTGACACGGGCCACCTCGCAGACGGCTGGTATGTCGCGACCTTCTGTGGCCGACTGTGACACGCTCGGCCCGCTGTCGGTGACGGTCGGCGGCCGTCGGCCCGCTGTCGGTGACGGTCGGCGGCCGTCGGCCCGCTGTCGGTGACGGTCGGCGGCCGTCGGCCCGCTGTCGGTGACGGTCGGCGGCCGTCGGCCCGCTGTCGGTGACGGTCGGCGGCCGTCGGCCCGCTGTCGGTGACGGTCGGCGGCCGTCGGACCGCTGTCGGTGACGGTCGGCGGCCGTCGGCCCGCTGTCGGTGACGGTCGGCGGCCGTCGGACCGCTGACGTCACACATTGTGGTCGCATCCGAGTGTGACTCGCCGGTCGTGAGGCCAGACAGTGGCCAGACAGTGACCAGACAGTGCCCAGACAGTGGCCAGACAGTGATCAGCCAGTGGTCAGACAGTGACCAGATAGTTGCCAGACAGTGACCAGACAGTGATCAGACAGTGGTCAGACAGTGGCCAGACATTGACCAGACAGTGACCAGACAGTGACCAGACAGTGACCAGACAGTGACCAGACAGTGACCAGACAGTGACCAGACAGTGACCAGACAGTGACCAGACAGTGGTCAGACAGTGGTCAGACAGTGACCAGACAATGACCAGACAGTGACCAGACAGTGACCAGACAGTGACCAGACGGTGGCCAGACAGTGACCAGACAGTGACCAGACAGTGGCCAGACAGTGACCAGACAGTGACCAGACAGTGACCAGACAGTGACCAGACAGTGACCAGACAGTGACCAGACAGTGGCCAGACAGTGACCAGACAGTGGCCAGACAGTGACCAGACAGTGACCAGACAGTGACCAGACAGTGACCAGACAGTGGGCGTGGCCAGACACTCGCTGCATCACACTGAGTGATACAGTGAGGATTGGGCGCTACTCGCGCGCCGCGGGGAGGCGTCTCCGGAACGGGCCGAGACTGGTCACTGGCCGGGTATGTGGGCCGAGACTGGTCATTGGCCGGGTATGTGGGCCGAGACTGGTCATTGGCCGGGTATGTGGGCCGAGACTGGTCATTGGCCGGGTATGTGGGCCGAGACTGGTCATTGGCCGGGTATGTGGGCCGAGACTGGTCACCGGCCCGGCATGTAGTCTGAGAGTGGTCACTGGCCCGGCATGTAGTCCGAGGTTGAGTTCTTTGTTGTCACTGGCCCAGCATGTAGTCTGAGATTGGTCACTGACCCGGCATGTAGTCTGAGAGTGGTCACTGGCCCGGCATGTAGTCTGAGAGTGGTCACTGGCCCGGCATGTCAGGAGCAGGAGGGTCCATTGACCGGGGATGTCGGCCGAGAGTGGTCACTGGCCCGGCATGTAGTCTGAGAGTAGTCACTGGCCCAGCATGTAGTCCGAGAATGGTCACCGGCCCGGCATGTCGGTCAGGAGGGTCCATTGACCGGAGATGTCGGCCGAGTTGTGACCGTGACGTCAGCTCACGACGCTTTCTCGCCCAGACCGTCGGTCAGCCGCGCCAGCAGCGGGAGCGCGTCGCCAGCGACGACTCGTCGCGCACGGCCGGGTCGACGCCGACTCGCCTTGTCGACGCTCGTGGGAACGTGCAGCTGCCGTGCAGTGGTCATCATCGATGGTGGTGGAACCGTCTCTGCGGGGGGGGGGCTTTCGAGAGGGAGTTGGGCACTGTGTGAACGAATGCATTTTGAGGTGTGATGTGTGCTGTGTGCGGAATTTTGTTCGGACGTGAAATATTCGTGAAGTGCGAACAGCGAAATGAGTGGGGGAATCCTCCGATGTAGGCAGGTGTGTAGTCTTCTGACGCATTTCACGTGGTATCTATCGCATGCATGCCACCGTCAATACTATAGACCGTTTTGAATGAGGTCTGCTAGATTTTTCGGTTTCTCTCATCGAAAGTTTCGGTTTTGGGTGAATCAAGCGTTAAGTTGTTGACTTACATTTTCGGAACGTATTCATTGTCGTCATGCATTTGCGGCTTGCAATTGCCATTGTTTTCATCTACCTATCGCCGAAGCCAATGTGGTGTACCATGCTCCACGTTGGGCCATATTATCCGACGAGGCCTACGGGACAAATGTTCCTAATCCCCCCAGCTCATGGACCTCTTGCCAAAGACGGGAAGAGCACCCATTTAGTATGCTCAACTGCGTACCCCTCCCTGCGGAACGAATATTTCTGACCGGAGCATCCCGCTGAGGACATGCCATCCCTACCCCCTCATAAAAATATATGGGTCGGCCCCTGCTGCGAGATTGCCGAGTCCACCGGCCCGCAAATATTCGCCGTGAGAAGGGGCGACGCTATATGGGCCAGCAGTCAAGTGCGCCGTAAAGCAACCCAAGCAACGTTCTTATTACTTCCCTCAGCCGTGCAATATGTCGCCGACAAATGTGAACGTCAAATGGCAGCCGCCACCTGACCCTTATCGTAGAGCTACCACCGCTGGCGCTGACGGCAACATGGCGGCCGGACGCGCTCAGAATTATTCTCAACGGCTAGTCAGTATGCATGAGCCACTGGGCTGGCACTCGTGCCAGCCCAGTGGCTCGTGTCATCCAAGCTTCGTCACTGTGCGACTGTAATTAATCAGGAGGCCAACTTGCACATCACACAGTGGCACAGCCAGGACCTTTCTAAGGGGAGACCCCCCCGAATAATAGAATGTGAAGAAGAGAAAGTTTTTAGCGCGCTTCCAGTGCAGAAGATTTTGGCCTTTCCGTAGTTAAAATGTACCTTTTTAATCGTTTTATGTAGTGTATTTTTGCTGATAAGGGGGCGGTCCCCCGCCCTTCTTTGACGTCACATAATCTGGGAATGGTCAGCACAAGCTGGCTTTGGCCCGGGGCTTGGAAGTCGGAAAGGTCCAGTTAATGTCCCAGGAAACGTCTATTCGGTTCAAAAGGGAGCACAACACCAAAGAGGAAACGTGCGATCACTGAAGTCGCTTACGATCCAACATGACATAGCACAAGACATTTTGTATCGTTCGAACTGCTGTTGGGGAGGTTTCACAGAATCAGAGTAAATATTAAGCGCACGCTTGTTGCATTCAACCTTAGTCCACCTCACGATCGGCAAATTCCAGTTCTTTGACACAATTTTTACGGAGAGCTTAACGTACCCACATATCGAACACGGCCGCCTAGTGTCTGTACCCGCCTGACCTTGCCTGACACGGCCACGGTGGCGGACACGGCCACGTGGCGGCCACGACCACGTGGCGGACACTGCCACGTGGCGGACACGGTCACGTGGCGGACACGGCCACGTGGCGGACACGGCCACGGTGGCGGACACGGCCACGTGGCGGACACGCCCGTGGCGGACACTGCCACGTGGCGGACACTGCGGACACGGCCACGTGGCGGACACGGCCACAGTGGCGGACACGGCCACGTGGCGGACACGGCCACGTGGCGGACACGGACGCGTGGGACGCGGCACGGCCACGTGGCGGACACGGCGCACGTGGCGGACACGGCCACGTGGCGGACACGGCCACGTGGTGGACACGGCCACGTGGCGGACACGGCCACGTGGCGGACACGGCCACGTGGCACGGACACGGCCACGTGGTGGACACGGCCACGTGGCGGACACGGCCACGTGGCGGACACGGCCACGTGGCGGACACGGCCGCCTGGTACCTGCACCTCCGACCTTGCCCCACCCCCCGACCTCGCCTGACCAGCTGCCAGCTGGTCATCTCAGCTGGACGCCTTAATAATGAGCGTGCGAAGCGACTCGACCCGTTATGTTAAGATGGGGGAGGCCTTTTCAGACTTGTGCTCTGTCCAGTAAGCTAACCAGCCAGCATAGATGCATTGGAATTAGACACATTATTCATCAGTCGCATCACCAGTAGGTGAACTACCTATTCACAGCGTAACATCTGCTATTACCCATGTACTGTCGTGCCGAAGTTAAACATAAAGAAATCAGCGATGCTACGACGAATCAACTTTCGGTACTTATTCAGTGTCAGCGCGAAAACATCGAATGGCTGTGAGGCGGGCCTTCGATCCATGACGTCATCTCGCGACTGAGTTCAGCACCGCTCCAGACTGTTCCGGCTGTATCCAGTGGCGGAATCTGACCGGCCTGGGGGCCAGCTGGTCGGTGTGTCCGTGTGTTCGGTGTGTCCGGTGTTTCCGGTGTGCTCAGTGTATACTCAGTGTGTTCGGTGTGTCCAGTGTGTTCGGTGTGTCCAGTGTGTTCGGTGTGTCCAGTGTGTTCGGTGTGTCCAGTGTGTCCGGTGCTTCCGGCGTGCCCGGTGTGGCCGATATGCCCGGGGGTCCAGGGGATTAAAGGTGCCCTGCCTCCTCCCGAAGAAACCAGTTTCTAGCAAAATATTTCACTAGAATGGTATTTTCTCGAAATATAAGAACATTTTGATGATATAAACATTTTCTTAAACAGACCAGACGAATGTAAACTGTTCAAATCTGATGAGTTTTCGAAACCTGAAAATTGTGCATCCAGCCTTCCCCCCTGCCCCCAGCCAGGCTTCTCGATCCACCCTTGGGTATGTGCCCGGTGTGTCCGGTGTATTAGGTGTGTCCTGTGTGTTCTGTACACGCGGCGTGACGTTGTGGCTGGTGCATCAGATTTGTCAGATCTGTCCGGCGTGTCCGATGTGTTTGACGTGCCCAGTGTATCCGGTGTGTTCGTTGTATAAGGCATGTCCGGTATGTCCAGCATGTCCTGTGTGTCCGGCATGTCCTGTGTGTCCGGCATGTCCTGTGTGGGGTGCGATACAGTCTGATCGATGTCGACACCAGCGAGCGGACAGTGCCGACGACGAACCGCAACAAGTGACCGGCACCTCTGAGCCAGTGTAAGTACATGCCGTCTTCATCAGTCGCTGTTTCATCATCATCTTCTCCTTCTTCTTCTTCTTCTTCTTCTTCTTCTTCTTCTTCTTCTTCTTCTTCTTCTTCTTCTTCTTCTTCTTCTTCTTCTTCTTCTTCTTCTTCTTCTTCATCTACCTCTTCATCAATTGCAGATGTTGCGATGGCGGGCAGGCAGTCAAGTCCGTCAGGTCAGATTCAAGTTTCCATTCAGATTCGGATTCAGAGAGCGACTGGCTAGTCATGAGTATGTTGTCATAGACAGTGGTTGGTGGCCTCCGATTGCTAAGACGGCATTGCTTATAAATCCACGTCCTTCCCCGTCAGAATCATATCAATTGAGCCGGTAATTTACGCAACTGCGGCAGTTGTCATGGACCTAGAAGAACGTTTCGTCGCGACGTTTGCTATAACAGCACAAATTCCGATACATCACCATCATGTCGTTGGATGGCCATACATTGATGGTAATTTTGACGATGATTTACATACTTTTTGTCCGCTGAAAATGACAGCAAATTATACGTTAACCACTTCATAGTGATGTCAATCATCATTACTTCCGTGATGTTGGTAGTCGTATATACGAATGTATGTCTATCTGCAGCATTATTTTCCGGTCACCTTGTAGCAGGTTGTCCGGTGGCCAAGCCTGCAGTGAACGCAGAGCATCCAAGAGCTCCCGGTTGTATCCGGTTGCAACAATTTGGCGAACTGCACCGGCACTGTTGGGCTGGTGTTTGGCGCTGGACCGGCACTGTTTGGCTGGTGTTTGGCGCTGGACCGGTACTGTTGGACTGGTGTTTGGCGAACTGCACCGGAACTGTTGGGCTGGTGTTTGACGCTGGACCGGCACTGTTTGGCTGGTGTTTGGCGCTGGACCGGTACTGTTGGACTGGTGTTTGGCGAACTGGACCGGCACTGTTGGACTGGTGTTTGGCGCTGGACCGGTACTATTGGGCTGGTGTTTGGCGCTGGACCGGTACTGTTGGACTGGTGTTTGGCGCTGGACCGGCACTTTTTTGGGTGGGGTTTGGGGCGGGACCGGGAATTTTTTGGCTGGTGTTTGGCGCTGGACCGGCACTGTTGGACTGGTGTTTGGCGCTGGACCGGTACTGTTGGGCTGGTGTTTGGCGCTGGACCGGCACTGTTGGGCTGGTGTTTGGCGCTGGACCGGCACTGTTGGGCTGGTGTTTGGCGCTGGACCGGCACTGTTGGGCTGGTGTTTGGCTGACCGGCGACTGTTGGATGGGTTTGGCGCTGGACCGGCACTGTTGGGCTGGTGTTTGGCGCTGGACCGGTACTGGTTGGCTGGTGTTTGGCTGTTTGTGAATGTTCTGTTGGCTGGTGTTTGGCTGGACCGGTACTGTTGGGCTGGTGTTTGGCGCTGGCGGCCGGTATTGGTGATGTTTGGCTGGACCGGCTGTTGGATGTTTGACGCACTGGACCGGTACTGTTGGGCTGGTGTTTGGCTGGTGGTGGGTTGGGCGGCGTTGTTCAGCTGGTTTGGCTGGAGCGGTGCCGATGCTGCGCTGTCGAGGCACAGTATTTTGCAGGGACAGGAAGCGTGATGACCTATACCGACCGGGGCCGGAGATCGCTGTTCTTCTGCCATTAGCAGAAACCAGGTCTGCTCGCCAGCGTCGGTTTTCACGCTGCGGTTTTCTGTTATTTTGCGGAAACGTCGGGGAGTTAATCTGGCCCCTTCCCTCGACCGAGTGCGTGTTCAGACCGGGAAGTTGGTCCAGTATAAATCAGCTGACAATATATATTGCTATCTATTTTTCAGAGCTGCTATATGCATCGAATGATGACTTGTACCCGTTCAATTGCTTCCCGCATGTAACAATGAGACTGGAGGCGCATCCAGGTAGTTGTGATTGGCTAGTATCCACTCCTTAAACGAGCGGTATAGGGTTGCAGACTAAGCTGTCAAGCTGGTTGACGTTAAGCTTAGCTTACTTACATGCATTTTATGGGAAAAAAATGTTGAGGCTTTTTGGAAAGAGCTGCACATTTTGCAAGCAATAAGCAAGCACATTTTGTGCAGGTCATAGGGAATGCGCTGTGAATGTACTGTAATTCCCACCATATTCATCCATTATCTAACATTCCTGATTATGTCTGGGTCCGGGGGAGGGGGCGGCTCCGCGCATGTAAAGCCCAGCCCATCTTACTAAACATGTGATTTGAAAAGAAAAGCACTACATTGCCCTTTCGTCCTACTCAAATTCCTTTCTGAATTACGATGCGTTTTTCCAAACTCGTATGTCCAGCCGTCATTCCCGTCACCTAATAATGTTCGCGCAGGTGGTCTATATAGTGAAATATTAATATTGTTGACTGCTTTTCTACTTCATTGTGGATTCACAGATTACATTCGTAAATTGTCCTGGTGAATAAATGATCTTGCCAACGCGCTTAATGCGACGTCGACCCATACATTCAATACGTTGGCGTATCTACACGCAGTTGCTAAAGATCTAGAGAGTCCCTGGTGCACGGTACGAAACGTGCCGGCACATTCTCAAACAAAGCCAGCCAATCAACGGTCGTCTTCCATCCATATCACATGCCGGCCGAGAGTGTGCCCCACCCCTCCCCTCCCCTCCCCTCCCCTCCCCTCCCCTCCCCTCCCAACCCCTCCCCTCCCCCTCCCCCAGCGCCGGCACACAGCGGGAGTACAGACCCGTGTCGGGACGTGTGCGGGGTCGCAATAGCGCCGGCAGCTCCGGTGCGGCAGCTGCCGGGCTGGCACGGTACCTGCCGGGCTGGCACGGCAGCTGCCGGGCTGGCACGGTACCTGCCGGGTTGGCACGGTACCTGCCGGGTTGGCACGGCAGCTGCCGGGCTGGCACGGTACCTGCCGGGCTGGCACGGTACCTGCCGGGCTGGCACGGTACCTGCGGGGTTGGCACGGTACCTGCCGGGCTGGCACGGTACCTGCCGGGTTGGCACGGTACCTGCCGGGTTGGCACGGTACCTGCGGGGTTGGCACGGTACCTGCCGGGCTGGCACGGTACGGCACGGTACCTGCCGGGTTGGCACGGTACCTGCCGGGTTGGCACGGTACCTGCCGGGCTGGCACGGTACCTGCCGGGTTGGCACGGTACCTGCCGGGCTGGCACGGTACCTGCCGGGTTGGCACGGTACCTGCGGGGTTGGCACGGTACCTGCGGGGTTGGCACGGTACCTGCCGGGTTGGCACGGTACCTGCGGGGCTGGCACGGTACCTGCCGGGCTGGCACGGTACCTGCCGGGTTGGCACGGTACCTGCCGGGTTGGCACGGTACCTGCGGGGTTGGCACGGTACCTGCCGGGCTGGCACGGTACCTGCGGGGTTGGCACGGTACCTGCCGGGCTGGCACGGTACCTGCGGGGTTGGCACGGCACCTGCCGGGCTGGCACGGCAGCGGCCGAGTCGACACCCTCGGTACAGTGGTGGGGTGTGTGAGATGCGGGCCTGCCTGGCCGTCCCCCCCCCCCCCTCCAACACCCTCGGGGCCTCGGCGACGGACCGCCCACCAGCGGCCGGCGGAGATGGATGCCGCAGACTGATGGGCGTGACGCTTCCGGCCAACTAATGGCCGATGGGAAGCACCAGCCATGAATAACGGATAGAGAATGTAACGAATGATGGTGCATCCTGGTGAATTTGTGCGAGGTACAAGATGTATATGGCAATAGAGGATGCGATGGATGATGTTGCGTTGCGGTGTATTTATGTGAGGTACGTACAAGATGTGTATGGCATTACACGATGTGACGGATGAGGATTCAACCCAGTGTATTTGCTGCGCGAGGTAAAAGGTGTATTGTGGTGATTTCCATCCCCCAATCACCCCGCTTGAATGATAAAGTCCAGCTAAAAGTATATTGGCACTGGAGTGAATTTGACGAGAACGGAAGAATTTACGCTAGATGATAAATCTGCCCAGACTGCAGACATGGGAATATCACTGGAACACCGCTATTGATTTGAACAGTCATCTTGGCCATCAACTGCCATGCGATGCGCTTGGTACAGACTTAATGGCAGGTTTATCGATTTATATCAGTACTTATTTCAAATGATGGAAGGCTTTTAGTATCCGAAGCCATGATACGTAATTATCCAAGCGCACCTAAATGGCACAGTTAAATAGACCACAGAACACATTACGTGAGCGTTTGATCATTGGTGATGATTCGTATGCCTTTTAGCAGCTGCTGACGCTAACAGGTGGAAACAGCCGAGTACCTTGTGTCAACAATTCCCGCATATTCTGCATCGCATATGATATACCCGATTGACCATAGGAATAAGACAAGAAAGGCATGCCCATTAGAATCGAATTTGCGCGCACCTAGCTAGAAGTATAGAAAGCTAAACTCAACTAACTGCAATTGTACAAACAAAAGCAAAGAAGTTACGTTTGAATCAAATTCCCAAAAAGCACGGAACGTAGAAGTCATAAAAAAAAAAAAATAACACGAACGTAGAAACGTAGCGTTGGTATGATGCACGGCCTTCTCACTCACTCTCACTTCTCACTCACTCACGGCCTTCTCACTCACGTTGCAGCTGTCCCATCAGCTCTGGAGAAACCCAACGATAACCCACGCCGTCTTTCCGGTCAAATCCTCCCACCCCGTCTCGGGGGGCGGTTGAAGACCCCCATCTAAAATCCAAGCTAAGCATCGCACGAAAACGAAAGCGGTGTCATCGGAAAGCGCTCGACGAGTAGGGTCCCGGTCCACTTCCAAAACAATTTCCCCCCAAAAGTGTCGTCACCAGGGGGGCTAGATCTTCACGACTTTTCACGACTTACATTATGTTTTTGACTCTGGGGAGTTCATTTTTGGATATATGAAAAATCAAAATTCATTTGGAATGAGAAAATGACAGCGAAATCGACCAGGACTATAATTTGTTTGCCCCCCAAATAAACATGTTATTTTGGGGAAATTTCAAAACTTTGAGTTCTCAAGTTTTCTTTAATGTTCCTTTTCCGATGGGTAGAACAAGCCGAGAAACGTTGTTGGAAGTCAACTTGCCCTAATAAAAAAATACTCACTTTAGCAAGAATTATCTATTTGAACTGCAATTTGGAAAATATGCAAAATTTATATGTAGTTAAAAACGAAAAAAGGTGAAAAATTCAACTCGTACGTTTTGTTGCATCCCTGAAGGTAAGCAAACGTTGAAAGTTTCATTAAAATATCTGTATCCGTTAAAGCGTGACGACTGGTTGAACGTTTTTGGAAATGACCTCACTTGACCTTGACTAACTCGTTGACCCTAGACGACCTGACCCACAAATTTTGAATCAGCATGTCAAATTGATGTGGGAAAAGGTATGCCAAATTTTGGCGCGCTGCCGCGCGCCGTTCGTCCGCTATCTGCGAAAAACCTGAGGGGGCGGTTGAAGACCCCCCGAGACGGGACGGGTTAAGCATAAGAATTTCCATGGAATACGGTGGGCCAGAGGCGCCCAAGATCAGCTCTAGGCATCATTATCGAATTAGTTCCTACGTGCATGAGGAAATCCGTCAACTGTGTGCACTTATATCGCAGATGTAGATGGCGTAGGACTCCTTCCTTTTCTTCCTACGATTATTGTGCCCTTTGGAGATGGGCCTTGCCCGCTTTCTTGGCGGCCTTCCCACTAGTCTTCGAAGGCATGTTTGAAAGGGAACTAAGCTTTTAAAATAGGTAACCAAAAATTGGGTGAAGACGGACAAGAGCGCGCAGCTGCGAGAAGTGTGCATCAGCTGTTTTGGCTGCCTAGCAACGAAGCAGTGCTGCTATATTCTAACACAAGTTCCCAGCGGCAGACGCCAGAAAACTTGCGAAGTGTCAGCGTGCTTCGATTTCTAAGTGTGAAACTGAATACAAGTAACTGTTTTTCTCTGGCTTTGTATTGTTGATGCAGAAGAGCATATTCTGGCTGTGCATATACAAGCATTGATATAGTTGGAAATGTTGCAGTCAAACATTAGGATACATGTGGCATGGTTTGAAATCTTCAATGGAGCTAATCTATCAGTTGGATTTTTGTCTTCGACATCACACACACACATATCTGGCAAGAGTGCACACGGAAGCCATTGTGTGGAGTCTTACTGATACGAATTCTCTTTCAATCAAATCTGAATGATGAGTTAGTCTGGCAGCAGACTGCAGGGTATTTTCAGATGGCAGAACAACCGCGTGCGTCTTCCATGATGGGGGCGACATAACGGGACGTGCCGCCAATGACACGTGCGGTGGTGGAACACTGGTGATGGTGTGTTCAGCTGGACAATTTCCAACGTTATTTAGGGTTAGTTCAGACCAGATGCAGCCTTGGTGACATTGTGTGATGTTTATTTTTTCGAGCAGATCAAATCGGAAGAGAGATAGAAGACTGTTCCATGCTTCAGCCTGAATCACATGGTCGGATGACAAGACCTGAGCTGAGCAAAACGAGTCGGAAAGAGTGACTCGTGGCTCGAGAGAAAGTCCTGACTGAGGAGACGATGTAAAGCATGTAAGATGCTGGTGTACAGGAGCAGATGTCGGGGGCGGGGCACTGGGGAAATGTGCCTCCTCCCACATGGAGGCATAGCGCCCTGAGCCACCGTTCTGGAAAGGGCACCCCTGCGTGGAGCTCTATCGCTCTACAACTTCCGCTCAATCGATTTTTCAGCCAAAGTCGTCCGGTACTACGATCGAGTGCACTCCTACCTTTCGAAGGGGTAACCTTTGGAAGAGATCACGTTTGAAAACGTTTCCATTGCCTTTCTACCTGCCATTGGTAATTCCAGGGGAAAACTGGAAGCATGTACACCCCTACCCGTCACGAAGAAATGTGCGCCCCTCTTGGACTCCCGAGTGACACCCACCCCCGCTCAACGAAATTGTTGCAGCCGATGCTGCCCGCCAGGCTAGAAAAGGGAAAAGGGAAAGGGTGCCCCTCTGGACGGAAGCGCCTCAGAACGAGACGTGCAATCATGGAAGGGACTGGAAGGGATATTACACCATGTTCAGAGTCCAAATGATTATGTTTGAAGAGTGTTGGGGGATATTTGGGTAATATCGAATGCCTATCTAAAAAATGCGTGCCCAATTTCTCGCTGCAGTGAGATGAGGTGTAGGATGCATACTGAAGGTACAAGGGCGCAGGCCATGTGACACGTATTCCTCCCTGAGTATGTCAGAAATCGAGGAAAATGAAAATAACAGCTTCGCCATATAATTTGCTGGCTTTCTCTATATTCCTTGGAGTTTGAATACGCGGGGAGAAGGCCAAAAAATATATATCCAGTTTGCTTATTTTCCCAATGGATACTCTTACGAACCGAAATATGTGCAACAATCATAAATTATAAACGGCGTGACGTTGGCAGGCGCCCAACACGCATAACTACTAAACAACCATTATAATTACACACGGTTGGCAGTGGACAGCTGGCAGGCTGCCAACCACGGCATCTCTGTACCCACTATCCACCGTCATATCCACGGCCTATCTGTACCCACCACCGTAGTCATATCCACGGCCTATCTGTACTCACCACCGCAGTCATATCCACGGCCTATCTGTACTCACCACCGCAGTCATATCCACGGCCTATCTGACCCACACCAATAACATAACCACCATCACATCCACGGCCTATCAACCACCACCATATCTACGGCCTATCTATATCGACCACCATAGTCATACCCGCGGCCTATCTGTACCCACTACCGTAGCCACATCAACCGTAGTCTATGCCAACCGCCACAGACATACCTGTACGCCTGGTTGTCCCTGTCCCCCATCATGGCGGATGTGAGCGGTTCGTGATGTTGCCCTATTAGCGGGACTGTGGCAATACCCCGCCTCACTTGTGAGCCTCCAGCAGCCGGCGCAAGCCACCGTCATCACCACTGCTCTCTGCAATACAGATCACATCTACTTTATAATATATTGTTCAGTGAGAATAAAATGACAATTGTTGACACGAAAGGTGCAATGGTATTGGCAAAGTTTACAGTCAATTGGTGTCGTTGGTAAGCCACAAAATGGTCATCAATCTAAGATGACCTCGAGAGTCCATTTTGGCTTTGCGGGACATCTAAGGTTATTGTGAGTCCTGAATTAGAATTCGCCGTATATTTTCACCCTGGGGTGGGTGCAAGCAGAGGCGTTAGCCAACACTCTACTAAGTCTTCACATGCGTGGTCGGCCCTCGACCTGAGCTGGCCAGTGACCTATGCTTTAAATTAAGTTTGAAGTTGAGCATTTCATCCATAAAACACCGAGGGATGCCCTGCTAATAATCCAAGGTGCATATCCTTTGCAGTTCAGGAAAGCGTGTGTGATCAAAATGTGGAGTTGCATTTTTGTGAACAATTGACCTTTGACCAGATCTGAAGGGTCACCTATCACTCCCAGGCACAAAAATCGGGTGTAAATCTCGAGATCTCATCCTACCCCCAAAGCCCATTTTGTTTCGGCTCGCTAATATGTTCGGTTAGGTAAAGTCAGGACGTCACAATCCACCACCACTGGCAAAGGTGCTCGCACGGTAGACGGCTAATTAGCCTAATGCGATTCGCCTCGCAATCCAAGCATTCGTACCTTTTCTCGTACCATCAAAACAATATAAGTGTTGAATGGCTTCAATCAGCCATTTAGCATTCAACATTGTAACACCAGAGGATGCAGAATAAACGTTGGAGAAAAACCTGTTCTCCACTGTAATAATCCGAATACAAGATAATACGCATATATGATTAATAATATTTGTATTATGTGGCACATGAAAATATATTGATAACATATATCAAGTACAAATGTATCCAAATGTTAAATATAGTAGGAATCCCCAAATATGTACCTTGAGTTAAGTTGTGTATTCATTATCTTTCGCGATATTCTTATAATTTATATCACTCAGGCCACACATAATATCATTAATGGCACTCAAATCACTTAATAATGAATAATTTCACTCAAATAAAACCAGGGTTCTTTGATTTATCCATACAAGCTGAACAAACCACGGTACGAGAAATACCTTTACCTATGCTTGTCTGGGGAGGGAATTTCGCCGTCTCGTTCTAGAAGACAGTAACTTTGCACTTGACCTGTGGTCTCATGGCAGGACTTTTCCGAATTTGTCGGCATGATTATCTTCCCACCACCGGTTGGTTTAGCATAGCAATATATAATCTAGCACATGGAAATCCACATTGGCTTCAACTACAAGCAAATGTTGGAAGTATGACTAACTCCTCAGTCTTTCCTTACTGTTTGTCATTTGAATTCCATCGATAAACGTGCCCCCCCCCCCAGCTCCTATTTTGCATCCGTCCCTGAGAACACCCATCAGTCCAACCAACTTAACGCCGATTTAAATGCGGCCGCCCTCCTATGAGTTTGTTGTGAGCCACACGGTCACAATATGTCGGCGAATACTGGACAAAGGAGGCAGTAGTGGCTCTGTGGCCTCGTTGCTTTGTCTCGCGCCAATAATGTTTATGCGCGTTACTGTCGTCGTACGTACTCTGCACATGCATCCGAAGTTAACACCAGCTAGCTGGTCACTGGTGGTCAGGTGAGGGCGTCTCGCCGGTCTGAAGCCATTGAAATATCAGCCAGTGCATTCCGGGAAGTGTACAGCTGTATGGCACCTGCATGGGTTGTATGCCTACGGCTGTGATGGGCATTGGAGATCAAAGAATAACATTCTCGTGCCGTCTTTCATGTTATGTTGTTACGTTTTCGCTGTTTTCGAAGTTTTCCAGGAAAATTGTTTGCCGGTCGTTGCGACCATTGTAAAAGTAATTGTATACCATTCATTGTACGATGTGTTGTGAATGCTTTCGATTCTTTTCCATTCGTTCGATTGTAATGTTCGTTACTTCGCCATCATTCTCGTTCGCGCGTCTATGACTGCTTTTTCTTGTGGGGAAGAGAAACATTTGCTAGTATACTGGCCGATCCGATGGAAGGGTAACGCCTGGCCGGCGTGGCTGTAGGTGGGCACACAGTTGTATTTCTCGGTTTCCATTTACTTTCGAACAACGGCATGACGTCAAGTCAGCCAGAACACTCTGCAGAGCCCAATGCATGCAGATCAGAAGAGGCTTCACAAACGCATGAAGCATAACCACTATTTGGTAATCTGAGTGTTCTCTCGAACATAGCGACTTTCGTCTTTTGTGACTTCCAGTTCCACCCCTGCGGAACCCAGATCGGTACCCATGATCACCCTCCGTGTGTGCCGCCGACATCAGGGCCGTGGATGCAGAACCGTGCCACTGGTGGCTCTGAGGGTTCCAGCCTATCCCTGACGTGGTTCGGTCGTTGCAGGACAAGCTGCTGCTGAAGCTGGACGACACGGAGACGGAGCCGGCCAAGTCGGAGGACGAGGAGGTGAGCTACTAGCCCGGTTGGTTCCTCCGGCTACCTTCGGCTGCTCTTTTCCTCCTTTCTGAACGGAGGAACTGGTGGATTTTCGTATCTCCGTGTCTGGGCAGACATCTTCACTGGCCCGAGATCATGTCAAGGGCTACCCTCTGGAGGGTAGACGAGTGTTCAAATTAGGAGCCAACTGAACAGCCCAACTGGGGCGTCTTTGACTGTAACGGGCAGTCTGACTGTGACTCCCTTCCTTAAGCCTACTTTCTGTAGCTTCGAAGCCAGTAGATCGGATAAACTAGTTTTTAACCCTAACCAGGGGCTTGATGGACACACACACACACAAGAGGTCTTTCCTCCGTCATGGAAAAGGCGGCACGTCGCCACTCGCCACCGTCTGGAGCGCTTGAGAGGACATCTTTTGCCGACCTTATGGTGGAGACTGTCGGCCTCATCAGCAGTACCTTTGAGTCTTCTCTGAAACTGTGCTCCAGAAAGCGTCGATGACCTAAGTCTAAGCCACCAGCCTAGGACCGAGTCAACAGGTGGCGAGCTTATGCTCGTGTTTTGAAGTTGCCAGCCTCAGGGTCAATGGTGACTCATGACTACCGGCTTCCGCACGTGGCTAGCACGCCTCGAAGGACCCGACTCGTGCGAGGTCAACGACCCAACTTGTCGACTGCAGGCGGCATAACTCCCCTGCATTTGTGTAATTTGATGATGCTTGGCAAAGTGAGACAATAATTATTTCATCTCCTCTCATTTCATCAATCCACTTCTTCGGACAAGCCCCTTTCATTTAGCCTATATAATGTGATTATTTTTCAAAAAGAGGATATAGTTCGCACTTATCTGACGATGTTCAGCGATTCGTCTAGTCAGAGATTTATCTGCATTTGTGCAGAAGTCTCTTCGACTCATGCAAGACTCATCCCTTCCGAGACGAGGAGGGACTTGTCCGCCACGGTGGCCCTTCAGCGCATCCCCCATCCATCACGTGTTCCCGGAGCTGAGGAGTGCCGTTGTTCCCTTGTCGTTGACCTCCAGAACTGGATCAGGTTTTGGTCCCGTCCGCCTTCGGGACTGGAACAGATCTTGGCCTGTCCACCTTAGGGACTAGAGCAGGCTTTGGCCATAGTCTCGCATCTGAGACTGAACTAGATTTTGGCATTGTTCGCTTCAGGCAATGGACCCGGTTTTGGCAGCAGATACAGATACAGACGTGTAATGAGGTAATCTGCAATGAACTTGTGGCTATTACGACCTCGCGTTTATGTGATAAAACAGCGGGATAGAAAATGCTAAAATCACAGAACAACTACAACGGGTGATAATACACGCCACAATAAAGTACGACAGGGCGAGCAGCAAATCAGTCTCTTTGTTTCCTTCAAACAGCCAGATGGGGACCGGGCCCAAAACTGTCGTTTCAGCGACAAATGGTCATCAGCCGGGCATGGATATATGGCGCCACTTTAGCGGTGCCAATCTGGCTGCCCCTCCGCCGACCCGGCCGGGCCCAGCACAGCTGCACAGCCGCCCAGCACAGCTGCAGCTGCAAGAGTAGCTGACTCGTCACCGGATCACGAGAGCCGCCTCCTCTCCACCCTTCTCCCCCGCCAACTCTCCCCCAACACAGCGCCGCCACCCGACGCAGCTGCGTGACCGTCCGCAGCGGCATCGTCACACGTCACCACACTGTGGACGCAGCGGCACTGTCACACGTCGCCACACTGTCGGCGGACGCAGCGGCACTGTCACACATCGCCACACTGTCGGCGGACGCAGCGGCACTGTCACACGTCGCCACACTGTGGACGCAGCGGCACTGTCACACGTCGCCACACTGTCGGCGGACGCAGCGGCACTGTCACACGTCGCCACACTGTGGACGCAGCGGCACTGTCACACGTCGCCACACTGTCGGCGGACGCAGCGGCACTGTCACACGTCGCCACACTGTCGGCGGACGCAGCGGCACTGTCACACATCGCCACACTGTCGGCGGACGCAGCGGCACTGTCACACGTCGCCACACTGTGGACGCAGCGGCACTGTCACACGTCACCACACTGGACGCAGCGGCACTGTCACACGTCGCCACACTGTCGGCGGACGCAGCGGCACTGTCACACGTCGCCACACTGTCGGCGGACGACGGCACTGCAGCGCCACACTGACGCAGCGGCATCACGTCGCCACACTGTCGGCGGACGCAGGGCTGTCACACGTCGCCCACACTGTCGGCGGACGCAGCGGCATTGTCACACGTCGCCACACTGTCGGCGGACGCAGCGGCACTGTCACACGTCGCCACACTGTCGGCGGACGCAGCGGCACTGTCACACGTCGCCACACTGTCGGCGGACGCAGCGGCACTGTCACACGTCGCCACACTGTCGGCGGACGCAGCGGCACTGTCACACATCGCCACACTGTCGGCGGACGCAGCGGCACTGTCACACGTCGCCACACTGTCGGCGGACGCAGCGGCACTGTCACACGTCGCCACACTGTCGGCGCACGCCGGCACTGTCACACATCGCCACACTGTCGGCGGACGCAGCGGCACTGTCACACGTCGCCACACTGTCGGCGGACGCAGGGGCACTGTCACACGTCGCCACACTGTCGGCGGGGACGCAGCGGCACTGTCACACGTCGCCACACTGTCGGCGGACGCAGCGGCACTGTCACACGTCGCCACACTGTCGGCGGACGCAGCGGCACTGTCACATGTCGCCACACTGTCGGCGGACGCAGCGGCACTGTCACACGTCGCCACACTGTCGGCGGACGCAGCGGCACTTGTCACACGTCGCCACACTGTCGGCGGACGCAGCGGCACTGTCACAACGTCGCCACACTGTCGGCGGACGCAGCGGCACTGTCACACGTCGCCACACTGTCGGCGGACGCAGCGGCAATCACGACGTCGCCATAGCTGTCGGCGGACGCAGCGGCACTGTCACACGTCGCCACACTGTCGGCGGACGCCAGCTGCATGTTCCGCCAAGTCGGCCGACACGCCACCGGCCGACCACGTCCATCGTTGGCCGACCAGATCTGCTTCGGTCCACGTGCACGCCCGTGGGACTGAAGCGGACGCCTGGTTGCGTCTTGCAGCTGCCAGACAGCGGCTTGGGGCGATTGCGCTCTGTTCGCTGGCGATGTGTGGGCGCGGTGTGTGAATTTTGGTACGGCTCTTTTGGGGCCAGTGACTGGTTGCTAGGATACGCAATGTTGGTGGTGTTCGGACGTGACACATATGGCGTCATTGCCAAGTGTCAAGTGTGCCAGGTGTCAGTGATGTCCGGACTACCGTCACCGTCAAGCATGTCAGGTATTAGTGGTGTTGTTCGTACTACCGTCACCGTCAAGTATGTCAGGTATTAGTGGTGTTGTTCGTACTACCGTCACCGTCCAGCATGTCAGGTATTAGTGGTGTTGTTCGTACTACCGTCACCGTCAAGTATGTCAGGTATTAGTGGTGTTGTTCGTACTACCGTCACCGTCCAGCATGTCAGGTATTAGTGGTGTTGTTCGTACTACCGTCACCGTCCAGCATGTCAGGTATTAGTGGTGTTGTTCGTACTACCGTCACCGTCCAGCATGTCAGGTATTAGTGGTGTTGTTCGTACTACCGTCACCGTCCAGCATGTCAGGTATTAGTGGTGTTGTTCGTACTACCGTCACCGTCAAGTATGTCAGGTATTAGTGGTGTTGTTCGTACTACCGTCACCGTCAAGCATGTCAGGTATTAGTGGTGTTGTTCGTACTACAGTCATTGTCATGTGTGTTAGATGATGTTAGTGGTGCTGTTCGTACTACAGTCATTGTCATGTGTGCCAGATGTTAGTGGTGCTGTTCGTATTGTAGTCATTGTCATGTGTGTTAGATGATGTTAGTGGTGCTGTTCGTACTACAGTCATTGTCATGTGTGCCAGATGTTAGTGGTGTTAGGAGTACCGTCATCGTCAAGGGTGTCAGCTGTTGGTGATGTTCAGACTAACACGCAATCCAGTGTGTCAGATGTTGGCGGTGTTTGGATTACCGTCACCGGCAAGTGTGTCAGATACTTGTGATGGTCGGACTACCGCCATCATCATGTCTGTCAGCTGCTAGTGATGTGATGTGCCAGTGATGACGGGTCACAAAGATAAACCGGCAGGCAGAATGTCGACCAGTGTTGATGCTGTTGACGCTCAGTAACATCCGTTGACACTGGTGGCATCTCCATGGACAGTGTTGCCGCCACTGGTCATTGCTGTCCCTCCATAGCAGGGACAGCGTATGGAGGGACATCGGTGACCAGTGGGACAGCATGGAACAGCATGGAGATGCCGCCAGTGTTGCCGACACTGGCCATTGCTCCCGATAACCACCGCTTCACGATCGCTGTTATCACCACTGTCCCCTCCCCACTTCCCCACTGCTGTCGTACCACTGTCCCCCTCTCCACTTCCCCCCTGCTGTCGTACCACTGTCCCCTCCCCACTTCCCCACTGTCCCCACTCCCTACCCCCTTCCCCCACTGCTGTCGTACCACTGTCCCCTCCCCCACGTTCCCCACTGCCTTCAGACCACGTCCCCCTCCCCCACTGCCGCCGGACCACTGTCCCCTCCCCACGTTCCCCACTGCCTTCAGACCATTGTCCCCCTCCCCACTTCCCCACTGCTGCCGGACCACTGTCCCACTCCCCACTTCCCCACTGCTGTCGTACCACTGTCCCCCTCCCCACTTCCCCACTGCTGTCGTACCACTGTCCCCTCCCCACGCTCCCCACTGCCGCCGGTGTCACTGATGCACTCCCTTCATCGGTAGTGTGTCGTGTGCATCAACTCCAAGGCGACCATGCAGACCTTCCCCTGCGGCCACTGCGTGGTCTGTCGCAAGTGCTTCATCAAGACCATCCAGATGACGGTCACGCAGCGTGCGCTCCCTCTCAGGTCAGTGGCAGGCCGTGGCAGTGGCCCACTGCTCTCAGGTCAGTGTCATGTTAGGTCAGGTTCGTGCCAGGTCGGTGAATGATCCCATTCAGGTCGGTGTCGGTATCAAGTCAGTGTCGGGTCAGGTCAGTGTCGGATCAGGTCAGTGTTGGGTCTGGTCAGTGCTGGGTCAGGTCAGTGTTGAGTCAGAGCAGTGACCAAGTCCGACGATATCAGCGCCAGGCTAAGCCAGTCATTGCTCCTATTCAGGGTGGTATTAGATCAGATCCATCAAGATTTTTACACAGGCTGGGGCTGGGTCGTGTGCCGGACCGACCTCTTTCGGCCTCCATGCAGTTACGCTCTTCACTTCTCCCAACTTTTTAAAGCTCAACTTTCTCCCAACTTTATTTTTTATAATTTCCCTTCGCTTTTCGGCATCACCCCAAAACTCCGCAACAATCCTCTGCTCCGGCAGACAGCGCTGTTGCTGCTGCGCGCCAGTGAAGTGCTCCAGACATTGCTCAGCTACCTCTTTGTCCGCCATCGTCATTATTTCCCAATTGACCTCCCTGTTGCCGGCGGGCATTGACTAAGGCGTCGGATCGATGGTGGAGACGCTCTCGGCCCAAGTGTCCCATCACCGGCCTGGCCAGACGAGGCGCTTCAAAGCTGGCCTGCCGCAACTGTGCTCTGCCACGGAATGGCCCGTACGGTGGCCATTCTGTGGCTAGGCCACATAAAGGCCATATACCAGTGCAGCAAGCTCGTCATGCGAGCGTGAGGCACACATGCGTGCAAGGCTTATCAATACGGTCGCAGTTGCTTCAATTTGCACCAATAGGAGGTGATAAATGATCGGTGTATTCATCGCCACCGTTGGTGATCACTTAGCAATACAAATTCGAAAATGTGGAAAGCATGCAGCAAATGTACATTTGCCTGAGATATCACGTATATCACGCACCACATACCGTACGATAATGTTTACAACATGCTTACCGATGCATGCCGAGCTGAATGTTCACAACTCCAAATGCATGTGCCATATTTGTGTTTTCTGAAGAGCCTTCAAGCTGCTCTGGAACATTTGGTGTCGTGGCGGCTCAGCCATGTGACCACCGGCGCCTAGGTGGTGCACGCACTTCCAGAGTTGTCGCAGCGTCCAGAGTTGTCGCAGCGTCCAGAGTTGTCGCGGCGTCCAGAGTTGTCGCAGCGTCCAGAGTTGTCGCGGCGTCCAGAGTTGTCGCGGCGTCCAGAGTTGTCGCAGCGTCCAGAGTTGTCGCGGCGTCCAGAGTTGTCACGGCGTCCAGAGTTGTTCACGGCGTCCAGAGGTATTTCGACGTCCAGAGATATCTCGACGTCCAGAGATATCGCGGCGTCCAGAGATATCTCGACGTCCAGAGATATCTCGACGTCCAGAGATATCTCGACGTCCAGAGATATCTCGACGTTCAGAGATATCGCGGCGTCCAGAGTTGTCGCGACGTCCAGAGTTGTCGCGACGTCCAGAGGTATTTCGACGTCCAGAGATATCTCGACGTCCAGAGATATCGCGGCGTCCAGAGATATCTCGACGTCCAGAGATATCTCGACGTCCAGAGATATCGCGGCGTCCAGAGATATCTCGACGTCCAGAGATATCTCGACGTCCAGAGATATCGCGCCGTCCAGAGTTGTCGCGACGTCCAGAGTTGTTGCGACTTCCAAAGTTATCGCGGGTCCAGAGTTGTCGCGGCTTGAAGAATGGAGCAGCAGTAATGGCCTGCAATTTTCGACTGCGAGACCGTGGCAGCTGACTTCTGCCGCCGCTAGCGGAACTGTCTAGACGCTAAGCTTTATGGGCATGGAAAGGCAATCTCGGTATAGTCAGAGGTCAAATTCCTGGCAATATTTATCGGCTCTCGTCTGACATACAAATATTATTTTAAATTGCTATGTCGGAGGAGCTAGTATAAAATCTTATTGTACAGGATACCCAATTGCAACAAATCCGCGAACATTTCAAAGATAGCAGCACTACGACCGTGATATAGTGAAAGTAAGGCAGTGCTCCTGCTTGCACATCGCTGCTAGACTCTATATAGACTTGACTACGGATGTTCTACATACGACATGGTGCACGCGCAGCCCCCGAGCATGTGCTGCCCATCACTCACCACATGGCAGACATTGCAGCTGTCTGCCATGCCTTGATGATGGTCCGACTGGTGCCTGGTGGTGGATGATGGTCCGACTGGTGCCTGGTGGTGGATGATGGTCCGACTGGTGCCTGGTGGTGGATGATGGTCCGACTGGTGCCTGGTGGTGGATGATGGTCCGACTGGTGCCTGGTGGTGGATGATGGTCCGACTGGTGCCTGGTGGTGGATGATGGTCTGACTGGTGACTGGTGGTGGATGATGGTCCGACTGGTGCCTGGTGGTGGATGATGGTCCGACTGGTGCCTGGTGGTGGATGATGGTCCGACTGGTGCCTGGTGGTGGATGATGGTCCGACTGGTGCCTGGTGGTGGATGATGGTCCGACTGGTGCCTGGTGGTGGATGATGGTCCGACTGGTACCTGGGGGATGTCCACGGTCCGGTGGGCGACGGTCGGTTATGCTGTGTGTTGTGTCATGTCATGGTGCCTTCCGCACTTCACGGGACGTCAACCTCCCTGTCGAGGATTGCCAGCCCCCTGTCCAGGCTCTCCAGCCCCCTGTCGAGACTCTCCAGTCCCCCTGTCGAGGCTTGACAGGGGGCTGTCGAGACTCTCTAGCCTCCCTGTCGAGGCTCGCCATTCCCCTGTCCAGGTTCGCCATCCCCCTATCGGGACTTGCCATCCCCGAATCGAGGCTCGCCATCCCCCTGTCGAGGCTGGTCAGCCTCCCTGTCGGGGCTCGCCACCCCATGTCGAGGCTGGCCAACCCCCTGTCGAGGCTGGTCAGCCTCCCTGTCGGGGCTCGCCACCCCATGTCGAGGCTTGACAGGGGGCTGTCGAGACTCTCTAGCCTCCCTGTCGAGGCTCGCCATCCCTTGTTGAAGCTCGTCTGTCGCCATTGTCGATATGTGGTGAGTGCCTTGGCATGTAGTGCGGCACTTATTAGTTATGGGTGCTAAATGACCAAACCTGGTCGATGCGCCCTAAAACTCAAGTGACAAACAGTAGTGTGGCACTGGCATTACATCAATGCCGTATCACTGAGCTTATAAATACGCATTTCCGTGGCATCAGGCTGTAATATTTCGCAGGGGTGCACCGTGAGTGCCGTTCCTTTCTGTGTCCGGGTGTGGAAGCATTTTCAGGAACGTGGGATCCGACTGAGTGGGATTACATGGGTGGAATCTACGCGCGCACCCCAAGGCAATTGGTGTCATAAAACATGGCGAACAGAAAGGGTGAAATAATATGAGAGGCGGGTCAGAATGCGCGCTGGAGCACATCACGCACAAAAATGCGTCTGCGCCATCGCCAACACGAAAAACTGCACCATCTCCTACACTAGCAGCTGCACCATATCGAATACACTATCGTGTGTGCCATCGACTACACTGGCATCTGCACCATCATCTACACTGGTGACTCCAAGCTGATACTGGTGTCGGCAGCGCCTTTGTGTGCAGCACAGACACCAAGTCTCCTGCGCAATCTTGTCTCGCTACGATTTACATCACCGAACGTCTGGTGTTGAGTACATTTTATCGAGCTGAGTGATCTCGTCACTAAGGTTCCCATAATGATATTCGGCTCCTTGAGTACACTTGCGACAATCGATGGTGTCCACCCACATCATGTTCTACAGGGTATCTTACTGCGATAAATCCTACTGTACAAAATATCTTACCGCAATGAATCCTATTATATAGGATGTCTTACTGCGGAAAATCCCAGTGTACAGGATACCTTATTGTGACGAATTTTACTGCGCAAGATATCCTACTGCGACAAATCTTATTTTGCAGGATATCTCACTGCAACAAATCATATGGTTCAGGATGCTATTCTACTGCTGCAAATCCTAGCGTAAGGGATATCTTACTGCGACAAATTATATTGTACAGGATATCTTACTGCGTCGGATCCTATTGTACAGCATGCTTACTGCTAAAAGACATCTTGAACACCATATCTTACTGCGAAAAATCCTGTTGTACAGGATATCATACCGCGGCGGATCCTAATGCACCGGATGCTTACTGCTAAAAGTCACCTTGTACAGGATATCCTACTGCAACTAACTGCGTGCGATCAGGCGCGGAAGACGATGACTATCTGCTGTGTCTGCAGCCGTGTGTGTGTGTGGTGGTAGCGAGCTCGCTGGTGCGGCGGTGAGGCGCCCTGTACAGACACCTCGTACATGCGCAGCGATGTTCTCAGCTGGGCGCCGGTCCTTCTGGGTGCCTAAGTATTTCCACGACACGTGGGAACAAAGCCGCGATGCAGGGCGCCACTGGGCAATACACCGTGTGCGACAGGCAGAGACCGAGATGCGCAGATGCGAATTTCAACCTGTGTTGAAATATTTCGAAATTGGGGGGGGGGGCGGGGTGGTTATGGTGTGGGGGGGTGGGTGGAAAAGGTGGGGGTTTTTTCTCCGCCGCCCCTGAAATTTTCCCCCCCCCCGCCGCCCCGGCGAAAAAGTGTGGGGGGGGCCATAAACCGTGAATGTGCATAAAGTGTGTCGTGAACCAACCAATAAACAAACCATTAGTGGTGTATTCACTGAAGTGCGTATTTGCAAAATGGTGCTCAGCAAAGCCTTCAACCTTTTTGCTGTTGAGCGTAGGCATCGGCCAACCGCTGACTAAGCACCTCTACTCGCCTCTGACAAACCTTTGACATACCTCATAGCTCTGCACGTGATATTGCGCCCGCATGTGCCTTGTACCTCATGACGTGGAATGGCTCCGCATATAAATGTGTTCACGAGTCAACAGAAGAATACAACGAGCCCCCGGTAGGCCGACATCCAGCCAACACGACTGCTGGTGCCGCAGGTGCGTGCTGTGTCGGGAGAGGATCCTCCGGCTGAAGCAGACCTTCAATTGCTCACACGACATGCGCCTGCCGCTCTCCGTCTCCCAGTACTCGATGACGTCGTCGGTGACGTCATCACCCGACTGGGAGCTGCCGTCTTCGTCGTCACTCTACTCGGTGTCGTCGGGCTGTTCAGGTCGGTGGTGGAATTTTGACTGTGCTGTGTGATAGATTTGTGCGCAAAGAGCTGATCCTGAGTCCAGATGAGAGCCGCGGAGGTCGTGCGATCCTGATGAGCCTTCCTGTTCACAATGTTGCCTCTTTGTCCTCACGTTTCTCACGTGTTTTGCCTTCCACTATATTATTTGCTTATATATATATATATATATATATATATATATATATATATATATATATATATATATATATATCTATGTATCTATATTCTTGTTCTTTGTCTTTCTGTCCATCTCCTTCTATATCTCTTGGTAATTTCCTCTCCTTCGCCATGCTTCCAGTTGACGGAGTATCTCTGTTGGATACGAAGGAAATGATGGCATGATTGAAATGATATTAAGTTGACTCGACTGAGAAGCTCGTGAGTTCGAGCAACGAAGAAATGTGTAGCTTAAGCTGGCCAAACAAATGTTGGCGCTAAGCTGACAAGGTCCGATGGTCTTCACCTCACTCGTGTTGACTGAGCCGAGCGCAAACTTTGAGATGTCCCCAACCTGGAAACCTGGTTTCTGTGACTCAGGAATAAAAGGTATTTTCCGAAGGTTTCAAGTATTCTGAAGCATGCTAGTGTATTCCCGACTGTTTTGCCGTACATTACACTCATGCGATTTTACACTCATTACACTACACTACACTACACTCATTACACTCATTACACTACACTACACTCATTACACTCATTACACTACACTACACTACATTACTCTCTCTCTCTCTCTCTCTCTCTCTCTCTCTCTCTCTCTCTCTCTCTCTCTCTCTCTCTCTCTCTCTCTCTCTCTCTCTCTCTCTCTCTCTCTCTCTCTCTCTCTCTCTCCGGAGGATGGGCCTCCCTTAACATAATATGAAAATCCTGGCTGCGCCACTGCCGAAGCCTCGTGCCATGCCATTATTTCCAAGGTTCTTTGTGCAAGGTACGGAAATTGGGGATGCGGAACTTTCCTGCCCATCTGCCTAGACTGGCGCGCACGCAATGTGCGCAAGAAGGCTTTGAAACCAAACGAGCTCACGGAGTTCGTAAAGGTTGAATTACGGGTCAGCCATCTAGCGGGAATTCGCATCTGGCGCGGATCCAGATCCAGTGCCGCACTGGATCTGGATCCCCACTGGATCCAGATTCGGTGCGGATCCAGATTCAGCGCGGATCCATATCTGATGCGGATCCAGATCCAGCGAGGACCCAGATCCAGTGCGGATCCAGATCTGGCGCGGATCCAGATCCAGCGCAGAATCAGATCCAGTGCGGACCCATATATTATGCGGATCCAGATCCAACGATGATCCATATCTGATGCGGATCCAGATCCAGCGAGGACCCAGATTTAGTGGAGAAATACCACAACCGCCACACTAACGAGTGTGGTGAAAATACTAACTACCAACTCTGCATCATTTTGCATGTTGCATACTTGGTACCAGCAACTTGCATTCTGTTTTATCACATCACAAGCATCGCACCGGGATGTTCTGATTTGGGAATAGAGCGCAGCCCACACCTCAAGTGGTTATTTACAGCCACCGCATCGCACTAATGTGAAGTAGTGTCCGTCAGGTCAGGCTATAGTGCCCAAGGCCCATGCCACAATCGCACTTTAACACCACAGCTGTGGTTGCCTGTGGTTCCATCGTCCATGGTTACCAACCCATACCCGTAGTTCCGTCGTCCATGGTCGCAGGGCGTAATATGCAGCAGCAATTTTTTGGTGATCTTACATCTATTTGTTAGGTGTACTGTCATAGTTCCACCTATCTGTCAGGTGCACCATCACAGTTACACCTATTTATCTGGTGCACTACCACAGTTCCACCTATTTGTCAGTTGCACCATCACGGTTCCATCCTTCATCTATCTATCAGGTATCAAAGCCATCATGCAGTACTTCGGTGCGTATGGTGTCCATTTCGGTGAATCTGTGTGACGTTTTTGGACAATTACGCGGTGCTGTGAAGCATGGCGAAGCTACTCCCATGAAACATGGCCATGGAATAAAACATAGCCTTCTGATTTCAAAATAAGCCTTCCGGGCCAGGCAATCAGTGTACTTTGAAGGTTTTGACGCTCCATGCATTTTACGGCTGAAAGACTGGATGAGAAATCTAGCATCCCCTGTGGTCCTCAAATATAGTCAGTCAGACGCCGGAAAGAGACCGAAGCGTTTGTGCCGTCTTACAGTGGAGTAATGCGGTGCAGCCTATCCATAACTCCCATGACTTCAATCCGGTCCGTTCAAGTTAGTCGTGTGATCTGAGGAAGATGGAATCTCAGACGCACGTCCGAGCAGGGGCATTGCTGAGCCGGGATTTTTTTTTAGCAAGGGGAAGCCGACCTAAATAAAGCATTGCAAAACAGAGAAATCCTTCAGCGCCTTCTCTTCTTGCTTCGCGCGCTGAACATTTTTGGTTTTGAGTGGTGAAAATCTTTAAATGTCTTGTTTCATCTAGCACATTTTTTATTGCTAAGGGGAGACCCGGATCCCCTTAGATAGTCATTGATCACCAAAGTGATCAATAACTACCTGAGCACCGAGTAAAATCATCAATATTTTTATCTTTCTTCTCAAAGTATTGCCTTCATCACCCAGAAAGGCGGCGGGAATGAAATAATGTCGTGCTAAGCAACACCTGCTTGCAATTTGTCTGGTTTTAAACCTACGTTACCCCAGTCAAGATGCCTGTAACACGCTGATACTATTATAGTCCCTGTAACAGGAAATTACCAACGTCCGTAACAAGGTTAGGATGGTATAGGAGCGCATGGATTTAATTAGATGAACATAAATCTGGGACTTTGTTTTTCACTTTCGACGAAAGAAACACAGAACCACCTTAACGTTAACATAATTCAATTGAACCGTCCTGCGATCTAGACCTCCATGGTAAGAATGCATGCATTGGTGTAATGCATTGGTGTAAGGTTGGTGTAATCTTGAGCATGAGGTTATGAGCGTACGTTAGGTAAGTTTCTGTTTGTCTTCATCCATTAGATGTATAGCCAAGCATAACCTAATCAGGCTGGCTTAAGATAAGCATTAAAAATATGAACACCATAAAATGTACCCTTTCATGGATGTCAGAAACGTTGGGACTATAGGATGATGCGAATTTAAGTCGGCTAACTCTAAGTGGGCGCCGTTTTTACCGAAAACAATATTGTCAGAGCGTTGCGTGACAACCTGCACCGAACAATGTGCAGGTTGGATAATTTTACTTCTTTGCATGGCTTTGTCTAGCATACTTCAATGGACAAATCAGCAACAATAAGCAACAAACAGCAACATTCAGCAACAATCAGCAAAAATCAGCAGCAACCAGCAAAAGAAATCAGCAACAATCAAGAACAATCAGCAACAAACGAAATGGGTAAAGGCCTGTTTTCACGGACAGAATTCCTGCAGATGCCTGCCTCGGCAGTTCCGACGATTGCGACGTCGACGACAGAAATTGGCAAGCAGCGGCATAAAGGAACAGGTGGCGGTAAACTCTGACGTCACGGTTCATTATGGCAACGTCATACTAGCGGGCTGACATCATTCATCCAATGTGTCATGAAGCGTCTCGGTTGCTCGTTTATTGCACCACAAATGATCCGCCGGGATACTTATTAACTCAAGCGGTACCACTCACGGTAGAGACCAGAAAGCATTAATTCCGAAATTATAATGGTTTTATATGGTGGACGTGGTAATGAAGTTATGATAATGGGGAAGCACAGGAAATATTTTTTTGTTAAAGAGCTGAGAATGGTGCCGAGCACAGAAGCATCAAAAATTGTTCATTCCTACCAGGATGAGGGACAAGAGCGCAGGTACCGAACGGATCGTGGTGGGTAAGAGGGCACCGACCCCATCTTTGAACAAATTGATCATTAACCGTATGGGTGCTGCATAGTATAAATCGCCTTTCCAAAATGATTTGTATCGCCAAACCAAATTTTTAGTCAATTCATTCCCTGCAACAGCAAAGGCCTCATGTTAAACTTGGCAATTGGCGCTGCATGAGCAACACCAAAAGTGCACATAGTTCCACCCTTGAGCAGACTCCATTTGGTGATATTAGCTTCTTTCCCCCCCCCAACACACACAAAAACACGTGAAGTATGTATTCCAACCGTTGCTTTCATTTATATTGGCATGCAGGGCATATTACAAAGGAGAAGAGAATGCACAATTTACTCAACAATATGTGCATCCACAGCACGCATCGCAGCGTTCAATTTTAACAAATGTAGCCACCGAAATGCCGAACATCAACCACGAAAACTATCCGACGCTCGCGTCTGACGGCAGAACGCGGCAGACATCTTGAAATATTTCAAGTTGTCTGCCGCCGACTTCGCCGATGTCGACAGGGCTACTAAATCACAATCGCTACGGCAAATGTATTGCGCGACGTCATCCATTTATGCTGTGACGTCAGATGCTGCGGGCGCCGCCGACATCGGGCTCCGCTCGATTCTGCACGGTCCCGCCGGTCATAGTCAGTCCTGCCAACGTCACGACTCTGCTGGGGGTCTGTCGACTTTCTGCCGCGAGTGAGCATGCCTTAGGTGTCACCGGTGAATAAGCCACGGGTGAATAAAGCACAGACGGTAGTAAGTAGCAATCATATCTGGTGTCTGTATTGCAGCTGCTAGTGTGGGTGGGGAGGTCCCTGCAGCTCTCTCCCCCTCCTTGGCTACGTCACTGCGCTCGTGTCTATTTGCGTATGTGTGATGTGTTCGCTTGCTTTGCTGCCCCTAATATTTAGTTCATCACTGAGCACTCCGCAAGGACTAAAAAGTATGCGACCTTGATGGCAGATTTTTAAACAATTAAGTCGGTTACCAAAACATCAAAAGTCGCCTAAATTCGAGTAGTTTTCAGTTTGCGGGCGGTCGAGTGGGTTCGTTCAACTGAGGACATCTTTTGGATATGTTTTTGAGTCCCCTGCTCGGAAATTCTTGTAGCGCACATACTCAGACCTACCTACATGTTGTGTACACGGCAGTGGTTAGATTTTTCGGGACGCTTGCGAGGCAGTCTTGTCCACGCGTCTACCCTCAGGGTCCAGCCCTGTGCACAAGGTGCTGAAGCGAGGCTACCTCGATTTGTCGGACCTGCAGAGCACCGCTCCGTTGTCGCGAGGCGAAACCGGGCCCCGGGGCACGCCGCCGGACAGGGGGAGCTGCCTAAAGGCAGATTACGGGCGGGAACCCCATGTCGTGAGCGCTCGTCAATTAGTGGCAATCCCGTGATGAGGAAAGCATTCCCCAGATACTGCCATCTCGAGGCGGGGAAGCTGAGTGGTTAACGTGTTGGGCTCTGGTCACCAAAGTTCCCGGGTTCGACACTCGCACCGCTACGGACATTTCCCCCGCATATAGAATTGAGGTCACACAGAGCGGGCAGTCAGACAGAACATGCAGAGAGTGCTGAACACAGACCGTGCAGAGCAGGTAATCCGTGCGAAAACACGTTGTCAATTCGTCCCATATAGTCTTGACATCAGCAAACACGGACCCTTTCGTATATTAACCACACATACTCTAGCTAGAGCACACACCACCGATCAATTAACTCGTATCGTGGACGAAGCCTAACAGGGGGACGTCGATTCCTTCTGGCTCGTGGGGGCAGAATGGGTGGTGGTGGAAGTGGACATGGTCCGGTGGGTTGCCTTCCGGCGCACAAGAAATAGAGGACGCAGCCGGTGTGGTTGGTTGCTGGAAGGGAGAGGTCATCACAGGTCACAGGGGCCGCCTGGTCAGCCACCGGAGCGGACCCAACCGATAGCCTCCGCTCGCGCCTGGCATCAGCTGGTAGGAGCCACACTCCGTGGCGTCGTGAATCTGGGTCCTGCACTCCAATAACACAAGGGAGGGGCGAGGATGGCCCAGTGGCTAAGGCGTTGGGCTCTGTGTACCAAAGGTCCCGGGTTCGACACTAGCGCCGCTCGGGACATTTCCCAATCCCGCGGCCCGCCGGCGCAATAGTGTGGCCGGCGCCATTAGCCGTGAATGTGCATAAAGTGCGTCGTGAATCACCCAATAAACAAGCAAACAAATCAAAATACTGTCATCTCCCGGGCCGCTATCGCGGTCGCTGGTCGGTCAGCCGTAGTCCTGTGGTACGGCGAACACTCCCCGGTTACCGCCGTCCGCTGGGTAGTAGCCGGCCGACAAAAGTCTCCCCGGGGCCATACTTACACCGAGTGCCTCCCACACTCCAAACGGCGTCAACAGCCGACTGCGCCACTGAGGTGGCCGCCGCAGGGGATTTGGCCACATTACCTAGTGCTCGGAGCACACGCAAACATTTTGGAAAAACGCCACCTCTGCATCCGGAAGAGTAGCTGTGGACCTGCCTCGCCTCCTCAGCGGTGAGAAAAATGTTGCGATTTTCCCATGTGGCTTGACCGGCCCCCTATCGAAACGTTCCAGGTTATGTCACTTCGGGACACGCATGAACGTCGTCATGGATTTTTGATTGGGGAACGAGAGGGCTGTTTGCAATGTTCATTTCCACGCTGCGCCATAGACGAAACGCATAAATCCGGGAAGTTTGAGCCAAAGCGTCCCCGTCTTTCGCTGCGGCAACTCCAACCTCCCCTTCTGGTACGAATGAATATCAAAATTTGAACTGTTAATGAAATGAAACAAAATGTGTCAGCTGTGTACCGAACCTCCAGTTTGCTATAGACATACTCTCTGTACTGTCGCAAACGTTCGCAGTGCAATCAATCTCAAAACGAATTACTTCACCTGTTTTCAGCCAAAACTCCGCAGAAGCACCATGTCACATCAGCAAGCAAGTTGGCCTCGTGCATGAAAATAGGATTGTTGTGAGAATACATCTAGATATCTTGTAGCAGTTTCGAGATTAGGAGTTGGTAGATTTAGTGAAATATTAGCGCCTATGGTACTTTCGTCAATATATTGGGCAAGTATATATATATATATATATATATATATATATATATATATATATATATATATATATATATATATATATGCGCTATCAGTAGTGAAAGCTAGTTTGTATTGTATTCAACATGTACGTGGTATTAGCCAGTGCTTAGACCGTGAACTTCCAGTAGTATCTCATTGGTGGACAGGGGTGGATCCAGGAATTTCCATGAGGGGCACTTTCTTGGTGACGCATTTCTCCGATGGGGCGCCACTAACTTTGATGACTTTTTATGGCGGAGGAGCAGGTGTACTCGATCGTTCAGTAGGGGTGCCATTTGTACCCAGATGGACTCCTTTTGTATTTTGAAAGGGCGCCTTCAGCTGAGAAACTGAAGGGTTAGTAGCCGTAGCTGCAGTAGTAGTGATGGTAGTAGAAGTAACTGAATTGTGTGTTCGAGCGCGTGGAAGTACTCCTTTTTTCCGGTCAGAGACGCCGTAATTCCATGGGAGAAGGCACTTTCCCCATCCCCTGCTCCTCCCTGGATCTGCCAATGCTGCTCAGTGGTGCAGTTCTTGGCAAGTAGCTCATTCCTGTAGCGAAGTATGGCAGTGTTGTCCAGATGCTCTGCAGTCATATTAGTTTCATCAGACCTCTATGTCGTAGACGTATAATTCGTCGGAGATATGGAGACGCTAGTGATCTCATTACGAGCAGTGTCAGTTTCTAGCATAGAACGTGTTACATGTTACAAAATGGATTTTGTATTTGGGCCGCAACCACAATACCGTCAAATGTACTGCTAGATAGAACAAACATTAAATCACGAATCGCTAGCTACGGTATTGAGCACCATCTTGATGTCCTGTAAGATATTGTATCCATATTTGTTTTGAAAATATATTTAAAGACTTCTGGATCCAACTCTTCAGCTTCTCCTGTATACATACCAAGACGTTTGAAAACTAACGCCATGGTTGCACCTAAGGCTGCAGAAGCAAAATGCAACCATTTATGGCGCCAAGAGAAATAATACGTGCATACTCTGCAGGTAGTGAAACACGTGCGCGAAACGTCAACAACATACTGGCGGTAGCGTCGTACTCGATTTTGCATGGTGGTGAACAGGCGGTGTTCAAGTCAATTCTTTCCATGCAAAGTCATAGGCGTGATGTGACTGCGTCTGGAGGCATGTACTCATGTACCCCATGTGCCCCATGTACGCCATGTACCCCATGTACCATATGTGCCCCATGTACGACATGTACCCCATATACCCCACGTGCCCCATGTACGGAATGTACCCCATGTCCCCCATTTACCCTCATGTATCCATATACCCCATGTACTCCATTTACCCCATGTGCCCCATTCACCCCACTTACCATTATGTATCCATGTACCCCATGTACGACATGTACCACATGTGTCCTACGTATGTTGGCATCTGTGACAAATGCCATGTCCTCCGTGACACATCAGGGTAAAGCTAGTGTTCCCCAGGTATATCATATGTGGCTTGATGATGACCTCGACATCTGACTGCAGGGGTGTCTCATCTGTGACACGTTGTGACCCTGACATGTGACACCATGGGTGTCTCATCTGTGACCTGCTGTGACCCTGACATGTGACACCAGGGTGTCTCATCTGTGAACTGCTGTGACCCTGACATGTGACACGAGTGGTGTCTCGTATGTGACCTGTTGCGACCTTGACACGTGACACTAGGCTATTTTGTCTGCAGCCTGCTGTGACCCTAACACGTGACACTAGTCTGTCTCATCTGTGACCTGATGTGATCCTGACACGTGACACCAGGAGTGTCTCATCTGTGACCTGCTGTGACCCTGACATGTGACACCAGGGGTGTCTCATCTGTGACCTGCTGTGACCCTGACACGTGACACTAGGCGGTTTCGTCTGTGACCTGTTGTGACCCTGACACGTGACACCAGGGGTGTCTCATCTGTGACCTGCTGTGACCCTGACACGTGACACTAGGCTGTTTCATCTGTGACCTGCTGTGACCCTGACACGTGACACTAGGCTGTCTCATCTGTGACCTGCTGTGACCCTGACACATGACACCAGGGGTGTCTCATATGTGACCTGCTGTGACCCTGACACGTGACACCAGGGGTGTCTCATATGTGACCTGCTGTGACCCTGACACGTGACACTAAGCTGTTTCGTCTGTAGCCTGCTGTGACCCTAACACGTGACACCAGGGGTGCCTCATCTGTGACCTGCTGTGACCTTGACACGTGACACCAGGGTGCCTCATCTGTGACCTGCTGTGACCTTGACACGTGACACTAGGCTGTTTAGTTTCTAGCCTGCTGTGACCTTGACACGTGACACTAGGCTGTTTCGTCTGTAGCCTGTTGTGACCCTAACACGTGACACTAGGCTGTCTCATCTGTGACCTGCTGTGACCCTGACACGTGACACCAGGGGCGTCGTCGGCCAGTCGCGCCAGCCGCGTCAGCAAGTCTTCCTTCCGCTCCGGAGTCAGCTCAGCCTCCAGCAAGAAGCGGGTCACCTTCGCCGTCTCTCCCCTGCTTCAGGACCCGCTCCAGCGCGGTTCGCAGGCCACGGTTAGTGCCGAGCATCCGCCGAGGTACCCGGCAATGCCTACAACCCACCGCGGTCTACCATCAATGCCCACAACCCACCGAGGTATACCATCAATGCCTACAACCCACCGCAGTCCACTATCAACGCGTACAACCCACCGCGGTTTGCTTTCCATGCCTACAATCCACCGCGGTCTACCATGAATGCCCACAACCCACCGCGGTCTGCCTTCCATGCCTTCAATCCACCGCGGTTTTCCGTCAATGCTTACAATCAACGTAGCCAATTATTGGCTCCCAACGTCTGTGCGGTCTTCATGCTCCGTTGCGTGCTTACTATAAATGCTGGCAGCTGGTGTAAGGTCGTTGATCGATAGCTAACAACCGATAGCATATAGCTAATATAAATCACAATCAGCTAATGGGGGCTCGTACTTCACGGCGGGTCATTGTGAGTATTTGCAATTCGTTATAAACCATTCAAAGGGAATGTCACCACGACTAATTACATTTCATCGATCACTTCAGAAGACCACGCAGTTCGGCATGAGTGGAATAACCAGTTGACGTTAGCGGTGGGCACTGGCGTGCGTATGATTTAATTTGGGGGTGCAAACGAATTTTGAGCAGGCCCATCCTACCACCATTTTCTTCCTTCGCCGGATTTCGACCACTATTTGGTTCCAAGGGTTCCATGTTTTTGCGCTAAAATAATCCGTGATCTCCTCATTTTCTGTGAAGGGGGCCTCATCTACCATCATCGTTCTTAAGTAGGTGGATTTTAACCCTTCGCCCGTTCAAAGGATTTGCCTGGTATCCCTTGTATACCTGACATATGGATTATCCCTGACATACTAACTCACGCTGATTGAGGTACACCCGTGCAAAGCAGTAAGCATTTATATTATAAAATCAAATTTCACACACTTCATTCTATAGCTCCCGGTTGCTTCCATATCAGTGTTCTCACACGTTCACATCCGTCTTGCGGATTTATCGCATTCGCCACACTTCGTGCGTTTCTGCCGGAATTTTGTGGGGGCGGTTTTTGTTTGGCCCCTTAGGTTTTGCTAATTGCTGCCATATGATGCTCTTGTGTGATATTTGACATCATGGAATACTTCGTATGTGGATTCGCTGTGAAACGTGGATGAGTTGAATTCCAGGAGTATTAATTTTCTTCCAATATTTTCTGGCGGAAAAGAAATCCGGATACCACACTGAACTTTGAAGGACCTCGTCTCTTTACGATTCTTTAGATTAGCTATCGCACCGAGGCGCTTCTTCCGTGCTTTTCAGGGCCCGTTGCGTTTTTTCCGATCACTGACGTGCTTCAAGACTCCAACGCATTGCATTTGGCATTGGCGCGTTTCTGAGATTACGATGCATTTTAGGGCCTTTTCGTTTTTTGTGGATTCACCGCGGTTTATAGGCAGCGGCGCGTTTCGAAGGCCACGATGTGCTTGGTTAGTGCTCCGACGCGTTTTTAGCACGGGCTGATTTTTTTTAGTTCGTTCCAATATCGCCTTTATAGTCCCGATGCGTTTCGAGGATGTCGGTGCGCTTTGGTGGCCTCGGGTGTGATTTCGGTGGTCCTGGAGTGTTTATGTAGGGGAAGGCACGTATTTTAATGTCCTTGTGCTTTTTTAGGATCCTGGTGCGTTTGGGACGGCACTGATGTTTTCGGACTCCTAGTATGCTCTAGTATGTATTTTTTAATCCCCGATACGAGTTGTTTGGGGCTCCCGATGGGAATTGTGAGGGTCCTGCGAGGTTTTGGGGGCTCAGACGAGATTTTCGGAAGCCTGGTGTGATTTTTGTTTAGCCCAGACGCTAGCTTTCGGGGAACTGATGCTAGTTGTATTGGTCCGACGCGATTTTTCGGAAAAACTTCGGAATTTGTCAGATCCTCGGTCGCTTTTCCGGGTTCTAATGTATACTTTGAAGCCACGCCTCGATATTTTGGGTACTCGGCTTTATATTTTTGGTTCTCCAGGACGATTTTCGGGGGTCCCGACGCAATTTTGTGAGGCCCTAACGCCTTTATTGGGAGCCCCAATGCTCGAGTTTCTGGTGCCTCTGGAACGGTTTGGAAGGATCCAGAGAAATTGTCTGAGCCTGAATTGATTTGGGGATCCCTGCTAAACCCGTCCCGTCTCGGGGGTATTCAACCTCCCCCCCCCCCTCATGTTTTTCGCGGATAGCGGACGAACGGCGCGCGGCAGCGCGTCCCAAGTTTGGCATACCTTTTCCCACATCAATTTGGCATGCTGATTCAAAATTTTTAAGTCAGGTCATCTAGGGCCAACGAGTTACTCAAGGTCAAGTGAGGTCACCTCCAAAAACGTTCAACCAGTCTTCACGCTTTAACGAATACAGATATTTTAATGAAACTTTCAGCGTTTGCTTGTCTTTAGGGATGCAACAAGACGTACGAGTGGAATTGATCTCTTTTTTCGTTTTTCACTACTTATAAATTTTGCGTATTTTCCAAATTGCAGTTCAAATAGAGGATTCTGGCTGAAGTAAGCATTTTTATATTAGGGCAAGTTGACTTCCAACAACGTTTCTCGGTCTGCTCTACTACCCATTGGAAAATGAAAATTAAAGAAAACTTGAAAACTCAAAATTTTGAAATTTCAAACAAATATTTTTTCGGGGACAAAGAAAATCAATGCCCTGGTCGATTTCGCTGTCCTTTTCTCGTTCCAAATTTAAAAAATCATATATCCCCCAAAATGAACTCCCCAGAGCCAAAAACATAATGTAAGTCGTGAAAAGTCGTGAAAATCTAGCCCCTGGTGACGCCACTTTTGGGGGAAATTGTTTTGGGGGTGGACTCGGACCCTACTCGTCGAGCGCTTTCCGAGGACGTCTCTTTCGTTTTCGTGCGATGCTTAGTTTGGATTATAGAGGGGTTACTAACCCCCCCCCCCCCCAGACGGGGTGTGAGCATCTGAACGTAAAGACGGCGCAGGTTAATCTTTTATGGCCCCGGTTTGATTTTTGTGTGGTCCCTGTGCGATGTTTGGGACCCCATCTTCATGTTTTGGTGACCCAGTGCGATTTTTTTCCAATCGCGGCTGATTCTTTGAGGCCCACAACCTCTCAGTGGGAGAGGACAACTTTCCCTTTCGCCCCTTTCTTTCGTACGCCACTTACTGTGAACATGCTAACTTTCTGCATGTGCTATTCATAGTGCATTCGTGCATTATTTTTAGTGTTGCACAGCTCTCTCCAATTTACTTCGAATGTCGAATGTATGATAATTATTGCAAAAGAGCGGGTTAGCTATTTCAATCTGAACTCGCCAGCGAAAAGGATCTGCTTTTGAGAAGTGTGCAGCTAGTGCGTGGTGTGGAGCTTCTGTAATATAGTGGGTTGCTTAATCTGGTAAGCTCACTCGATGGACTTTGGTTTTTGTTCCTCAACTTCGGTTTTTGTGGTGGGAGCGGTCATCAACAGATAGCACTTCAGGTGCATCCAACATTTCAGGGTCACTGGCAAATCTAGCTGAGGCGAGGTCAAGCGCGCAGTTAATGTTGTTGGACCTCGATGCAAAGCTGTGCTGATCGGAATTGATATCGACCTCAGACAAATGAATATCTGGGAAGTAAATATTCCTGAAGTTTTGCGTTCAATCCACAATTTCGGAGTTCAGAACCTTACGAATGTAGCTGAGTACAGCACGAACATTCCCGAGCTGAATTCACCTCGCATTATCTGTTGCTTCTGTCCGGCCGCTCTGGTCCCGCCCCATCTGGATAATGCTATGCTTTTAGGCCTACTGCGGAACTTGCTAAGCTGTTGCAGAACTTTCATTCTGCGACAGCTCACATTGCAACGCAAGCAAAAGTGCTTAGTGTTGCAACGTCTGCGATAGTTAGTGCATTGCAGCATCTGCAATATCGAACATTAGAACGTCTGTACCAATTCTGACATTGCAACGCCTGCGGCAGCTACATCGCAACGCTGAATGTGAGACAGGGCTTGAGGGTAGTCCCCAAGTAGCAGCACTACTAAATAATGCGCCGTGAATGTCCACTTGCATTCCGCGGTGGACACGTGGCATTTCTGGGAATTTGTTGCACGTCAGTCAGTACGTACAGCAAGTCCATTTTCTAACCATACTCACTACCAAGTAATTTAGTGTCAGTTGCGTTAGTCCTGCAGCAGCAGAAACTCCACGCAGTATCGGTCTTGACCTCGGCGAGCTTGTTTTCACACACGCCCCGTTGTTTTCCACACCATCAATTATGACGCGGCTTTCGGGGAAGAGGCGCAAGTGTCGATTTGCCACGGTGTTGTCGGCGGCGTCCGCCCGGTTCCCAGCATTTGTCCCGGATCGACTGGGTGTCTGGGGAGGGGCAGAGCAGCTGGCGCCACCAGGACGACGGCTGACCTTTGGAGAGCCAGGTGCGTCTGGCGGCCAGACTAATTACTCAGCCGAGCCGCCGCCCAGGCCGCAGTGGCCAGGTGTCCTACACCGCCACCCAGATGTCCTACACCGTCGCCCAGGTGTCCTACGCCGCCGCCCAGTCTGCAGTGGCCAGGTGTCCTACACCGCCGCCCAGGTGTCCCACACCGTCGCCCAGGCTGGGCTACAGTGGTCAGGTGTCCTACACAGCCGCCCAGGCGTCCTACACCGCCGCCCAGGTGTCCCACACCGTCGCCCAGGCTGGGCTACAGTGGTCAGGTGTCCTACACAGCCGCCCAGGCGTCCTACACCGCCGCCCAGGCCGCAGTGGCCAGGTGTCCTACACCGCCACCCAGGCCGCAGTGGTCAAGTGCCCTACACCGCCGCCCAGGCTAGGCCGCAGTGGCCAGGTGTCCTACACCGCCGCCCAGGCTAGGCCGCAGTGGCCAGGTGTCCTACACCGCCGCCCAGGCCGCAGTGGCCAGGTGTCATTAGCACCCTATGGCGGCTCAGTGGTCAGGGACAGCTGTCCTACCCCGCTGACAATCACACCGACAAGTATGGCGGCTCAGTGGTCAGGGACAGCTGTCCTACCCCGCTGACAATCACACCGGCAAGTATGGCGGCTCAGTGGTCAGAGACAGCTGTCCTACCCCGCTGACAATCACACCGACACCTATGGCGGCTCAGTGGTCAGAGACAGCTGTCCTACCCTGCTGACAATCACACCGGCAAGTATGGCGGCTCAGTGGTCAGGGACAGCTGTCCTACCCCGCTGACAATCACACCGGCAGGCTCAGTGGTCAGAGACAGCTGTCCTACCCCGCTGACAATCACACCGGCAAGTTGGCGGCTCAGTGGTCAGGGACAGCTGTCCTACCCCGCTGACAATCACACCGACACCTATGGCGGCTCAGTGGTCAGGGACAGCTGTCCTACCCCGCTGACAATCACACCGGCAAGTATGGCGGCTCAGTGGTCAGAGACAGCTGTCCTACCCCGCTGACAATCACACCGGCAAGTATGGCGGCTCAGTGGTCAGAGACAGCTGTCCTACCCCGCTGACAATCACACCGTCCCCAATCACACCGACACCTATGGCGGCTCAGTGGTCAGGGACAGCTGTCCTACCCTCTGACAATCACACCGGCAAGTATGGCGGCTCAGTGGTCAGAGACAGCTGTCCTACCCCGCTGACAATCACACCGACACCTATGGCGGCTCAGTGGTCAGGGACAGCTGTCCTACCCTGCTGACAATCACACCGGCAAGTATGGCGGCTCAGTGGTCAGGGACAGCTGTCCTACCCCGCTGACAATCACACCGGCAAGTATGGCGGCTCAGTGGTCAGAGACAGCTGTCCTACCCCGCTGACAATCACACCGGCAAGTATGGCGGCTCAGTGGTCAGAGACAGCTGTCCTACCCCGCTGACAATCACACCGACACCTATGGCGGCTCAGTGGTCAGAGACAGCTGTCCTACCCCGCTGACAATCACACCGACACCTATGGCGGCTCAGTGGTCAGAGACAGCTGTCCTACCCCGCTGACAATCACACCGGCAAGTATGGCGGCTCAGTGGTCAGGGACAGCTGTCCTACCCCGCTGACAATCACACCGGCAAGTATGGCGGCTCAGTGGTCAGAGACAGCTGTCCTACCCCGCTGACAATCACACCGGCAAGTATGGCGGCTCAGTGGTCAGAGACAGCTGTCCTACCCCGCTGACAATCACACCGGCACCTATGGCGGCTCAGTGGTCAGGGACAGCTGTCCTACCCCGCTGACAATCACACCGGCACCTATGGCGGCTCAGTGGTCAGAGACAGCTGTCCTACCCCGCTGACAATCACACCGGCACATATGGCGGCTCAGTGGTCAGGGACAGCTGTCCTACCCCGCTGACAATCACACCGACACCTATGGCGGCTCAGTGGTCAGAGACAGCTGTCCTACCCCGCTGACAATCACACCGACACCTATGGCGGCTCAGTGGTCAGGGACAGCTGTCCTACCCCGCTGACAATCACACCGACACCTATGGCGGCTCAGTGGTCAGAGACAGCCGAGATGCGCCGACAGCATGCAATTACAATTGCTGGCTTCTCGGCACGTGCCGGCTGACGTTTTGCACGCGCGTGGGGAGTGGTTCGGCACATTGTACGTCGGCACGTTGGCGTAGGTTGTGATCGACCGAAGCGGACCGAAGACGCCCTTGGTGATGCTTGGTCCCGTTGCACGCGATCCCAGTGATGTTAGCGCTTATTGCTTCGAATTGGACCCGTGGAAAGTGTCCCCGTCCGGGACGGACAGTTGACGAATTACCCGAACAGACACGCCGAAAGTGTTCGCTTCTCACAAGGACTGCCCGAGAAGTGTCGCCATCCCCCTGCGTGAGACGAAATGTACGACCCTCAATATACCATGCCATGCCATGCCATACCATGCCATGCCATACCATGGCATGCCATGCGACATGCCATCCCCCTGCACAGATGCCGGACGAGCCCCGATCGTCGGCGGTTATCGACTCGCCTGACCAGGTGTTCTCCCCGCAGACTGTGACGTCACCCACCGTTCGGACGACCCGGCCGATCCTGCACGAGGCGGCGGCCATCGAACAGCCAATTAAAAGGCCGGACAGTCGCAGCAAGGTAAATCGAAACCAATCCGAGCGACATGTTCCCAGTGAGGTGGACGAAATGCCGAGCAGACGGTCGGAACGCCGCAGCAGAGAAAGCCGATATTGTCGACGTATCGTGGTAGGGCCAAATGTCGCCTCGCTTTATGTCTCTGCCGGCGACAGAGGCGGCGACTGCGCCGCGGTAGGACCAAATGTCGCCTCGCCGTCTGTCCCTGCTGGTGGCAGAGGCGGCGACATGCTGTAGGGCCAAATGTCGCCTCGCTTTATGTCTCTGCCGGCGACAGAGGCGGCGACTGCGCCGCGGTAGGACCAAATGTCGCCTCGCCGTCTGTCCCTGCTGGTGGCAGAGGCGGCGACGCGCTGTGAGGGCAAATGTCGCCTCGCCTTCTGTCTCTGCCGGCGACAGAGGCGGCGACGTGCCGCGGAATCAGCGGCAGCACGCGTCAAATGCCTTCATTAGGTCTTCTGGAAGATCTCGTGGCGGAGATGAAGCCACTTATCAGCTCGGAGCAGTTCTGCTAGCATCTGGAGTACAGCCCTGGGGCTGGACGAGAAATGTCGGTTGACAGTTGCGGCTGAGGTCACGGGTTATGGAGCTGAGAAATGGTATCCGAGTGGCATTTCCAGCGGCGAAACTATTTGCTGACAGTGACCTTTGTAGGACAGTTGGCGCTCTGCTATTTACGGCGTGGTTCGGTATGGGTATGGCTCCCTGGGCGTACAAGTGATTGCACTGTCTGTTTGCTTGTCAGAGAGTATGGTTGCAAAATGTTTCGGAATACCGGATGGGAAACACATGTCGCTAGCCGGGTGGTGGCTTTTTATTCTTGTACACTTAACCCGCGCCGTCTTTCCGGTCAAATCCTCCCATCCCGTCTCGGGGGAGGGGGCGGTTGAAGACCCCTCCACTAAAATCCAAACTAAGCATCGCACGAAAACGAAAGAGGTGTCATCGGAAAGCGCTCGATGAGTAGGGTCCAGGTCCACCCTCCAAAACACTTTCCCCTGAAAAGCGATGTCACCAATGGGGCTAGATTTTCACGACTTTTCATGACTTACATTATGTTTTTGACTCTGGGGAGTTCATTTTGGGGGACATATGAAAAAAAAAATATTTGGAATGAGAAAAGGACAGCGGAATCGACCAGGACTATAAATTTTTGATCCCCCAGAAATAAAAATGTCATTTTTTTATTTCAATATTTTAAGTTTTGAAGTTTTCTTTAATTTTCCTTTTCCAATGGGTGGAGCGGATCGAGAAACGTTGTTCGAAGTCAACTTGTCCCAATAAAATTGCTTACTTTAGCCAGAATCCTGTATTTGAACTGCAATTTGGCAAATACGCAAAATGTATCTGTAGTCAAAAACGAAAAAAAAAATACACTCGTACCTTGTGTTGCATCCGTAAAGATAAGCAAACGTTGAAAGTTTCATTAAAATATCTGCATGCGCTAAAGCGTGACGACTGGTTGAACTGTTTTGGAGGTGACCTCACTTGATCTTGACTAACTCGTTGACGTTAGATGACCTGACATAAACATTTTGAATCAGCATGTCAAATTTATGTGGGAAGAGGTATGCCAAATTTGGGTGCGTTGTCACGCGCCCTTCGTGCGCTATCCGCGAAAAACCTGAGGGGGGCGGTTGAAGACCCTCCCCCCGAGACGGGACGGGCTAATGAAATTTCATTTTAGTGATAGAATGAAATCAGCACAAGTTTGCTCCCCACTTAGGTATCGGTGTCCTTTATGCTTTTGACGCTCCATAATTATTACGATATTCCCGGTATGAAGCCGCTATTGAAGTTCCTTAGCCTGAAGGTCCTTAGCCTGAAGCCTGTCCTTAGCCTGAAGCCTGTCCTTAGCTCACATTATGTATCGTGTTGTGAACTGTGTTGAAATTGTGCAGTTGCACAACATGGGCGCAGGTAAAGAAGCAGGATCAGTGGCCATGCTGGCGTTGCAAATTGCGAGGCTGACGCCGCCGAACGAACAAGATGCTGCTGCAAAGTCGATGGTACAGCATCGCCCTAGAGGAAGCAGATGCTGATAATTTGCAGGCGCTCGAAGCTGCAGCATCTGCAGTACATTGTGCCCACCCAAGACGATGAGCATATTAAATGCATTATTTAATTAAGTTCTAGTTGGACAGATGCCATTCACTTCAAGGCTCATCCAGGGGGCAGCGTGCTTGCATGCTACTGCTAGCACGTTTAATTATGCTTTTCTTCTGAAGAGCCTCTTGGTTGCCCAAGTTTAATTTAGGCCTGATGGCTGTTTTTGACGATGAAGCTTCGGAGCATATCTCTTCAGATCTGATGAAATCCCGGAGCATATTTCTTCAGAACGTTCCTTCCACAAGAAAACAAGCATCATTGAGCGTGGCTGGGAAGAAATGAGACCAATGTCATCAAATAGAATATGTTATGTGCATATATATATGATATGATTACATATATGTATATATATATATATATATATATATATATATATATATATATATATATATATATATATATATATATATATATATATATATATATATATATATATATATATATATATATATATATATGATGGTACAATACCTTTTTACATTTTCTTCAGTTTATTTATGTCCTGTGCCTCCCCTCGGGTGAGGACTTGCATCTTCAATGGATTTACCGAAGCACTGCGACCTCTGAACTGAATCATGCTCAACCTCATACACTGTCAGAATATCCGATCAATATCCATGCAGAGAAACAACCGGCAAGTAGATCAGCGACACGCCCACATAGATAGGTAGTAATCTTCGACTACAACCGGTTGGAATACCTGCTTCTTAAGAAGTGTTCGCATTTGCATGGTATAATATTCACGATATTCGATGTTCATTAACACAAGCGTTGAACGTCATAAATCCTCTAACCGTAACCGCACCTACAGAAGAATGGGTCCAAGTATTCTGGCAGAACTACCAAGCTGTTGCCCAGTTGCTTTTAGGGGCACGTTGAAAAAATGCTAAACGTGGGCACATCCGATACACATACATGTAGCATATTCATCAATGTATATATATATATATATATATATATATATATATATATATATATATATATATATATAAATATATATATATATATATATATATATATATATATATATATATATATATATATATATGATATCATATCTACAAATAAAGGAAAGAGAGAGAGAGAAAGAGAAGGAGAGAGAGAGTGAGACAAAGAGATTTTGATTACTTAGTGATTTGGGCTTTCAGACACATCGACGTCATCCGTCGATGCATTTAAGTAGGTATATACCTAAACAGAATTGTTTTATACGCAACGTACATGTGCACATATATGCCTTCAATGTAGCCAAGAAACGTATCGACTTGGAACATGGTTTGTGACATCAGCTTAAGCCTGATGAAGTCATGCCAACGACTTGAAATACTTGAAATTTGAGGTACTTGAAACAACCTGAAATTCAGCCCGCGATGCGGGAAATAAAATGAGTGGGTGGAAATCACACATGGTTTGCTATGCGGCACACCGAGGGTGAAGAGCTCTTTATGTGGAAGTGGGCCGCCGGTCCTGTAGTCGGCCCGTCTCGAGAAATCTTTTTACGCATTCAATCTCCCTTATATTTCCCCGTAACCGCGGAATGATGGCAGCGCGCAGCGCCGCACGATGTTCACTGCATTTTCTTCATCATTTATACGCATGAAGTGAAAACTTCCACATCAGGTGATGTAGGGTAATTGACCTAGCTCAGGTCAAAGAGAACCGACTCAAAGAATGTTTCAGGGTAGTTAACTCGTACACATGGTGAGATATTGACATGAAACTTGTGACGTATGTGCAAACGGGCAGTGTCTCTAAAATGTATCGCTCATATTTTTGTTTGATGTTGGGTCAGCAAACTGAGGTCACGGCCAATTTAGGCCAATTTTCGGCCAATTTTCTTATTTGTGGTGTTTTGCATCCTTTTCTAATATCGTTTTTACCTTAGTGTCAGGAGAAATCCCCTATATAATTTGTTTGGTCCTCGTCAAGTGGCCTATCGTCATGTCACAACGAAGTGCGCCATGTGGATCAAGCCTATGTAGATACCGCTCTTTGTATGGTTCATTTCGAGTCTCCATAGCTTAAATTATGTCAAAGTTGCATTGCAAGACCGAAACTATTCTAAGATGCCGATATATAATGGGTTTGAAGCATCGATTTGTTCTTCAAAATCGACGATTTGGTTTTCACACTTATCCATAATTGTATAATACAACAGTTTTCTGACTCTGCATCGAGGGCTTTTCTATGTTGGTTTACTCGTTTTCGTGCAACGCTTAGTTTGGAAGTTAGACTTTAATGACACCCTCCCCCTTTCGAGACGGGTGTGAGGTTCTGACCGGAGGGACGGCGCGGGCTAGTTTGTTCCTCTTCAAGGCGGTTGCCGTCACGTGGTTGGATGCTCTGATGGTATCTGAAGTGATCACGACCCGATCCATGATTCACAGCAGTCTGGCAAAGCTAGCCAATACGCTGAGTCATCAGCTTGGGCGTGGGCCTCGGTTGGGTCAGATCGCTCGTCATAACGGAGGGAACGTAACGCGAACTGGGCTGTGACACCACCATCGGAGCCACATGACTAATGGAATCGATGCGCCATAAGACCCTAATAACTAACTAACTAACCAACCACCAGAGCCTGGGTACCCAACGTACTCTACAACCATTTGAAAATATATCGATCATGGTGGTGTTTCTCTGACACACAAAATATTTGCACAGACGACCGTTATCAAACGACCGAAAGTTCACTACAGTTACAATCAGTACCTAAAGCTACATGGTGGAAGTAAGAGAAAGAATTGTGGTTTTCTTTGAATACTAGGTACATTAACCCCTATTAGCCCAGTGGCTCATTTTTGGACGGTCATTCAAAGTAATGCAGATACCTATTTTATACACCAAGCAAACAATTTTACAACGGCAGGTTAGAGGTAGTTCCCAAATATTGCCTGCTGATATATTTGAACTCTGCTGAACTTGGAAAATGACGATAAATAGACCAGAAATCTACGATTTTTGTCGCAACCCGACTTGAGTGGGCGCATGCATGCATATAATGGATGTATAGGTTGTCATAGCAAGCAACCTGCTCGTGTAATAAACGCACATGAACGTAGGAGCAGTGTGACATCTGGGACACTGCCATCCTTGTGTGCCTAACGCACAGAGAACGCCAGGACTTTACCGCCCAATGTTGGCCCCTTGGGCAACGGCTCGCCCCGTGGGACACGACGGCCGCGGGGCAGGGTGTGGGCCGGCTGATGAGTGTGGAGGGGTCACGGGGTCGGCGCCGGAAGCGGACGTCAGTCGACAGGGGGGGGGGGTGAGAATGGACGCCGGAAACCGGTGAAAGTGTTCAGTCATTAGCCGTGGATGTAGCGCGTGTTGATGGTTCCGTGGTCTGTAGATTACGCCACAGTGCGTGTGTGTGCCACGGTGTGGATTACGTCACAGTATGTGTGTGTCACGGTGTGGATTACGTCACAATGCGTGTGTGTTACGGTATGGATTACGTCGCAATGCGTGTGTGTGTCACGGTATTGATTACGTCATGATGTGTGTCAGTGTGTCACGGTGTGGATTACGTCATGATGTGTGTCAATGAGTCACGGTGTGGATTACGTCAGGATGTGTGTCAGTGTTTCACGGTGCAGGAGGCGGGTGACATGATCACGCATGATCTTGAGCTTTGCGATGCCCTCGCAGAGCTGGTGAGCATTCCCCGACCCTGGCCGATGATCTAAGTGGCGAGGATGAGGTGGATGACGATGGAACTGGACCCACTATTGCGCAAGATATGCCCGGTACAGTGGAAGTGCATTTCAACTGTGAGGAAGTCGAAGCCCACTCCACCGTTCCAGTTTAGAAAAAGAGAAAGTTTGACAGCTCAGCGCCAGTCAGCAGTTTATCCGCAAAAAGCCCATCCGCGTTGGATGTAAACTTTGTGCGATGTGTGGCAGCGACGGATATTGCCACAAATTCTATCTATGCTTCGGCAAGGAGCAGTGGCCTGAGCTGCAGGGTCTGTCTCTAGGGAGCCGTGGTGGTGCTAGACATGACCAACGTGGTCATCGACACCAGTGCTCACAGTATGTTCTTCAGCAATACGTTCACCCCCAGTACTCTGCTGACGGAGCTGAAGAGGCGTGGTCTGCTGACTGAGCTGAAGAGGCGTGGTCTGCTGACAAGGCTGAAGAGGCGTGGTCTGCTGACGAAGCTGAAGAGGCGTGGTCTTCTGACTGAGCTGAAGAGGCGTGGTCTTCTGACGGAGCTGAAGAGGTGTGGTCTGCTGACGGAGCTGAAGAGGCGCGGTCTGCTGACTGAGCTGAAGAGGCGTGGTCTTCTGACGGAGCTGAAGAGGCGTGGTCTGCTGACTGAGCTGAAGAGGCGTGGTCCGCTGACTGAGCTGAAGAGGCGTGGTCTGCTGACTGAGCTGAAGAGGCGTGGTCTTCTGACTGAGCTGAAGAGGCGTGGTCTGCTGACTGAGCTGAAGAGGCGTGGTCTGCTGACTGAGCTGAAGAGGCGTGGTCTTCGGGCCACCGGCACGGCATGAGAGAACAGCTGGATAAGTGTGCCATAACTCCTCTGAAGGTCACGGCCAAGAAAAAGGGAGGGTGACACGAAGAACGCTTAGACGCAGGTGTATCTTCTGTAACGCTTAGACACAACTGATCCTACTAATAAAGTGGAAGGGCGGCAAGGTCGTGGACCTGGTGGCCAGCTTCGATGCAGCGGACCCAGTAACTTCTGTACAGCGGTGCGACAACAGTGTAAAGGTATAGCGGTACAGCGGTACAGCAGTACAGCGGTACAGCGGTACACCAATCTTTTTCATAGCTAGGAGACCAAGCTTGGATGCAGTATTCCAAATGTGGCCTGACAGTATGCACAGTAAAGCTTCCTGATCACTTCCTCACTTCTGTATGATACATTCCTATTTATTGCCCCGAGCTCTCAGTGCCTTCTTCCTGGCTTCCCTTGGTCTGTTCTGATGCCCCCAGTTTTGTTTTAAAATAACACCTAAATCCTTCTCCTGTTGAGTCACTGAAAAACCTCCCCCCCCCCAAAATATGGCCCTTTTATATTTTTACCTACATACATTATTTTGCACTTATCAAAGTTAAATTTCATTTCCCCTTCTTCCGCCCCCTTCCAAAGTTCGTCTAAGTCTTTTTCCAGCGGATATTTCCCCTCCTCCCTTTTTTTTCTCTAAAAACCTTCAAATCCTCCCCAAAATTTAAAAACTTTACTGCTTAGGCCCCTTTCAATGTTATTTACAAATATAATGAACAGTAATGGCCCTAGTACTGACCCCTGGGGGACTCCACTAAGAACATTTTGCCATGATGACTTTGTACCATTTAGCATCACTCTTTGCTGTCTATCTGAAAGCCACAACTCTATCCATTTTAAGATGCTACCTGCAATACCATGGGCCTGAAGCTGTATCATTAACCGTTTATGGGGTACCTTGTCAAAGGCCTTACTAAAGTCAAGATATGCTACATCAACCTGATTTCCCTGATCAAATTGTTCTGTGGCGAAGTTCAAAAAGTCCAAGAGGTTTGTGAGACACGATCGTCCTTTTCTAAACCCATGTTGAGTATTTTGAATCAATCTGCTACCTTCCAGATAACTAACTATTCTATCCTTGATAATTGATTCGAGTACCTTGCATACTAGGGATGTGAGACTTATTGGCCTATAGTTCTCAACTTTCCCTCTTTCTCCTTTCTTGAAAATAGGAACTACATTTGCCCTTTTCCAATCGGTTGGAATTTCATTATGTGAAACTGATCTACAAAATATTATACTAAGTGGAAATGCCAGTTCCTTTTCAGTTTCCCGCAACACCCTAGCATAAATTTCATCAGGTCCTGCTGCCTTATTTTGCTTTATTTTCCTGATATGATTGTAAACAACATCACTATCAATGAAATCAACATCATTTGTCAGATCCCATGTCACTGAACTATGGTGTATGGTCGGCAGATTGGTCATATCTTCCAATGTAAACACTGATTTGAACTGCTTGCTCAGCTCCTCAACCATCTCACTATCCTCACCCAATGTAGTCCCATTTACTTCCAGTGGACCAATTGTGCTAGAAACTTTACTCAGCTTGTAGAAACTAAAGAACTTTTTACTGTCCCCATTACAGTTTCTAGCTAAATCCAGTTCTTTTGCTCGCTTTGCTGCTCTGGTTTTTTGCTTCACAGTGTCTCTAGCTTTTCGATACGCCTTTAGATTAACGACATTTGAGGCTTCTTTAAAAACTCTAAATGCAGTTTTCTTAGCCTTAATTGTTTTTATGACGTCTGGTGTAAGCCATGCTGGCTTCCCTACCCTTCTTTTGCGTCTTTGCTTTTGGGGGACATGTCTAATCTGAGTTTCCTTCAAGTAAGATTTGAACTTTTCCCACATTTCACAGGCATTTAAATTGGAGAATTGTTCTTCCCATCTGATGGCACTTAAAGCCGCTCTCATGCCGTTAAAGTCTGCTCTGTTGAAATTTGGAACCTTTACCAAATTATCCTTGATAATTTCCCCTACATGTGCCTTGAATCTAACTATGTTATGGTCACTTTTTCCCAGAGTTTCGCCTACAGTCAAGTCTTGAACCAAGTCACTTAAATCCGAGAATACAAGGTCCAAGAATGAACCATGCCTGGTAGGTTCCGATACAAACTGGTGTAAGAACAGGTCCTCTTCAAGGCATTTCCTAAACATTTTGCATGATGGGGTGCCAACACCAGCATTTTCATAACCTTTTAGATTAAAGTCACCGAGAATGAGGCACTTCCTCTTAAAGTTTCTACTGATTTCCTCACAAATCACCTTGTCAAGCTCCAGTTGCTGAGAATTTGGCAGGGTTCCTGATCGGTAGAAAGCTCCTATCCTAAGAGTATTGCTGTTGCCTTTTCCCACAGTGACATCAAGCCAAATGGACTCCACAGACACATTTTTATCCCCACCTGCTACTTTTTTGAGAACTGAATAAGCTATTTATATAGAGCATTACACCACCCCCTTTCATTGCTGGACCCCTATTGCACGAAAACATATTGTATCCCTGAATCTCATAGTCCTGTAAGTTATCTCCAAAATACCCTTCACTGACCCATGCCTCCGTAATGCAAACAAAGTCCGGTTCCTCCTCAGCAACATAACACTTGAACTCATCAAATTTGGAACGGATACTCTGAGCATTAAACATCATACACTTAACGAATGCTCCATAACCACCTTTGGCCTTTTCATATTGAGGAGTTCTTTTATCACTAGATGAACTATAACTCTGTCCCCTTGAGTTGCTGCTGTCCCTATTTGCAGACTTTGAGGTTCTATTACCTTGGCTGACACTATTGGAATATTCCTGAGTTGGCAATGCAATTTCATCCCTCCCCACCCCATTTCCTAGTTTCCCTGAAGGACATGCTCGTATACTTTGCCTAACACGTGGACCCCCTTCCCAGAAAAATGCAGGCCATCCCTCTGATAGAGGTCCCACGATGCATAAAACCTGCTCCACTCGTCTACAAATGTAAAACCTAGCTCATGGCAGAGCTTTCCTACCCTGGTGTTAGCTGCCAGTTCCCTAGAGCTCCACTCAGGGAGGCTCTAGCCCTAGGCAAAATTCCTGTTATAATGACTCTATTGGTACCCTTGAGGGTGGCCAGAAGGGCCCTGTACTCCCGCAGAAGCTCCTCACTCCTAGTCTGACCTATGTTATTTACCCCTACATGCACTATGACTGTGTTAAACTGGTGATCACTGGTGGCCTGTGCCACCGCAGGTACCAGGTCCTTCACCTTGGCACCAGGCCTGGTGATGCACCTCCTGTCCCTCCTACCTTTACAAAATACCCGCTCTAAATATCGCACACGAGAGTCTCCTATGACCAGCACTGACTCCTTACTACTGCTATCCTGGGGGCAGTCATCCAATGCCTGGAACATATTTGTTGTTACTATACCTGCCCGCTGGGTCGGTTGGCTAGACTTCCTCCCCCTCCTACCACCTGCCACCTGCCACTCACTAACCTTTTCCTTAGGTTCGCGTCTCCAAATCCTCCACCCCCTGACCTCATGCCACTTCCCCTCCTGTGACCTACCAGAACTACCCCCTCCTCTGTTCACTATTAAAACTCCCCTCCTGAGAGATCCCAGCCACCTCCACAGTAGGGAAGCCTCAGCTACTTGGTGGCCTGCGACCACCTGGGCATATGACGTCCCTGCTACGGAGTGACCCCTTGTTGCTTTATCTTGCCTACCCTGTGCAACAAGGGCTGCCTTGAGATTGGAAACCTCTGCCTTAAGGGCCCTAATTTCTTCCTCTAGTGCCTGCATCCTGGTCGAAACCATCCTAAACGCTGCAGCTTATGCCTTAGATTTAGATTCAAATTAACTCGCTAAACAACCGACAAACAAGCTAACTATCATTCACTATAAATCGCTACCTCCTATACTGTCAGTTTATTATCTGAGTGCCTCAAGAAAAGGAGAAACTATTAAACAATTGTTTCTTTGTTTGTTTTTTTTTTGTTTTGTTTTTTAAATTAAATAAATACACAAGATGTCTAATCTAATTTTCTTCAACACAAGTATGACTTATGGCTAGACAGAAAAATGAATAGTCACACAGCACTTATGAATACCCCCAACTTACTGCTAATTAAATTATCTTAAACTTCAACACCAAACACACTATGCACACCTAAAAATAAATACAGTATGTTAGGATAGTATCAATGTTGTCTAATGTACTTGTGAAACATACACACTTGTAATGTCTCCTACTACAGAAATCGAAACGTCGAGAACACGCCGAAAGCAAAGATGGCGCACATCACTTATGAATACCCCCAACTTACTACTAATTAAACTATCTTAAACTTCAACAACAAACACCCTATGCACACCAAAAAATAAATAAAGTATGTTAGGATAGTTTTTTTTTGTAATATCTCCTACTACAGAAATCGAAGCCTCGAGAACACGCCGAAGGCAAAGATGGCGCACACGGCGGCGTCGCTAGGTTAATATAGTATGGTTTGCGTGCTACGAAAATGCTTATAAGATAAAAACTAATGAAATATAATCACAGAAGTAATTGCTAAACACCTATACACAGCTTAGACTAAAGTACTGCCCAGTTCTGCAACGACTTATCTGGAAACCTGGAGCTCCAGCGGCGAACCTCCTTCCACCTTGAGACCTGGCGGCAAACTGGGATGGCGTCGGTTGTGATCTGGCGCTGAGAAAATTGTTTGAATTTAGCGACGCCTAACTCTAAAAGATTTCGGTCGATTTTCATTTTTCTTACTTCAAACAACGCGCCGGTCATTTATTGGCAGGTACACAAACAATGGCGTATATCTACCGGTAAAATCTGGAGTTATCTACGAAAAACCGGAGGGGTGGACGGATTTCACCCCCCTCCGGTGCGCGTGTTAATAATCACGTCAATAGAAGTCGGAAAAAACGCCAACGAAAAGTTGCGGACGCTTAGCAAAACAATGGAACCTACATCGATACATTTTGCATTACATCATATACAGACCAGAATTTCCACTCAGTTCCACGCCAGAGCAGTTTTGCCCCCATCCCCCTCATCCATATTTTCAATAAAAAAAAGTTATACCTCTGATTCTTCCTACATTTATAAATTCCGGACTAGTGGAATGTTTTTGTTCCGTTTGATCTAAGGAATTACAGCTCAGTGCATGGAAAACTCACAGCAGGCGTGCACCATGCCGCACTAGGAATACCACAAGCGGCTTTGTTCTTTCCGAAGTATCTCTTGCAAATGTGTTTAACCAAACCACGTTGAACTTCTGCCAACCAAGCGGCTATAGCATATCTCTCACCAGGGATCCTGTTCTGTGCGCTTTTGAAGGAGTCGTCGCTTCGCGAATGGCGACTTTTCATTGTTTCCAAAATTTCGCGTGCGGCCCTGGGAAGATGGTCCAACCCTACTTCTGTTCACGTAAGGCCCTGTGAACATGGCCCTTCCCACTGCCGTTCGAGTGAGATACTGTACAGATGGTCGTGATATGGCGTGATACGACAGATACCCCCCCCCCAGCCGTGCTGTGTATGGCGTTGGCGGACATGACTCATGCACTGACTTCTCCAAATAAATTTTTAATTTTAAAATACGTCGCCGGTGGGTCGAGCCGACCGGTCGCCATTCTGTGCGCACCGCGGCAAGAAACGACATCAATATAGCCACCCTTTCCCGCACGTGACGCCATGGTTGCATCGACCCGTCCCTGCGGCGACGTCGGGCCACGCTTGGACCCGGTCCCGCGGCACTAGAATGCTGCAAGTCAGACGGCAATGCTACAGCTCAGCAGCGGTCTCGTGAGCGAGCGCTATCCACTGACCGGGCCATGGCTCGCACGGGCTGGTGCTGCCACCTGCCGTCGGAATGTCGCCGCAATGGCGAGTATCGGCACGCCTGTGCTGCACACCGGTAGAAACATAACAATGTGGTCTTATATAGGATTCACCACCGGAGAAAATAGGGACTGCAGACATGTCACAAGGCATTCAAGGCAGTCATTTTAACACTGTAGAGGCTGTGTCGTGCTCCATAAGATGCACTCTACCACGTCGATAATGCTCCCTGAGCATGCAGGGGCGATATAAATGGCGAGACAGTTTTATGTCATGCCGTACCGAGAATTGCTTCCCCAGCAGGCTTTCCCTTTTACTTGGCACTGCAACGCTGAAGTTTTCTCCTCAGGTTGCCGACTGGGAATTGCGAGCCTCAATATTGGTAAAACGTTTTCCTTGCCAGACTGGCTAGATTTATCGATAGCATGCTCAGACTGTTCTTGGCATTGGTGGATGGTGAGAAGCCAACGCTCGCTTCCACGGCCTCCGTCCCGTCCCGCACTCTACTCTATTACTTCTCTTTGTGCTACCATTCTTTCCACGTACTTTTCTCGATCTTTGTTCCGTGGTCTCGAAATGTTCAGATCTGATCAAAGGAACCTTGACCACGACAGCTGCACAGTTGGAAGTCACCGGCGTCACCCTCCCCGCCTGATATCAGTCCGACCCCGAGCGCTACACATTTGGACAGCCTCGGCCCCGGCCCCTGCCGAGATCAGCCCCGACGGCTGCGCTGTCGTCCTTTGGCGATCTGCCAACACGGCGACAGACGGAGCAGTCATCGAGCCAGAGCTGGCCTGCCACCCGGTCAGAATACGACACGTACAGGCCAGCCAAACAATGCCAGTATGAACTGACACGACCAGTGCAGGTCCCCGGTCCTGACCTCACACAGGCTTCAGGACCGGGGACCTGCACTGGTCGTGTCAGTTCATACTGGCAGTGTCAGGCTGGCCTGTACGTGTCGTATTCTGCCCGGGTGGCAGACCAGCTCTGGCTCGATGACTGCTCCGTCCTCTGTCGCCGTGTTGGCAGATCGCCAAAGGACGACAGCGCAGCCGTCGGGCTGATCTCGGCAGGGGCCGGGGCCGAGTCTGTCCAAATGTGTAGCGCTCGGGGTCGGACTGATATCAGGCGGGGAGGGTGACGCCGGTGACTTCCAACTGTGCAGCTGTCATGGTCAAGGTTCATTTGATCAGATCTGAACACTTCGAGATCGCGGAACAAAGATCGAGAAAAGTACGTGGAGAGAATGGTGGCACAAAGAGAGGTAATAGAGTAGAGTGGGACGGGACGGAGGCCGTGGAAGCGAGCGTTGGCTTCTCACCATCCACCAACGCCAAGAACAGTCTGAGCATGCTATCGATAAATCTGGCAAGGCTGGCAAGGAAAGCGTTCTAACCATATTGAGGCTCGCAATTCTCAGTCGGGAACCGGACGAGAAAGCTTTAGCTTTTCAGTGCGAAGTAAATGGAAAAGCTTCAGAGGGAAGGTACTCTCGGTGTGAGGTCGCATAAAACTGTTCCGCCATTTATATATAACGCTTGCTTGCTCAGGGAATATTATCGACCCGTTAAAGTGCATCCTATGGAGCACGACCAAACCTCTGTCGTGTCGAAATGACTATTTGTTTAATACCTTGCAATATGTCTGCAGTTCCTATTTGTCCGCCACATATGAATCCTATATAAGACCACATTGTCATGTTTCTACCGGTGTGCAGCACAGGCGTGCCGATACTCGCCATTGCGGCGACATTCCGACGGCAGGTGGCAGCACCAGCCCGTGCGAGCCATGCCCCGGTCAGTGGATAGCGCTCGCTCACGAGACCGCTGCAGAGCTGAAGTATTGCCGTCTGACCTGCAGCATTCTAGTGCCGCGGGACCGGGTCCGAGTGTGGCCCAAGGTCACCGCAGGGACAGGTCGATGTAACCATGGTGTCACGTACGGGAAAGGGTCCATGTGGATGTCATCGGTGTTGTGTCTTGCTACGATACACAGAAACTGTCGGCAGGTTCGCGGAAACCACCTGATTAAGCACAGCTGGAGATCTCTCACGAAGCCGGTGTGTTCCAAATACTCATTTTCAAGACGTATTTTCAGTTTGAATGGGCGAAATAAAATGACAAATTATCATTAGCCGGGTATCAAACCGGGTGGATCCAAACTGCCTGGACCCAGCCGGGATCTCCAGTCATGTTATCACGTTACCATGGAGAGGTTGGCGCAGTGCCGTATCGGATCACCATGGATGTCGTCGCGGTGACGGACGGGCAACACATTTCTCCAAACGTCGCTAAATTTAACAATATGACGCTGCACGGGAAAACATCGACCCGAATCCTTTTTGTTCCTTCTGCTCGGGATCGGCGGTGACATTCATACAAACGACACCGTCCATGGAGGAAGACCAGCGTCATATGGCATCTTAACGTCATAAAGTCAAAGTGTTTAGACTTCTTAATAAGAGTCACTGGGGACACCTGGGTCAAACCTGTAAATGTAAGTAATATACGCCTGGACAAAAAAAGTACTCAACACCAGGCAATACCACATTCCGAATTCCCCCCAAAAAAACTGTCCACCAAGATCCTACATTCCTATCAATATCTATCTACCTACCTATAAACTATTCACTCGATCCCGCAAACATTCGCATGGATCGAGTGTCCTATCAATATTTATATATCTACACACATGCCTGTTTAAAGGGTCCTGCAACGTGTACACCTACCACCATAAATCACGCCCGATCCACCACCGATTACAACATAAAAAGAAGATCTCTGCATGCTAAGAAGTTGTCCACCATATTATTTAATGCATTCCATGTGGGGTGCCCCCATAACATCGGCAGGCAACCCATTCTATCGCTCAATCACCCTTTGACCGAACACCTGTCGGCGTTTAACTGCCCATGTGAGGCATCGTGTGCAACTTGTCAAGTGCCTACCGACAAGCCAGGTCAACACGAGAGGATAAATGGCTCTCCAAAAAATGCGTGCGAGGACGCCTCTGGTGAGAGCTTGGTGGTAGCTGATTGTCGGGCAGAGACTCACTGCTGCACGGCGGTGTGTCCTGCTTTGTCTGAAGTACCGTGCTGTACGATGGGCTACCCCCCCCCCCCCCCATTTAAGGAGGCATATTACTAGAATGCTACGTCAGCAGGAGACCAGCTGCTAAGACCGGCAACTGATGCGTACCATCGATTGCTGTCAACGAAAGGCGCAGCCAGGGGGTGGGCAGCCGTCCTCCTTAGCAGCAAAAATGAGATGTTTACCACATGAAGTCAGGAATTGTCGGCGCGCGAAACGCTCCACAAGCGTATTACTTGACGTTTATATTTTGTTGCCCAACACACCCACCCCCACCTTCATCCCCTCCCCACCCCCACTCCCAATCGGCTTCGCAAAGAAAGGAGTGAAATACATGAATAAAGTATGGAAACGCTTAGGCACACAATGACTAACAATATATTTCGGGATGTATAGGGAGTAACATGTAAAGTGACATCAATCGCATGACAGTCATTTGCATTTATGACACATTCCAGTTGACCAAGTTTGGTTCCGTTAGCCTATCATGAACTTGACCTGACTTGACCTCGGCGACCTAACATGACTTTTAAATTATATAGCATAACAATATGCATCAAACAAGTCGCTAGTGTTGTCAAGAACACTTCCCTATTGCCAATATGCGGGAAGCGCATCAGCGCCGATTTTGTGGTCTGGCGCTGCGAATTGTTTTTACTTTAACGGCCCCTAACTTGAAAACTTCTCGGCCAATTTGCATTTTTCTTGGTTTAACCAATGCGCCGGTGATTTCTAAGCAGGTACGCGAAAAAGTTGGTGTATATCGGCCGGTACAATATGGAGTTATGTACGAAAATCGGAAGTATTGGCGGATTTCGCCATACCCCCTCTAGGGCGTGTGTTAACCTGTTATGAACTTGACCTGACTTGACCTCGGTGACTTGACATGACTCTGGAACAATGTAGCATGACAATGCACATCAAACAAGTAGCTAGTTTTGCCAAGAACACTTCCTTTTTTATAATATACGGGAAGCGCATCAGCGCCGGTATTTGTGATCTGGCGCTGAGAAAATGTTTTTAATTTAGCGACCCCTAACTCGAAAAATTTTCTGTCGATTTTCATTTTTCTAACTTCAAACAACGCGCCGGTCATTTATTGGCAGGTACACAAACAATGGCGTATATTGGCCGGTAAAATATGGAGTTATCTACGAAAAACCGGAGGGGTGGGCGGATTTCGCCCCCCCCCCCTCCAGTGCGCGTATTAAGAGGCCATATTATTCATTCATTTTTGCTTGTCCTGACGCAATTTGACAGATAATTAATGTTGACGGCTGTGAAAGGTTGTGTCGTATCGATAACTGTGGTAACTCGTGACGTTTTGACCTGTGTGGTGTGTGACCGCCCTGAAGAGGTGTTGACAGTTGTGTGACGGCGACTGATATGACGTTTTGATCTGCGTGCAACAGTGTGACAGCTATGATGGCAACATTGTACATTATGAAATGCGTGACATGTTGACATACTAGGATGGTGACAGTGACGACATGTTGGTGCGTGGCATGTTGACATGCTAGGATGGTGACAGTGACGACATGTTGGCAGGTGATAAGATGGTGACAGCTACGATATGTTGGCAGGATGGTGACAGTTGCGGCATGTTGGCAGGATGGTGACAGTTGCGCCATGTTGGCAGGTGATAAGCGTGATGCTGACGGACCGCCGCCTTCCGCCCATAAAGGAGTCGCATGGCGAGCCGCCGCCGCAGTCTTCCAGCCGTCCCGGCTCCCCGTGCCCCCCTGCTCGACCCGCCACTGTCGGGTGAGCGGCTCGGCTGACCTCCAGGTCGGGCTCCCCGTGCCCCCCTGCTCGACCCGCCACTGTCGGGTGAGCTGCTCGGCTGGCCTCCAGGTCAGGCTCCCCGTGCCCCTCTGCTCGACCCGCCACTGTCGGGTGAGCGGCTCGGCTGGCCTCCAGGTCGGGCTCCCCGTGCCCCTCCGCTCGACCCGCCACTGTCGGGTGAGCGGCTCGACTAACCTCCAGGTCGGGCTCCCCGTGCCCCCCTGCTCGACCCGCCACTGTCGGGTAAGCGGCTCGGCTGGCCTCCAGGTCGGGCTCCCCGTGCCCCCCTGCTCGACCCGCCACTGTCGGGTGAGCGGCTTTTCTGACCTCCAGGTCGGGCTCCCGTGTCCCTCTGCTCGATCCGCCACTGTCGGGTGAGCGGCTCGGCTGACCTGACCTCGGCTGACCTCCAGGTCGGCGTCAGCCAGTGCTGTCGGCCAACTGGCGACCGTTGGGTTTCCGTGGGGGTGCGATCATCATGAGATCGTGGGCGTTTTTGGCGAGGCGATGCTGAGCCCAGCGGTCAGTTCCGATCATCCGGGGACTGGGTGGTGGCAGGAGAGGTAAGTGTGTGTCAGCATTGAGAGGTCGGTAACGATCAATGCGAATCATTGCAATAGTTAAGGGCTCGTAGCACAGAAATATTTGTGACGGCGAGGAGCAAAATGTGGCTAACAGTGAGCGCTGGCCAGTCGCCATCGGGACAAGGACACGAGAAAGAGGAAAAACACGCTGAGCTTTCTGCCACCGCGGTGCTGTGGTAGAGCCAATGTCGGTCCACGCCGAGCTTTTCATCGCCATAAAGGTACTGGTGAATGTCAACCCACGCCCAACTTTCTACCGCCACGAAAGTACTGGTGAATGTCAACCGACGCCAAGCTTTCCACCGCCACAAAGGTACGAGTGAATGTCAACCCACGCCCAGCTTTCCACCACCCTAAAGGTTCGGGTGAATGTCAGCATCATGCAGTTGGGTGTGACCCAATTCAGCGAGTGGAACTTGAGCTTACTTATATACTTATATACTTTGAAACGAGCTCATGCGATAGCGAGGGACTGCGACATCTCGGCGGTTGAAAATACAGCGTACACAATCTGAGCGGATATATTCACAATTGCGCATGTTATGTGGACAACTTGACAGATTTGCTGTAAATAATTTACATCTCATTTCATCCCGTGCTCTTTTTCTGCAACTTACTAAGATCAAATAGGTGGCATAGTTTTGAACATGGTCACACACGTAGCAGAGTAGTAACTTGGAGCAATATTTTTTAACGTAAGTGATACGAATTGAGCAAATGCGAAGCCAACGAGAGATTAGAAGAAAGTAAATAATTGAACATGGATAGTAGGAAATACAAAGATATTGCGGTTTGATACTTGCTATGTACGGAATTTAAGGCTATGACTGGTGCGCTAAAAGAATTCCAAAAGGGTTTTTAACTGATGGGTTTCAATAATTCGCTTGAAGTTTGCTAAACGCCGATGTCCTGTTTTTCGGCACTCCTTCCCTCAAATCGCACCAGGAACCGCACTCATTCTGCATGCTGAACAACGTGTTCTTTTTCAATGTGTTTTTGTTATTCCAAGTAGTTGATAGTCCAATAAGCGTCATCTCAATATCCTCATGTCAGCTCTCGCAACTTATTATCTTCTCAAAGCAGACCTTTACTTATAAATATAAACAATTTTCATAAATAGAGTGGCCGGCCTTGAGTGCGTGCTCTTTTTACAGTTACTGAGATGTCGCAGCGCCTCAATATGTCAGCTGGTTCAATTTTTACTCCCTCAGATAAGCTCGCTCAAGGTTCACTCGGCCAAATTACACTCGCTCAAATTACACTTCCACAAATTACACCCGACCTTCACTTATAAATGCAAGCAATCGTCATAAATATAATTGCCCGCCTTGTATGCGTGCTCTTTTTACAGTTACTCATTGTCGCAGTGCCTCAATTTGCCAGCTCGTTGAAATTATACTCTCTCAGGTAGGCTCGCTCAAAGTTCACTCTCTCGAATTACACTCGCTCAAATTACAATCGCACAAATTACACTCGCCCAAATTACACTCGTTCAAAATGCACTCGCCCAAGTGTCTCAGGTTGGTCAAATTTAAAGCCTTCGTTACATTGGCTTGGCGTTCCAGTGTCTCCACATGTTCTCCTCGAGGAATCATGCCCACAGCACGTACAAAAAAAGTATTTATTTCACAAAAGCCAGGATCGGATGCGGTGCCGTACTTATCCGCAAGTTTAGCTAATGCTATTGCGACCCAATTGAGTGTGGATTGAAGGTGCTTGCATGGGTAATTTCGGTAGTATTCCCTGAGGAATGCGACATGAAAAACTTTGCAATTATAAAAGTTAATGGAAGTATCAATTTTTAATAATTTTATGATCGCATTTACACTGCCAATGTGAATCCAATATAAGTCGAAAGTGTATGCACTGTATGCTATGATTAGGATGAGAGTAGCAAACTTGTGTAATCCTCTCGTCACCGGCCACTTGGAGAATCGGAGCGGGCGGCACCGGCAGAGCGGAATACTTAGCCGGCGGCAGTTCCGGGTGGCGGAATCCAATTCCAGTGGCTTTCCGGCGGAGATGCAGCTGGGCTGGTAGCGCATTCGGTGACCCCGCCCCAGCCACAGCGCAAGCTGTCATCAGCTCGGCCAGTAAAGTCGACCGCCGCCGACCACATAAACGTCCACATAAACGTCCACATAGCGTCCACATGGCGTCCACATCACGTTCACATAGACGTCCACATAGACGTCCACACGGTCGGAACCGCTCCGCCCACTCTCTTCCCAGCCGTCGCCACGATGTTCGATTGTTACACAATCTTCGCAATTGTTGGATGTGGGAACTTACGCTCGGTCTCAATCGTTTCCTCGATCGCCGACGATGAGACGAATCGGAAATCCGTCAGCGGGATGGAGAAGCTGCTCAACGTTTGATGGCCTTTACGAATGGACCCAAGATGGGAGATGGGATGCGGCCGTTTCCTCGATTCAATAGATCACCCAAGTTGTGTTTAACAATGGAACTGCACGCCAACGACGCAAACAATATCGCGGCCTTTGTATTTAATTAGAAGTGTTTCTCCTCACTCCTCCCTTCGGATGCTGTCCGTAGCGATCTAGCCGTACACCTCTCCTTCTCCAACTTGTTGCTTTAAGGTGATGAAATTTACACAAGGGGTGTGAGAAAAAAATGTTGGAACACGCTCATCAGGTTACTTGCTTGCTGAGTCATATACGCAGCTTCGCATTGCTGTCAAGACTGGTTTGTAATTAGGTGCAACGCCGATGTTGGTGTGATCGGCTATCCTTGCTGTTTATGCTTTTACATGTTGAAAGCATGAGCCATTCCAGTCTCACGTGCACCGTACCGAAATATTCTGACATTTTAAGTGCCATGGCAGAAAGCGAGCTTCTAGATGGAATCATGCAGTTTTTAGTACGCCTCCCAATTGTGATTTTTTATTTATACCTTCTACTATGGTGATTTTTTAAAATAATTTGATTTGTATGATGATTATTACACCGAAGTATTTTTTTTAATACATAAATTTAGTTCGAGTTGTTCCTGGGGTGGCTTATGTCATTGTCAAGTATCCCATAATTGACAGACCATTGTTGGTTATTCCGTGTGATCTGATACCAAACGTAAATACTTCAAGTTTCCATCATGTGATCTATCTTGACCTCAAATGGTACATCTTTGTCCCTGACCCTTCACACCGCGGGAACATTTGCATGTAAATGTGAGTGTTCTGGAGGCAAGAGGGTAGTCCCTGGTGTTTCTTTCGTAATGCTGTGATCTTTATTATGTCAGTATGATTACACAAGGATGTGGAGAGTTCTCGGAATTCTTGTGAACCGCAACGTAACAGATCAAATGACAAACGCTGCCCGACAAGTCTTGGAATGTTCAGAAGTATTGTCTATTGCCCTCAATGTATCGAACGCACTGATAGGATCCAACGATCGTACAGAAAAAAAACGATCGCGATTCATATAAATGAGCTCAGAAACCGTTCATTAAAAAACATGTTTTCAACATTTTTTTTAATCGTATCAACCATTCATAAAAAACGAGCATTGGTGTTCGTAACCACCTTTTCCTCGAGTGGTACCGGATTGAAATGCAAAAGCACGCTAACTGTACCCCTTCTAGGTACCGGGGGAGGGGACCAAAAGGTGTAGCTGGTTATGGGGCCAATTTTTAATTAAAAACACCATTTAAAAGCGCCTTGGTTATGGATAGCTGTTGTACACAGTTTCTATTATAATTGGTACGGTTTGCTGTAAAGCGACGTTTTCTTCATAAGAGTAGTCTAGGTTTTGAAAAGTTTTTGATTATGCAAATTTTGTTCAACAATTGGTGTCACAGACCTTCACCTTAGAATCCTGTATTCTCACTCGCATGACACGACACGCCGCTGAGCCACCCCCGGCGGCGCGGGTCACGTGACCCGGTCACGTGGCCCGGGCATCAGCGCAGTGCCGAGACAGCCCGGCAGCGGCCCAACAACAGACACCAAAGTCTGACAATTGGGTGATTCAGGAAAGCGCCTGCCCCGCCATTCCCGCTGGATATGTTGAAGTGTTCGTAGACACGCGTCTTCGTCATGATTGTGAAATGTTATGTTATCAGTCAGGTGTTAAATTCAGGGCCGTGGTTCGGTGTTAAACTGGCCTTATAATATTTAACATATTTTTGCATATGTTCCACATATTGTGTCGTCATTTTAGTCAGACATTTGTATTTCGTCAAAACGTGATATGCATGTGGCAATATAAGCATAACGTGTGTAGATTCTTGAAGTCAAATAAGGTTAAAGTTAAATAAGGTTAAAAGTTAAAGTTGAAATCAGGTGAGTCAAACTAGGTACATTTCAGTTACATGTATTTATCGGTTCTCAAGCATCATATGGTCTCCACCGACGAATGGCACTGCATGTGTGAGCGTCAAAATTCCTATCCCCAACATTCATAACTTCCAAAAATTGGAAGTTAACATCCAAAACAACCTGGAGAGGAATCTAACATTACCAGCCTAACCTAGCATAGCATAACCTAACCTAGCCTAGCCTAGCCTAGTCTAGCCTAACTTAACCTAGCTTAACACAACCTAACCCAACCTAACCTAACTTAACCTAACTTAGCCCAGCCTAACCTAGACTGCCAATTTTTGTAAGTTAACTTCCAATATGGAAGTTATTAAATCAAGAGGATATGAAGTTTGGAAAAAATAAACGCACCCGTTACGCTGACCGCACCGCGCCGACCGCCCGGCACGTGGGCGGCACTGTCCGTACGGACTCGGAAGGCTGGCAGCCGCACCCCCCTGCTGACAGGCGGAGACGCGGCGATCGACGCTTTATCACGACATCGACGGGCCGACCGCCCGACATTCTGCTCGCATGGGAAATCGTTAGCGACCTGTAGCAATGAGTCTCCCGCCATCGACCGGCCAGACCCGGAGCACCGTCTCCAGGGCGGGCTGTGGTCTGCTCCTGGAGACCTGGAGCGTCTGGTGGCCGCTGGAGCACCAATCTATAGCTGTAGGCGCACTGTGGGTAGTAGTCAGAGGATTGCGAATAAGGATACGGCAGCGGTATGAAGTGCTGTTGAGAGGCAGCAGCTCTCAGGTCCACTGTTGCAGTACCTTTACGGACCGGGCACCTCGGGGCGGGGGAGGTCCGATGGGCACCAGCATAATACAACGGTAAGCGCTGTTGTTGAGAGGCAGCAGCTCTCAGGTCCACTGTTGCGGTACCTTCACAGACCGGGCACCTCGGGGGCGGGGGTCCGCTGTTCATAAGCAATGTTTGCACTATCTAAATGCTACGTGCTGAAAATATGACGGGTGAAGGGGCCAGCAACGGCGAAGAAAGTGCGACCTCCAGGTTGTGTGCTTCGTCACATCGGTAGCATGCCGTGCAGCGGCATACTCTGCGGGAGGAGACCGTAGCCAAGCCGGGCCCAGCTGGGGGCCCGGACTTGTTGGCTGCTGATGAATCCATTCGGACCTCGTCTGTACCGTGATAGCCGGGCCGCAGAGTCACTGCCACATCTTCCCCGTATTGTGGCCACGTCGACCAAGGGCGGGCACGCGTCTCCACACCCCGACCACCGACCAGGGCCTCCCCTGGCAACAGAGTCACCACCACATCTTCTCCGCACTGGTCGGACTGTGGCCACCCTCCTCGTATGTCGGACTGTGGCCACATCGGCCGAGGGCCGGGCACGCTCCTCAGCACACCGACCACCAATGAGGGCCTCCCCTGGCAACAGAGTCACCGCCACATCTTCCCCGCACTGGTCGGACTGTGGCCACATCGGCCGAGCGCCGGGCACGCTCCTCAGCACACCGACCACTGCACCGGCGAGGGCCTCCCCTAGCCGGGCGGCAGCTGCCCACCCAACGTCATAGCCCAGCTAGCCAATCGCAGACCGACGGGGACGTCCGGACGACAAATTAGCCAGCTCTAGCAGTCATCGCGCGGGGCACTGCGCCGGGCAGGCATCGGCCGACAACAGGCCGTACCCCACCGCAGGGGGGTCCCTGCACCGGTCACGTGTGCCACATGGGCGGAGCTTACGGCCGCTCCAGTCGACCGGAGAACAATACCAGGTCAGAGACGCTGCACCAGGTTATGTACATACATACCAGGTCAGAGACGCTACATCGGCTGATGTACATACACACCAGGTCAGAGACGCTACATCGGCTGATGTACATACACACCAGGTCAGAGACGCTGCATCAGCTGATGTGCATACATACACACCAGGTCAGAGACGCTGCATCGGCTGATGTACATACACACCAGGTCAGAGACGCTGCATCGGCTGATGTACATACACACCAGGTCAGAGACGCTGCATCGGCTGATGTACATACACACCAGGTCAGAGACGCTGAACGCATGCATACACACACAGAAACAGCACAACACACCAGGTCAGAGACCCATCGGGAGTACAACACACCAGCAGGACACATCGGCTGATGTACATACAACCACCAGGTCAGAGACGCTGCATCGGCTGATGTACATACACACCAGGTCAGAGACGCTCATCGGCTGATGTACAACACACCAGTCAGAGACGCTGCATCGCTGATGTACATACACACCAGGTCAGAGAGCTGTATCGGCTGATGCACATCAACACACCAGGTCAGAGACGCACATCGGCTGATGTACAACACACCAGGTCAGAGACGCACATCGGCTGATGTACACACACACCAGGTCAGACGCCATCAGCTGAACACACACCAGGTCAGAGACGCTACATCGGCTGATGTACATACACACCAGGTCAGAGACGCTACATCAGCTGATGTACATACACCCAGGTCGAGACGCACATCGGCAGACAACACACCAGGTCGGAGACGCTGCATCGGCAACATCACACCAGGTCAGAGATGCTGCATCGGCTGATGTACATACAGACCAGGTCAGAGACGCTGTATCGGCTGATGTACATACACACCAGGTCAGAGACGCTGCATCGGGTGATGTACATACATACCATGTCAGAGATGCTACATCGGCTGATGTACATACAGACCAGGTCAGAGACGCTGCATCGGCTGATGTACATACACACCAGGTCAGAGACGCTGCATCGGCTGATGTACACACACACCAGGTCAGAGAGCTGCGTCGGCTGATGTACACACACCAGGTCAGAGAGCTGTATCGGCTGATGTACATACACACCAGGTCAGAGACGCTGCATCGGCTGATGTACATACACACCAGGTCAGAGACGCTGCATCAGCTGATGTACAACACACCAGGTCAGAGCGACGGCGAGACCACACCCAGCAACGCACACGGCGATACAGACAACCACCAGGTCAGAACGCACATCGGCGAACAACCACCAGGCAGAGACGCACATCGGCGATACAACACACCAGGCAGAGACGCTGCATCAGCGATGTACACACCCAGGCAAGACGCACATCGGCAGTACAACACACCAGGCAGAGACGCGCACGGGAGACAACACACCAGGTCGAGCGCGCATCAGAGAGCAACAACACACCGGCAGAGACGCACATCAGCTGATGCACATGACATACACACCGGCAGACACGCCACACGGCAGACAGACACACCAGGTCAGAGACGCTGCATCGGGTGATGTACACACATACCATGTCAGAGACGCTACATCGGCTGATGTACATACACACCAGGTCAGAGACGCTACATCGGCTGATGTACATCAACACACCAGGCGCCCACGCACAACACCCCCAACCCCCACACCCACGCCATCGGCTGATGTACATACACACAGGTCAGAGACGCTCATCGGCTGATGTACATACACACCAGGTCAGAGACGCTGCATCGGCTGATGTACATACACACCAGGTCAGAGACGCTGACATCAGCTGATGTACATACAACACACCAGCAGAACGCACATCGGCTGAGACATACACACCAGGTCAGAGACGCTGCATCGGCTGATGTACATACACACCAGGTCAGAGACGCTACATCGGCTGATGTACATACACACCAGGTCAGAGACGCTACATCGGCTGATGTACATACACACCAGGTCGAGACCTCATCGGCTGACACAACCAGCAAACGCCACGGCATCAACCACCGGTCAGGTGCTCGGCGATGTCAACAACCAGGCGACGCCCCACAACACCCAGGCAGACCCAGACAACACCAGGCGACCCCGGCACACCCCAGGCGACGCGACGGCAACACACACCAGGCAGGCCCACCCCCCCACCCGCACAACAACCAGGCACCACCGCACAACACCAGTCAGAACGCACACGGCAGACAACAACCAGGTCAAGACGCGCACGGCAGACAACACACCAGGTCGAGACGCCCGGCAGACAACACCACCACCCGACCCACCAGGTCAGAGAGCGACGGCACCAACCAGGTCAGAGACGCGCATCAGCTATGTACATACACACCAGGTCAGAACGCTACATCGGCTGATGTACATACACACCAGGTCAGAGACGCTGCATCGGCTGATGTACATACACCCAGGTCAGAGACGCTGCATCGGCTGATGTACATACACACCAGTCAGAGACGCTGCATCGGCTGATGTACATACACACCAGGTCAGAGACGCTGCATCGGCTGATGTACATACACACCAGGTCAGAGACGCTCATCGGCTATGTACATACACCCATGTCAGAGACGCTGCATCGGCTGATGTACATACACACACCAGGTCAGAGACGCTGCATCGGCTGATGTACATACACACCAGGTCAGAACGCACATCGGCTGATGTACATACACACCAGGTCAGAGACGCTACATCGGCTGATGTACATACACACCAGGTCAGAGACGCTGCATCGGCTGATGTACATACACACCAGGTCAGAGACGCTACATCGGCTGATGTACACACACACCAGGTCAGAGACGCTGCATCGGCTGATGTACATACACACCAGGTCAGAGACGCTGCATCGGCTGATGTACATACACACCAGGTCAGAGACGCTGCATCGGCTGATGTACATGCACACCAAGTCAGAGACGCTGCATCGGCTGATACAGCGTCTCTGGTGCATACCAGAGATTATGGTACACGCCAGATCAGCTGCCCAGTCAGAAATGCCCGGCCAGTGACTGAGCGATCGCCTGGTGTGAATACATACCAGATCAGTTGTCCAGTCAGCAGTATCCGGCCGCGAGTGGCCGAGCTGCCTTTGGCGGACGTGACTCACAAGTCGGAGCACGTGGTCGGCGCAGCTCTACTTCTGGGTCGAACGTCGGACATCATTGCATATCCACGGCCCATGACAGCGTTATGGGAGCCGTAACTCAACATCATTGTAGCAATCTGCCCTATTGGATGGTTCGTGCTTAAGGTGATGGTCTCAATGATAACCGTCCCTACTGCGTGATTTGGCGTTTGAGGTAGTGGTCTCAAATGCCGTCTCTAAAGGTCAAGGTTGAGCTTTTCCTTTAATGTATATGCTTTTTGGTGGTTGTTATTTTGCGACGCACTCAGCAGCTGCGGCCACAGGCGTCGCCTGCCTCTCGCCCTGGCAGAAGGGGCGAGCAACGCGTGCAAGCGAATCCCGTACCTCTGGCATGCCAACCCCGTTTGATGCTCCAATGTCGACCTCATATCGCAAACATTCCAGAATCCACCAGGTACCAAATGTCAACATGGCCTAAAGATGTGATAGCGTCTTAGTTCAATGTTGTAAGAGCCAGAGACCGTCAGATGCACCATCTGGAACTCCGGCACCGGCCCCCACCATGCGCCTGATGTGAGGAGGGATCATAGGCGCACCGGAGGGGGGGGGGGGGCAGGGGGCCCAGTCCCCCATGAGACCAAAGTGCCCTTTTGGCCAAAGTGCCCTTTTGACCGAAAGTGCCCTCCTGGCCGGAATGTCCAAAATTCAGCCGCAAAAATCACCTCTTCCTTATGTGCCCCGCCTGTGCCAAAGGTGCCCTTTTAGCGAATTTTGTTCGCCTCTCCCCCCCCCCCCTCCCCGGTCAACAAACCTTCCAGTGTGCCCCGGACCGCAAAGTGCCCTTTTGGAGCTGGTCAGGTGCCCTTTTGGAGCCGGTCAAGTGCCCTTTTCGGTCCGGGCTCCCCACATGGAAAAATCCTGGGTGCGCGCCTGGGAGGGATCGACGGTACAAACTCTACTTTGGAACGGCACACGCCAATTTGAAGCCGGCCTTCCCAGGAACGCCTTGAAGTCAAAGTGGGAGTATGTGATTTAAAAGAGAGCAGAGCACCCCGTCGCCGGCTTGGTTTCTCAGGTCACATGACTGAATCATGATGCGACCATCCTATTGGTCCCGACAAGCTAGTGACGACAGTTATACTATGCTGGCGATGACGGAGCTACCGCAGTCAGTCGAGCTGGCTACGAGGGCAGCAGTCACACCCCGAGGGCATCAATCACATCCCGGGTGTGGCAGTCACATCCAGAAGGTAGCAGTAGCATCCCGAGAGCTGCAGTCACATCCAGAGGGTAGCAGTCACATCCTAAGTGTGGCAGTCACATCCCGAGTGTGGCAGTCACATCCAGAGGGTAGCAGTCACATCCGAGTGTGGCAGTCACATCCAGAGGGTAGCAGTCACATCCCGAGTGTGGCAGTCACATCCAGAGGGTAGCAGTCACATCCTAAGTGTCGCAGTCACATCCCGAGTGTGGCAGTCACATCCAGAGGGTAGCAGTCACATCCTAAGTGTCGCAGTCACATCCCGAGTGTGGCAGTCACATTCCGAGCGTAGCAGTCACATCCCGAGGGGCGGGAGCGGGGTGAACGTGTCCCCGTCTCAAAACGTCTTGAGGCTGAGCATTACCCCTATAGGCGCTGCATGGACAGGACGGACCCCCAACACGAGATGTGGCCGCGGCCGGGTGGCGGCGACCGGCGCGGGGCAGGGCACCGGGCCGTCTAACACATCGGTCGGCGCCGACAGGTCAATAAAGCCGTCGCCGACGTCGGCCGTGCGTCGGCTGGTGGCCGGCCGGCGGGCGGCCCGCCGCCGCGCGCCGCTCGCCGGCGACGACGACGAGACGGACCGGCTGCTGCCCGACGACGACGTCACTGCGCGCGGCTGAGCGCGTCGACGAGCCGGCCGGCGAGCCGACGGCGAGCCGACGGCGAGCAGGCGGCGAGTCAGCAATAATGGGCGCGGGCGCCGTAGGCCGCGCGCCCGCTAGCGTAGGCCGTCGCGCGGCGAGTCGAGTCGTCGCTGCCCGCGCTAGGCCGGGCCGGCGTGGTTAGGCCGCGGCGTCCGCCGAGCAGCTAGCCAGATATACCTTTACATATATCGCGCTCGCGCGGACGCGCGCGTCCGGCTCAGTGTTGGCTGTATTCTAGTCGTCGGGTAGGTAGAGGGGGTCGGGCGCCGGCATGGCGGGCGGGGAGGCGGGGAGGCGGCACGTGGGGACTGCTCTGGTGGAGGTGACGTGCGCTGTCCGGTGGTGGGGTCCGGCTGCCTGGTGCTGTGGTCGGAAGCGGGCGCTGCGGCTGGGCATTGGTGCCGCGGCTCGGCGTTGGGTGCGGGCGTCGAGTGTGGACTGCTACCGCTGAGTGTGGAATGTCATCGTTGGGTGCCGCCGTCGAGTGAGGAGTGCCATCGTCGGGTGCCGCCGTCGGGTGAGGAGTGCCACCGCTGAGTGAGGAGTGCCTCCGCTGAGTGTGGAGTGCCACCGTTGGGCGACAGACGCCGCGCCGGGTGGCGTTGAGACGACCTGATCGGCAGCTCCGCGCTCGCCGAGCTCTCGGAGAGCTGACGGTGGCGGCCGGGGGCGGCGAGGGGCGGATCGATCCCCGGCGAGCGGGCCGCTCGGCGGGCGGCGGACGTCGATCCACTCGGACGGTGATATTTCCATCGTCCGGCGCTGCTGGGCCGCCGCAGCCGCGCGTCGACACCGCCGCAGGACGGCACCAGCCCGACGGCGACGACGTCCGCGCGGTCAGCTGGACGCGCCGCGGACGCACCGCGCGTCCACGTCCGTCGGGCAGGACAGAGTCGAGAAGAGCCGACGTTCGGCGGCGCCGTCTGAGACGAGCGGTCGGCGGCCGCAGGCCACCAGTGACGAAGACATGGCGCCAGTGCACCAGTGACGAAGGTGGTGTCGAAAACGACGCCGACAGCAGGGCGGTCTTCACACGACGGTATCGGAGCGCAGAGTTCGCGCCGATGGCGACGCCGCTGTGGCCTGCACGGGATCGTGTGTTCGGGACGACACGGGCGACGAGACACCCTGCTCGAGACGGTGCCGGCGATGGAGCGTACGGTTCAGAACGACTCGCATAGCATGGTCCTGTTCGGAACGGGACCCGCCGCAGAGCATCCTGCCAGGACAGTCTCGCCACAGAACATCCTTTCAGGACAGTCCCGCCACAGAACATCTCAGGACAGTCTCGCCACAGAACATCCTTTCAGGACAGTCCCGCCACAGAACATCCTCTCAGGACAGTCTCGCCACAGAACATCCTGTCAGGACAGTCTCGCCACAGAACATCCTCTCAGGACAGTCTCGCCACAGAACATCCTCTCAGGACAGTCCCGCCACAGAACATCTTCTCAGGACAGTCCCGCCACAGAACATCCTGCCAGAACAGTCTCGCCACAGAACATCTTCTCAGGACAGTCCCGCCACAGAACATCCTCTCAGGACAGTCTCGCCACAGAATATCCTGCCAGGACAGTCCCGCCACAGAGCATCCTCTCAGGACAGTCCCGCCACAGAACATCCTCTCAGGACAGTCCCTTCCAGCGTCGTTCATCGTATAAGCGTCACAAAGCGACTCCGCGACTCCGCCGTCAACAAACCAGCGACCGCAACATGGCGATCCGCAATCCTGAGCTGCGGTCTTTAAGCAATCGCAAAGAGGGCTGGTTGGTTGGTTGTTGGTTTTACGACACGTCGACCGTTGAGTCATGTAGCGTCGCCAATCTCTCGCGCCGATTGGTCGCGGGCGAAGAGTAGCGACAGGTGAGATTCGAACCCACAACCTTTCGATTGTGAGACGGGCAACTTATCCCTATACTATTCGTCCCATCGAAAAAGGGATGACCCACATACTTCAGCGACTGGGCACGAGCAGCGATCAGCAAAATGGCGGCTAGTAGCAACTGAGACAAGTATTTAGTGAAGATTTGACGCCGATCTGGTGATAAAAATTAAATCAGAACCACTGGGTGAAGCCAGGGGGCCCGGACCCCCGACCAACCCGAGATATTCAGTCATGCTCACGGCACTTTTCAAGCATTCAACCACATCTTCATCATGTATACCTGACGTCAAATCGACTTTGAGCCAGACTCCAACAATGCATTTCTCCGCGTCTTTCCGGTTGAGATCGTTGGCTTCCTTTACCTTGGTCAGTCGCCTTCGGGAAAGTTGACCTCAGAGGGTGTCAGAAACGCATATATCACCAATGAAGATGTCAGAAAATAATTTAATATATTCCTGGATCTCGTTTTTATTCCCCAAAATTACGTCATGTACACCTTTACTGAATAGTGACAGCCAAACTTGTCCGCATGTTCTTAAACTGGTTACAGACAATGCACGAACAAACAAACAAAACAGTACCGCAAAGAAACCGGCCGTGTGTCCCAACATTTCTGTAGGTTATGTGGAACGTTCCAGACAGAACAGTGGACAGCAGTAACGGCACGCCACCAGTAGTGGACAGCAGTGACGACACGTCACCAACAGTGGACAGCAGTGACGACACGCCACCAACAGTGGCACAGCAGTGAGGACACGTCACCAACAGTGGACAGCAGTGACGACACGCCACCAACAGTGGCACAGCAGTGACGACACGCCACCAACAGTGGCACAGCAGTGACGACACGCCACCAACAGTGGCACAGCAGTGACAAAACGCCGCCAACAGTGGACAGCAGTGACGACAGCAGTAACGGCACGCCACCAGCAGTGACGACACGCCAACAGTGGCACAGCAGTGACGACACGCCACCAACAGTGGACAGCAGTGACGACACGTCACCAACAGTGGACAGCAGTGACGACACGCCACCAACGTGGACGCAGTGACGACACGCCACCAACAGTGGACAGCAGTGACGACACGCCACCAACAGTGGACAGCAGTGACGACACGCACCAACGTGGACAGCAGTGACGACACGCCACCAACAGTGGACAGCAGTGACGACACGCCACCAACAGTGACACAGCAGTGACGACACGCCACCAGCAGTGGCACAGCAGTGACGACACGCCACCAACAGTGGACAGCAGTGACGACACGCCACCAACAGTGGACAGCAGTGACGACACGCCACCAACAGTGGACAGCAGTGACGACACGCCACCAACAGTGGACAGCAGTGACGACACGCCACCAACAGTGGCACAGCAGTGACGACACGTCACCAACAGTGGACAGCAGTGACGACACGCCACCAACAGTGGACAGCAGTGACGACACGTCACCAACAGTGGACAGCAGTGACGACACGCCACCAACAGTGGACAGCAGTGACGACACGCCACCAACAGTGGACAGCAGTGACGACACGCCACCAACAGTGGACAGCAGTGACGACACGCCACCAACAGTGGACAACAGTGACGACACGCCACCAGCAGTGGACAGCAGTGACGACACGCCACCAACAGTGGACAGCAGTGACGACACGCCAGCAAGTCACGCCACCAACAGTGGACAGCAGTGACGACACGCCACCAACAGTGGACAGCAGTGACGACACGCCACCAACAGTGGCACAGCAGTGAGACACGCCACCAACAGTGGACAGCAGTGACGCACGCCACCAACAGTGGCACAGCAGTGAAGACACGCCACCAACAGTGGCACAGCAGTGACGACACGCCACCAACAGTGGACAGCAGTGACGACAGCAGTGACGACACGCCACCAACAGTGGACAGCAGTGACGACACGCCACCAGTAGTGGACAGCAGTGACGACACGCCACCAACAGTGGCACAGCAGTGACGACACGCCACCAACAGTGGCCCAGCAGTGACGGTATGCCCATGTGAGGCCTGTCGCTCGCGTCACACGGCCACCGCCAGCCACGTGGAGCGAGCTTGTGCCGGTGCGGGCCGCCAGCCACGTGGAGCGAGTTGTGCCGGTGCGGGCCGTCAGCCGCGTGGAGCGAGTTGTGCCGGTGCTGACCGCCAGCCAGACCGCAGCCATCGTCCCACGCAGCCGGCCGGCTGGCTCTGACCAGTGCCAAACGCCGTTTTGTATGAGCACGGGACGGCCGACGCCCCGTTCGGCAGCGGGGCGACTGTCGTGTCGGGTAGTCTCGCGACTGCCGCGCCCGGCAGTCGGGTAGAGTAGGCAGGTCAGCGGGTGCTAGCGTCGCGCCGGGTAGCCGGACCGTGTAGGCAGGTCGGCGCGTAGTCCCGCGACTGCCTCGGCCGGCAGCCGGGCAGTGACGGTAGGCAGGCGGGTAGTCCTGCGGCTGCTGCGCCCGGCCGCTGGATAGTGTAGCTAGGTCGGCGGCCGCTAGCGTAGTCGTGTCGGTCGCATAGTCGGTGTCGACGCCCGACGGAACCGAGCGTCGGACGCCGCGCTCGCCGCGCGCCGATCGGACGGGGAGGGGGGACGGCGGTGACGCGAGGCGGCGGCCGCGCGGGCAGCGCCGGCGAAGGTGGCTCCAGAACAGAACCGAATCAAAAGACGGCTCGGCTCGGCCCGGCGGCCCCGGCGCCGAGCGCGAGCGACGTCGGGAGTCCGATGTGGCGGGCGATCGTTAGTTCCGTGTACAAATTAGCTGTAATACACAGTGCTGACAGAGACCGAGTGTGTGCTGTCTCCTGGCTGCTCGCCGCCGACTGCGCAAATCCCTCACGATCAAGGGCGGAGTGGAATATCCGATCAGGCTGGACTCTCGCTCCGGGAAATATCATGTTTTATTCCAGCCAATTGATGCCAGCGCCAGCAGCCCGGCCGAGTCCATCAGTCCAGGCGCCTCGGCGCACGCTTCGCCGCAACTCCGAACGGCGTGCCGCTGGACACGTCGAAGACGGCGCGGCTCCGGCGGCGCACGTGCATCGCGACGCGCCACCAATAGCCGCGCCGACCGTTCGGTCACACGTGGGGAGCGGCCGCCGTCACTGCAACTGCGACTGATGGACGGGATGCCAGCGTCAGTGCGGCATCGCCCGGCCCCGGAAATGATGCCGACAGACCGATGGCATAACCGGAAACGTCCGAAATGGTACGCCCACCCATACCTGTATGTCTGTCTGTCTCTCCATCTATCTTTCTCTCTCCCTTTCCCACTTCCTCATTCTCACTATCTATCTCATCGCCCCCTTTCTGCTTCCCGCACCCACAGCAGCAGCATGACAGCGACCAACTGTTCTCATGATCCTGTATTGCCACTAATACAAAAATACACGCGAACGGACACTCAGCTGTCGCTAGGCACAGCGGCATCAGCATCACGACAGCGGGAAGCGATGTGCCGGCCACAGCGGCACCAGCACCACGACAGCGGGGAGCGCCGTGCCGGCCACAGCGGCACCAGCACCACGACAGTGGGGAGCGCCGTGCCGGCCACAGCGGCATCAGCATCACGACAGCGGGGAGCGCCGTGCCGGCCACAGCGGCACCAGCACCACGACAGCGGGAAGTGATGTCCCGGCCACAGCGGCACCAGCATCACGACAGCGGGAAGCGATGTGCCGGCCACAGCGGCACCAGCATCACGACAGCGGGAAGTGATGTGCCGGCCACAGCGGCACCAGCATCACGACAGCGGGAAGTGATGTCCCGGCCACAGCGGTACCAGCATCACGACAGCGGGAAGCGCCATGTCGGCCACAGCGGTACCAGCATCACGACAGCGGGAAGTGATGTGCCGGCCACAGCGGCACCAGCACAGACAGCGAAGCCTGCCAGTCCAGCCGTCCCGTCAGGACAACGCTGCGGGCCGCAGCGGCACCAGCATCACGACAGCGGGAAGCGTGGCCAGCCACCAGCATCACGACAGCGGGAAGTGATGTGCCGGCCACAGGGCACCAGCATCACGACAGCGGGAAGTGATGTGCCGGCCAGCGCCCGCATCACGACAGCGGGAGCGATGTGCGGGCCGCAGCGGCACCAGCATCACGACAGCGGGAAGCGCCGTGCCTCCAGCCGTCCCAAAGGGCCACGGCGGCACCAGCATCACGACAGCGGGAAGCGCCGTGCCAGACCAGCCGTCCCGTCACGGACAACGCGTGCGGGCCGCAGCGGCGGTTAATTGATTATTTGGACTTAAGGGCGCGCCGACGTCACCGACCGCTGTCGGCGTCCATGACGTCATCGATCGCCGTCAGCGCTCAGAAAGCAGTGGTCAGAGAACAGCAGTGTTACCGTGATAACCCGCGATAATGTCGAGCGTCGCGCCGCGCCGCAATAACCCGCAACCTGCCAATGACTGGGTGGACATTCGACTTCGCCTACATAAAACAAACCAGCCGGTGGTAAGCAGCACGGGGCACAAAATAATGATCGTGCTTGCTTGCGCTGGAAATGGAGCGCAGACTAACATTGGGGGGGGGGCGAACGGCTGCCCACTTCGGCCGGCCGACCGGCGCCATACGCCAGCACACTCACAAGTACAAACCCGCCTGAAGGCACCACCAAGTACAGCCGAGACGACTATCAGGGGGGGGGGCCACCCACCGTCACCACCAAGCACAGCCGACCACTGTGGGGGGGGGCACACCCACCGTCACCACCAAGCACACCCGACGACTGTGGGGGCACCCACCGTCACCCACCAAGCGGACCCGACGACTGTGAGGGGGCACACCCGCCGTCACCACCAAGCACACCCGACGACTGTGGGGGGGGGACACCCGACGACGACTGTGGGGGAGGCACAGCCGACGACTGTAGGGGGGGGGGGGGGGGGGTACAGCCGACCACTGTGGGGGGGGGGGGCACACCCGGCGTCACTTCAGCGGCGATCCGCCACCTAAACGGCACGCCGTTCACCGAACACGGGCTGGACCGTCACACAGGGTCAGACCAGCTCGTCGCGTTACGAGACGAACAGGAGCCGAGTTCGATCGATCGATTATTGGTTTTACACACATCGCCGACCGTCGCCAATCTCTCACGCCGATTGGTCGCGGGCGACAGGTGAGACTCGAACCCACAGCCTTTCGATCGCGTTACGAGACGAACAGGAGCCGAGTTCGCCGCGTTGTCCAGAGCTGCATGTCGTTCGCAGATGTCGTATTGGCCATGCATGCGCTCGTTAAAGAACATAGCGGCAAGGGGACAGCAAAAAGATGAACCACTATGAGTCTTATTAAAATAATTACTACCGAACTCGTCGGTAACACGCCAATATGTTGTTGAACTTCTGCTCGAAATGGCATAAAGTATAATGGAAAGCTTTTGGCTGTAAGCCACGTTCAGTTCGAACGTCACTTCAGACCAATATACTGACTTGCTACCGACCAGTTTTGTAATTCTTAATAATAATATGCATGTCAGTCATTCTACAAGCCATACAGAACTATCCCACGCTTGAGACACAGGCTAAAAAATATAAACAGTGGTATACACCGTCATAAGGCTCAGTATCACGCAGTTGGCTATAAATATCTCCTACAGTAGGCCAAGCACATACTTCTGGTCACATAAAGTAACACGAGGTAAAAGCAATCAAACTGTATCCTGCAAAGACCAGCTTTCAGCGGAGACGTGGACTAGCAGAAGCTCGACAGTATTTTGCATTATCGTGTTACTTTGGTATTTACAGCATTGCCATAGAGGGTTCATGGTTTACTGGACGAGGTAAAAGTTGCCGTTATCTGAGCATTTAAGCGACTATGTTTAAGGACCATTCACAGACAGCAGCCGCATGCAAAAGGAGGAAATCGTGCTGTATTTTAGTCTTTGGTATTGGTTTCAGGAAGCAGCCTCGTACGTGGCTTCATATTTGTCTGAGATGGGCTGTGTCTTAACAGCAAAGTAATAATTAATAGCTATTTTGACTGCATTAAGAGCTACCGCTGGCTAACACCTCGTACTCGCATTGAATCTATCAAGCAGCGACATGTCAGTCTGCTTTCTGAGCAAATCACAACAGCGACTAGCAAAATACGCCCGCCGCGGGGATACAACCCATGACTATCTCGTCGCTGACACGTTTGGAATTAGACGATGCTAATGATTACCAATGCGTATACATCACACACCTACTAACAGCACAGCGCAACAGCGAGATTGCCAGAGGATCGAGTATTACAAAAAGCCGATTGGTAACATTCGCGTGAACGAACACGGAGATCGCTGCCGCCTTTTGCAACACACCCAACTGCCGGGCGACGTCCCAACTTCGGCCAGCCTCTCGCGCGGACCAGTCGAAGGCGGACCCGGCAATCGAGCCGGCTGTGGGATTCGAACTCACCGCCTTGCGATCGCCGCCGCACCGTGCCCTCCGACGCCCGCCGACTGAGCTACCGCGACTCTACTCGCGACTACCACTCGGGCGCAGATTACGTCCCTGGAGCTCCCCGTTGGCGGCGCTAAGCCAACACACAAACACACCGTGTGGCGTGCCGCGGTCAGGCATGCGACCAGTGGGCGGCGCCACGCGCTAGCACGCCTCGTCGCCGCAAATTGGCTCGGCGGACGATCAACGCGCGAAGTTGTTCCGGATTAACGCCACCATATCGGAGTCAGCCTGTTGAATTGCGGAATAGCATGTGGGACACACACACAACAAATGACAGCTTTGGCAATTAACCTACGTTACAGTCACCCTATTGATCGGGTTTATCCTTCGCCGCCGACCACAGAGCACGGTGGGTAATATCATAGCGGAGCCGTCCCTCATCGCGCACGGCAAAACTTGCGTCGCCGCCGTGCCGACCACGTGCCAGTCACGTGCGCCCGCCGCCAATCACGAGCTGAGTAGGCCGTGCCAGCGGGTGCGCACGTAGCGACAGCCGCCGACGCACACCTCGCGCATGTGGTGCGAGATCGGGCCGATCTGCAGCTCCGTCTGTACACGACACAGCTGGTGTCAGCAGCCTGCAGAGGAGACTACAGACACGGTACTGGACGGGTGATCACATCTACAGCAGCAATGGGGGGTGACTATTCAGACACGGTACTGGACGGGACACCACACCAGCAGAGACGGGGAGACTCTTCAGACACGGTATTGGGCGGGAGACCACACCAGCAGTTGAGGGGAGCGACTCTTCAGACACGGTTCCGGACATCCGGAGCAGCGTGGCACCTCTACAGACCGGGTACCTCACGGAGAACCGCATCAGCAGCAGCACAGAACCTCTACAGGCAGGATATGGGACGGTGGGGTGGACCGACCATATCTGCAGATGAGCGGGCACCATCGCAGGTGACAGGGCAGCAGACATGGGATCGACACCGCAGGGTGACGACATCTGCAGACGAGGATCACCTCTACAGACAGGGCAGCAGACAGGGATCGACACCGCAGGGTGGCGACCATATTTGCAGACGAGGATCACCTCTACAGACAGGGCAGCAGACATGGGATCAACACCGCAGGCTGGCGACCACCTCTGCAGACGAGGATCACCTCGAGTCCAATCGGCTCTCATCACATATGCTGGCGAGTAAAGCTATGACTGAAGAAAGCACAACTTCAAAATACAGCATGAAGAGACATTAATGTTTCAAAAACACGACAGCCGGTCAGGTAATATCGCTCCTGTGAACTGTCCTTTCCCACGGCCTACCTTGTTGCGTGCTAGGAATGTCTTCATCAGCTTCTCCAGGAAGGCCCGCTGTTCGGTAATGGTGACAAAGTACAGCCGCCACGAGCCGGTCGACTCCAGCGCATCCGCTGTGTCAAACTCCTGAGAAGCGGACAGAACGTCCAGCGCGGATGAAGTTACGACCTATCCCAATGTCAAAGTGAGTGTGTCCCCAGCCCAGCAGCCGCTCTGACAGGCGCGTGGGGCGTAGGATCCGCAGCAAAACTACCGTGGTATTATGATCTTCTGATATGTCATTCCGGGTAGATCCGGCTCCCAATAGATTCATCACAGACGAATCATGACCCACTCAGAACGAAAACCGTGAAATTATGGATACATCACAGCGCCCGGCCGTGCAAGCTTTTGGGCGCTGTATAACCACTGCAGTTGATGCGCCCGAAAACCCAAATAACTAACTAACTAACTAACTAACTGCAAGCGTTGGCCCGCATTTCTTGGTCAAGATACCAAAAAGCACGCGCACACGACGACGTACATACACACATGAAGACACATACAGACACAGACAGACTGACATACTGACCAGATGGACAGACAGACAGACAGACAGACAGACAGACAGACAGACAGACAGACAGACAGACAGGCAGACAGGCAGACAGACAGACTGACTGACCAGGTGGACGGTGCCGTGCGGGTCGGCGTTGACGGCTCCGAGTGTGCTGAGCCGGCCGCTGGCCTGCACCACGTGGCCGTACGGACACAGCTCGAAGCCGGGCGCCACGCTACGCGTGAACGCCATCTCCTCCACCACGTACAGCGCCCGGCCGGTCAGCACCACGCAGCGCGGCCGCGGACTCGGCAGCTGCGACGGCGTCTGGACACAGACACGGGGGTGTCATTGGGGTGGAGGGGTAGCTGCCACGGCGTCTGGACACAGATGGGGGTCATGGGGGTGGAATGGGGTAGCTGCGACGGCGTCTGGACACAGACACGGGGGTGTCATTGGGGTGGAGGGGTAGCTGCCACGGCGTCTGGACACAGACACGGGGGTGTCATGGGGTGGAGGGGACGCTGCGACGGCGTCTGGACACAGACACGGGGGTGTCATTGGGGTGGAGGGGAAGCTGCCACGGTGTCTGGACACAGACGGGGTGTCATTGGGGTGGAGGGGAAGCTGCGACGGCGTCTGGACACAGACACGGGGGTGTCATTGGGGTGGAGGGGAAGCTGCCACGGTGTCTGGACACAGACGGGGTGTCATTGGGGTGGAGGGGAAGCTGCCACGGTGTCTGGACACAGACGGGGTGTCATTGGGGTGGAGGGGAAGCTGCCACGCCGTCTGGACACAGACGGGGGTGTCACGACGTCTGTGCGCCTGGACACAGACGGAGGTCATGGGGGTGGAGAGGGGTAGCTGCGGCGGCGTCTGTGCGTCTGGACACAGACGCAGAGACGTCTGTGTCCAGACGTCTGTGCCATGGAGGTGGATGGGAAGCTATGACGTCTGGACGCAGACGGGGGTGTCATGGGGTGGAGGGGGTAGCTGCGGCGGAGTCTGGACGCAGATGGGGTGTCATGGGGTGGAGGTAGATGTGGCGGCGTTTGGACCAGGGTTGGATTTGCACTTTGTAATTCTGGATGCGGGAAGGAAAATGTGTGGGCAATCGAGCGCGGAGATATTTTCAGTCAAACTTATAACATCGGAATCTCGGTTTACACTTTCTAGTCAATACTGAGCACATGGTCACAAACCAGCTTAATGTCAAATAGCAACATTTTCCAACCCATATTCTGGACGCAGATGGGGTCATAGAGGCGCAGAGGGGCACCTGCGACGGCGTCAGGATACAGATGGGGTCATGGGAATGGAGATATGTCACCCGGCGGCAGATGTGATATTTTTTTAAAAAAGGGGGGAAAAAAAATAATATTAAATTTTTTTTTTATCCCCCTTTTTTTTTTTTTTTTTGTTTTCTTTTTTTTTTGTTTGTTTTTTTTAAGCCCAAAATAATTCAATTAAAAAATTCTTTTTGCCTTTCAAAAATTTAAATATTTTTTTTTGGGGGGGCCCAAAAAACCTTTTTTAGGGAAATTCCCTGAAACCGTTTCACAGAGCCTCTTCTGTTTCAGATAGTCTACCCAGTATCTAAACCGTATTTCAACACTCCTGAAGTCCTTTTTCCACAAGTAATGAAGCCTGCATTGAATACAATATGCAGGCGTATCAAAGTTCTCAGTGATAAATTATTCCACTTTCTGAATATACCACTTTCTGAACACTCAATCGACATCCTTCTCCAAGAATATCAGCATCCTGCTCATTGATATGAAGTATTTATGTCTCCTTTGTAACAGTATCTCGTTTATAAATTGCATTATGCCCTCAATATGGAATGGTGTTACACAAATTTTGCAATGCGATTTCGTAAAGGGTTTTTTTTTTATAATAAAAAAAAATTTTTTTTTTTTTTTTTTTTTTGGGTAGGAGGAAACCGGTGTGCCCCCCCCAAACCTAAAAACCCCCCCCCCTTTTTTTTTTTTTTTTTTTTTTTTTTTTTCTTATATTTTTTTTTTTTAAATTATTTTTTTAAAAAAAAAAAAAAAAGGTCCATTCATATTCCCCTACACCATGAACTCAAATTTCAGTCTGAAAGACATCAATAACTTTTAAATTACACTAATTACATGTCAAATTGAAAATCCCCTATGTTTTTCCTTTTTTCCCCCCCCCCCCCAATGAAAAACCAATATTTTAACACTGCCCGGCGGAGATGGGTAGATATCACAGAGTGAAGAGGCATAACATCACGGAGTATGAGAGGAACACGTGCTACGGAGGCGCAGAGGGGCAGACGTCACAGAGTTGGGGGGGGGGGGGCAGTGTCACGGAGGTGGAGAGACGCACGTATTACGGAGGTGAAGAGAAGTGTGTTTTGTAGTGGAGAGGGGGGATGGCACATAGTGAAGGGGCGTAATACTACAGAGGCGGCGAGAAACACGTGCTTCCGAGGTGGAGGGGCGGATGTCACGCGGTGGAGCACAGTACCGCGGAGGTGGAGAGAAGCGCGTGTTACCGAGGTGGAGAGCGGCAGATGACACGTGGCCAAGGGGCAGTGTCATGCAGGCGAATAAAAGCACATGTTACGGAGGTGGAGAGGGGAAGTTGCACCTCATCCCTCCAAAAGTGCCCGAGTATTTCTTATTCCCACCACCATTGACCAATGATCGCCAAAGCAATGCTTGGCGAAGTCCCCTTGGTGTCCATAGACTGAGAATGGTTTGGGAGGTGCGTGAACCTGGACCGACACCTGTCATAGCTCGCACCCGAGTATCAGGTCACCTTATCACTCGGACACACGCGCTGCAAACGAACCTCATCCTTGAAATGGTCATCACTGTCCTATAAACGGACGCCTGTCCTGCTCTTTGACATGAGCTTGAGAGCATACCCGGTGCCATGGCTATGTAGCGACATCCTCTACCAAACGTCAACCTGTTCTCTGTGTAATGCCGGCCGCCCTCCCCGGGTCCGAGTCCGGGTCCGGGTCCGGGTCCGGGTCCGGCCACAGCCACGGCCATGGCCACGGCCACTCACCGGCAGCTCCATGATCTCGCGGATGGTGGCGGCCCACGCGTCGCAGGTGGCCGCGTCGGCAGCTGCCAGCGTCAGCTGGCGGCCCGCAGCGGCCACCTGCAGCTGGTGCGGCCTGTACAGCGCCGTCAGCCGGCGGCAAGCTGTCACAGCTGCCAGCTGCCAGCGGTCCAGCGGCGCGCCACCGCTGCCCAGCGCCGCCGCCGACGGGTACAGAAGCAGGTCCCGGTCCCTGGGGGTGGCGGTACGTGAACTGTTACAGCAGCAGGTCCCTGGGGTGGCAAGTATGTACTGGTACAGCAGCAGGTCCCGGTCCCTGGGGGTGGCGGTACGTGTACTGTTACAGCAGCAGGTCCCAGTCCCTGGGGGAGGGGGTGCAGTCCATATGTAGTGGTGCAACGGGTGACAGCGAAGCCGGTGGTCGCCTGGTAGGTTCAGAGTACTTGGACACATGTCGGAGTACCCGGGCACACGTAACGTGAAGTGAAGTGGTCGTAGTCGGATGGTGGGCTCAAAGTCAACGCAACAACACTGTCTCAGTGCTAGGATAACTCAGCATTCCAGCGCCGCCACACAACTTCAGTTCTGTTACCACAATTTTAGTCAAGAAAAGTGAAGATGCAGCTGATATCTCTTATCATATATACTTTGACTCACCAAAGAACAAAATGGCCGACGTTCCACTTATCCTCAAGGTCAGTCTTGTACATGAGCTGATCGAGGAGCTTGGGAGTTCCGCCGGGCACTTCGAAGTCTTCGAAGTACACCAAGGAAGCATACTGGATCTCCGGCTGGGGAAAAGAATATCCCAGTGTGCATAGGACGGTGAATATCCGAAATACCTGTGACCATTACAGACGCACTTGGAGCAGATGCTTTGAGGCTAGACGCCAGGTTGTGCCATCACCGTCACCACTTAGTGATGCTTAATGACCACTTAATGGCTGTTTAATGACAGCAACCCAGACATCGAAACAGCACCAACCACAAAATCAGGTATGCACGCCGTTCTACACAGCAGCACTGCCACCGTTTCTTCTGGAGACACCCATTTGTGGACAGATAACGCACAATTTTAGCCTCCGGTATATTACGAATGTACACCGATTCCAGTGCGCATGGGAATAGATTGCTGCAGGGGAGTGATAAATAAGAATCCAACGACACCGCATGGTTGCATCACACAGGTCATCTCACGCTGACCTGCCATTCATTTATTGCACGTGCAGCCAATTATTCAGCCTGCCTCTCGACGCCTCCACCGCTGGAGTTGTTGTTTGTTTATTGGTTGGTTCACGACACACTTTATGCACATTCACGGCTAATGGCGCCGCCCACACTGTCTCGCCGGTGGGCCGTGGGATTGGAAAATGTCCTGAGTGGCGCTACAGTCGAACCCGGGACCTTTGGTACCCATAGCCTGACACCTTAACCACTCGGCCATCCCCGGCCCCCGCCGCTGGAGTCGCTCGCGACTCTCCGCCGCGCTCACCTCCTTCTCCCGGTAGCGGATCTCGGCGACGTACTGCTGCCGGTGCGCCTCGGACGTGTACACCTGCGGCACCAGCGGGCGCGGCGGACTGCGCTGGAAGGCGCGCGTCAGGTGGCTCACGAACAGCCGGGTCTCGGCCCGGTCGCCCAGCCAGATCCAGCGGCTGTAGGAGCCGTCCGGCCGCTGCAGCGCCGCCGCCTGGCCGTGGAACGCCAGCTGGGGGCACACAGTGCAGCATGTGGACACACGGACTACACAGTGCAGCATGTGGAACGCCAGCTGTGGGCACACAGTGCAGCATGTGGACACACGGACTACACAGCACAGCATGTGGAACGACTCACAGCATGTGGACACACGGACCATACACGGCATAGCATGTGGAACGCCAGCTGGGAACACACGGACCACACAGCACAGCATGTGGAACGCCAGCATGTGGACACACGGACTACACAGTGCAGATGTGACATACACATTGGAACGCCAGCTGTGGACACACGGACTACACAGTACAGGCCGTGGACCGGACCACACAGTGCAGCATGTGGACACAAGGACTACACAGTACAGGCCGTGGAGAAACGCGCAGCATGTGGACACACGGACCATACAGCACAGCATGTGGAACGCCAGCTGTGGACACACGGACCACACAGTGTATCATGTGGAACGCCAGCTGTGGACACACGGACTACACAGTACAGGCCGTGGACCGGACCACACAGTGCAGCATGTGGACACACGGACTACACAGTATATCGTGTGAAACGCCAGCTGGGAACACACGGACCATACAGCACAGCATGTGGAACGCCAGCTGTGGACACACGGACCACACAGCACAGCATGTGGAACGCCAGCTGTGGTTGGTTAATTGGGTTTAGAGGCGCATCGACTGCTTCGGTCATACAGCGCCCATTACGCCAGCTGTGGACACACGGGCCACACAGGACAGCATGTGGACACACGGATCACACAGGACAGCATGTGGAACGCCAGCTGGAAACACACGGACCACACAGCACAGCATGTGGAACGCCAGCTGTGGACACACGGACCACACAGCACGGCATGTGGACCGGACCACACAGCACAACATGTGGACCGGACCACACAGCACAACATGTGGACTAGACCACACAGTACAACATGTGGAAAGCCGGCTGTGGACACACAGACCACACAGCACAGCATGTTGACCGGACCACACAGCACAGCATGTGGACTGGACCACACAGCACAGCATGTGGACTGGACCACACAGCACAGCATGTGGACTGGACCACACAGTACAACATGTGGAATGCCGGCTGTGGACACAAGCCCTGTACACGACGCAGGCCGTCGAATACTAGTTTTTTAGAGAAACGAAAAATGAACGTGATGCTTTCAACCGTAAATATAAGCAGACATGCATTATTAGCACACAATAATCACGTAGATAAACAAGCTTTTCCACAATTTTTTCTGGCTATGAATCCCCAGCTGCACAAGAAGCCAATGGCAAGAACAGGTAACATAACCTAGCAATGCAAGATCAGCTTAAGCACACATGACATTAGATAGCAAATAAAAAATACTAGGTGCAATATCCTAGGTGACAGACATCTCAAGTTCTTCAACACAAACTGTGGATGTTTATGCCTCAGCAAATCCTCACAAATATCTCACCTCCAACGAGAGCACCGAACAAAACTTACTGCACGAGGTAAATGCATAGCTCGTCGGCTTATTACCACTGATATTTGTTCTCTTCCATAGTTATCGTCACATCATACTTACACATGTCTGCGTCATTTAACATTAGCGGTAGTTACGTAGTCATGCGCAATGCGCCATCCATGACATCTGCAGCCGACACAGCACCAGGAGCGCATCTCTTCGTGGACGCCACGACTGTACCTTGTGATACCCACATCGACTGACGAGATGGAGTTATAATCGAACGAGGCGTCCCGCAGGTAGGGACAGTCAGACTGCTCCTCGCGCTCGGCGTGCTCGAGACCCACCTTGACGGACGATATCGAGCTGTAGTCGAACGGGGCGTTCTACAGGTAGGGATACTCAGACTGCTCCTCGCGCTGGACGTACTCGAGACCCACCTTGACGGAGGAGATCGAGTTATAGTCGAACGAGGCGTCCCGCAGGCGGGGACAGTTAGACTCCTCGCGCTCGACGTACTCGAGACCCACCTTGACGAATAGAGAATGGTTGAGTCGAACAGGCATCCTCAGGACAGCCACTCGCCGACGTCCGAACCCACCTTGACGGAATCGATTATAGCCGAACAGCGTCCAACAACAACACCCAACAACACCCCCCTCCACACACAGGCATCTGCAGCCACACAGCCCTGCATCTGCAGCCACACCACCAGGCATCTCACCCGACACAGCACCAGGACGCTCCTCGGGCGTCCACGACTGACCGTCGCGATACCCACCTCGACGGACGAATATTATAGCGTCCCGTTGTAGTCGAACGAGGCGTCCTGCAGGCGGGGACAGTCGGACTCCTCCTCGCGCTCGACGTACTCGAGACCCACCTTGACGGACGATATCGTGTTGTAGTCGAACGAGGCGTCCCGCAGGCGGGGACAGTCGGACTCCTCCTCGCGCTCGACGTACTCGAGACCCACCTTGACGGACGATATAGTGTTGTAGTCGAACGAGGCGTCCCACAGGCGGGGACAGTCGGACTCCTCCTCGCTCTCGACGTATTCGAGACCCACCTTAACGGACGATATCGAGTTGTAGTCGAACGAGGCGTCCTGCAGGTAGGGGCAGTCGGGCTGCTCGTCGTGATCGGCGTGCTCGCCGACCGGGCTGTGGCGGCGGCGTCGCGCGGCGCGCCGCATGTGCCGGTACGTGCTGAGTCGCAGCAGCAGCACCCGGTACGAGGTGAGCACCAGCAGGCAGGTGCGCAGCGCGTGGTGGTCGCCAAACAGCACCTTGAAGCCCTGCCACACACGCGAAACACTGAAGCCCTGCGACACACAGGGAACACTGCAGTGTAAAATAATTGACCATGTGACCTGGAAATCCACAGTTAATGGAATTGTGCTATTTCATCCTTGTCTTAGGTTTTTACCAGTTTGCCATATGATGTATGGGCAGTCATCATGCACACGACTGCTAAATACTGTAAAATGCATCTGACTGAAGTGAAAGGTATTCCGCTTGTTTAATCCCTAAGTGGCGATACTTCATTTTCTTCCTATCTTTCACTATTCCCAAGCAACTTCTTTCTTCATCCACACAGTTAATGGTGAAGTAATTTTAGGATACTGGAACACTGAGGCCCTGCGACACACACGGAACACTGAAGCCCCACAACACACATGGGACACTGAAGCCCTGCGACACACGGAACACGGAAGCACTTGGACACAGATGGAACACTGAAGCCTTACAGCACAGGGTGAAGCCTAATGCTACCAATGTTGATACAACAGTTACATGACATTCATATTTGCAAAGCACAAATGCAGTAAGAATGGTATCAAAAATGGAAATAGTAAAATACACACACAAGCACACACGCACACGCAAACGCACAAGCACACGCACACACACACACACTTTAAGCATAAACTTCCCAAATTCCTTGCTTTTCGGCCAACCCGTTCCTTCACTGCGCAATACTGTCACAAGCTCTGTGGATAGACTTTTACATGCCGATGTCACGTAGTTTGTTCTAAAAGTTGATACGATTAACCATCATGTAAGTATAAGTACAAAGATAGCATAAGCAGAGCGAGAACACCGTCACGATCTACGAGATCCCCTTGTCACGAAGCGCTCTCCAAATGGGAACCCATTCCACACTACGGCACGGCTATTCCGCCCCAGCCGGGTACTCACGGTGAGCGCCATCTCGTCGCCGTGCAGGAAGCTGACCATCAGCTGGACGGCGCGACAGTGGTCGATCTCGACCAGCGCCGAGTGGGCGGTCGTCTGGCGGCGGCGGCGCGCCTCGCTCAGCTCGGCCTCGATGTGCCGCTCCGTGTCGGCGCAGGCCGGCGGCGGCGCCTTCAGCGCCGCCGGCTCGTACAGTCGGCTGCGGCGCGCGCGGCCGGCACGGCCCGAGCCCACCGACACCGTGCTGCCGCTGCTGCTGATGCTCAGCGTCGACGACGCGCCGGCCAGGCTGACGAGCGACGGCTGGCGCGGCGGGTCCTCCTGGCCCTCGGGCGCGCCGCGCTCGCCGCGCGCCGGCAGCGGCAGCAGCGCCGCCACGGCCGCCGTCTCGCGGTCGGTGCCGGCCCAGGTGACCCGCTTGTCGGGCACCGTCACGCCACCGCAACCGCCGCTGCCGGCGGCGCGGGACGCAGCCGAGCGGCGCCGCACGGTCACCTCGGAGCCGGCGGCCGTTACGCCACCTCCCGCGGCGCCGCGCGACACCGCCGAGCGACACCGCAGCGCCGCCTCGGAGCTGGCGCCCCGCAGACGGGCCGGTCGTACCGCCGCCGTCTCGGACGACGCCACGCCAGACGCCCGGGTGACCTCTGCTGACAGCCGCCGCCGCTGATCAGGGTCCACGGTAGGTGCTGCAGACCGACCGGGCTCTGGCGGGTTCAGGGCCCCACCGACAGGAGTTCCAGACCGACCAGGATCCAGGGAGCTCAGGTGGCCACTGGCAGAGGCCACGGACCGAAAACACTGCGGTGGGCTCAGGTGGCCACCAACCGTAGGTTCGGGCCGACCAGGCTCTTGCGGCGGGCTCAGGGCACCACTGGCAGCTACTGCGGGCCGACCAGGCTCTTTCGGCGGGCTCAGGGCACCACTGCCAGCTGCTGCGGGCCGACCAGGCTCTTGCGGCGGGCTCAGGGCACCACTGCCAGCTACTGCGGGCCGACCAGGCTCTTGCGGCGGGCTCAGGGCACCACTGGTATCTGCTGCGGGCCGACCGGGCTCTTGCGGCGGGCCCAGGGAGGCGCTGGCAGAGGACACAGACCGAATACGCTCTGGCGTGTTCAGGGCGCCGCCAACCGTAGGTTCAAGCCGACCGAGCTCTGGGGGCGAGCTCAGAGCGGAAGTGAGAGGCGCCACACACCGCTTGGGCTCCGGTTGGCCCAGGGCGCCGTTGGGAAGACCGACGGCCGGCCGGCCGCAGCCAGCCTGGCTGGCTGGTGAGGAGCTGGCCGAGCCGCTCGTGGCGGCGGCTGTGGTCGGCCTCAGATGCGTGACTGCAACCGAGCAGTTCTGCCGAGCAGTTCCACTGCTGCCGGCCAGACCGCCACCAACATCGGCAGAGCCGCTCCCATCCACCGCGGTGGCCGAGCTACCGCGTGAGACGCTGCGTGTCTCCTGCGGGGTCGACACGCCGGGTCGCCTCTCCGGAGGCGATGGGGGCTCCGCCGGCGGAACTGGCAGTCCCGCCGGCGAGCACCTCTCCGCTGGACCGACCGCCGACTTCGTCACGCCGCTCACAGCCGTAGAAGGTCCGGTCACGTCCTCCGTCACCACGGATGGAGCCATTACTGGCGACAATGGCGCCATCGCTGGCGTGGAAGATCCGGTGATGTCCTCTGCCACCACGGAAGGAGCACTCGCCGGCGTGGAAGGTCCGGTCACGACCTCTGCCACCGTGGAGGGAGCCGCCGCCGGCGACAGTGGCGCCGCCGCCGGCCGGCTCCCCTCCGGCGCGGCCCGCGCCGGCACCACCGCCGGGTCCGCCCGGTCCTCCAGGCGTGACGCCTCACGCGACGGACAGGCGGGCGGCGGGGTCGTCTCGGAGCGCGTCGAGTCCGTCGAGTCGAACGACACCGTCGAGTCGGACGCCGCCGGCGCCCGCCGGCCCCCCGGCCAGCCGTCGACAGAGTCGGGGCTGACGCGCCGACGCGCCGGCCGCTGAGCCGACGAGTGCGCGCGAGTCGAGCGGCGAGTGCGCCGGCCCACGTGGGTCCACTGGAGCGGCTCCTGGTCTGGCGGGGCGCAGCTGGACGGCGCCGACTGTGGCGGAGAGTACGATCAGGTCATCGGAATGACCACGGAGCGTGAATCGAGGTCAGGTCGTCACAGAACACGGCACATGGATCTGGGTGAAGCCATCACAGACGACACAGAGTACAGGGTCGTCGTCACAGACTACGGCGTAGAAGTCAGGGTTCAGACATCGCGGGTCAGGGCACAGAGGCCAAGATCAATCCATCACAGAGACCACGAAATACAGTCACGGTCAAGTGATCACAGACGTCGGCACAGAGGTCAGGATCCAGTCATCATTGAGACCACCGAATATAGTTCAGGGTCAAATCATCGCAGAGACCACTGCAGAGAAAATAGGGTCATCATCACAGACGACGTCATAGAGATCATGGACAAACCATCACAGGCCTTGGCATAGAGGCCAAAGTCAAGTCATCGCAGACCACCACATAGAAGTCAGGATCACGCCATCACAGACCACGACAGAAAGGCCAGTCAGGCCACCACAGACGGCGGTACAAAGAACAGGGTCGAGCCAACACCGACCGCGACATGGAGGTCAGAGCCACGTCACAACTGACCACGACACAGATGCCACAGGTCACGACCTACCGCTGGTGGCAGCCCGTTGTCCAGGTCGGGCGTGATGGAGGGACAGACGCCCTTGTCCAGATCGTACTCTTCCTGCGGCACACACAGGCGAGACCGATCCAGTGCAGTGCTCTCCGTTACGTGACACAACTCAAGACAACACCACAGGGCAGAGCTCTCCGGTTCGAAAACAGCTTGCATGCTAGAGCAACACTCCACAAAGCAGTGGGTGAGAGAAAGATGCTGGTGACACGGTGAAACTGCATAATTGGGCGTGGTCGTATTAGCACCGGTTATACACTTCCGCTTGTTTACACCTAGATAGATATCGCCGCAATGGCGGCCAAAACAACTTAGCTCATATTACTATTAAAGATAATCATGTTTTCAGCTTCGAACAGTTCCATGTTTGTTCCAGTTTCAAGACACCGTGTCTTCTTTCGTGGCCAGCTTGAATCCAATTGGCGACCACATTCCCTGCACTACCGTCTGTAGGGCATACTACACATGGAACACCACGGATTGGATCAGGTGGCCGTACATTAGTACATTATACCAAAGATTCGGCCACACTCCACTAAATTGGCGCATTAGACCAAAGTGGTTCGACAAGATGTTCCTACATGGACACAGCATACCACAGAAATTTGACCAGGTGCCCCTAAATTAGTACATTATGCCAAAGCGATTCGACCAGATGTTCCTGCATTAGTGCATTATACCACGAGGTCATAAGTTAGAATTATAATACCTCACATAAGCAAACCTCCAGTAATAACTGTTCATTATGAATGGCGTATTTAGAAAGCTAGACATATGATCTGCTGAGGCTTTCCCTTATCACCCATGATTTTCTTGGAAAGATATTTTGTCCAAATTGTTGCTATGATGGCCTTATGGACCAGGTTCCATAAAAGCAGAGCTTAATGTGTGAACCATGGTCACACCACCTAATGAGTGAATTATATTTCAACAGCTGAATATGAAAGTGTTGCTCACCAGTCAGGCGATCCGCCAGCTCCCTCGCTGCTCCTCCGGGTGCTGCTCACCAGTACCACAACCGCCCTGATACTCCAGTGAGTGTAGCTCACCAGTACCACAACCGCCCTGATACTCCAGTGAGTGTAGCTCATCAGTATTACAACCGCCTAAATACTCCACTGAGTGTAAATTACAACCGCCTAAATACTGATACTCCACTGAGTGTAGCTCATCAGTATTACAACCCCTAAATACTCCACTGAGTGTAGCTCATAAGTATTACAACCGCCTAAATACTCCACTGAGTGTAGCTCATCAGTATTACAACCGCCCTGATACTCCACTGAGTGTAGCTCATCAGTATCACAGCCGCCCAGATACTCCACTGAGTGTAGATAGTATCAAGCGCCCAATACTCCTGATGTACATCAGTATTACAACCGCCTAAATACTCCACTGAGTGTAGCTCATCAGTATTACAACCGCCCAGATACTCCACTGAGTGTAGCTCACCAGTATCACAGCCGCCATGATACTCCACTGAGTGCCGCTCACCAGTCTCAGCGCGGTGGTCAGCCCGGTGAGCATCAGCTCGGCGAGGCCGAGCACCAGCTGCTTCAGCCGGCGCTCGTCGCGCAGGAAGGCCGCCGGCCGGTAGTGGTGGCCCCGCACCGCCGCGTGGCTCAGGAACGTCGTGAAGTAGAACTCCAGCATGCCCTCCTGCAGGGCCAGCAGCAGCCACGCGCGGCCTGACATCGCAGGGGCGGTGTCAACAGCAGCAGGCGGGTCACGTCAGCACCAGCTGCAGGGGTCACATGGGCCACGCAGGCGCGCACCCAGGATTTTTCCATAGGGGGCCGGACCGAAAAGGGCACTTGGCCGTCTCCAAGAGGGCACTTTACCGACTCCAAAAGGGCACTTTGCGGTCCGGGGCACACTGGAAGGTTTGTTGACCGGGTGGGGGGTGTGAAATTTTTGGCCAAAAAGGCAGTTTTTGGCACATAAGGCAAGTCATTTGTGGGCAAAATTTGGGACATTCCGGCCAAGAGGGCACTTTTCGGTCAAAATGGCATTTTTGGCCAAAAGGGCACTTTGGTCTCATGGGGGGCCGGACCCCTGCCCCCTCCCCTCCGGTGCGCCTATGGGGCCACGTCAATATAAATGGGGGTCATGAGGGAGTCAGGTCAGCATCAGCTGTAGAGAGGTCACAGAGATTAGATCAGCATCAGCTGTAAGTCACATGGGACATGCTAGTTGGGGCAAAAGATCAGGTCAGGGTGGGTCCATCAGACCTAACACCATTGACAAATGTCATCTCAGTACCAGCAGGAGCAAATAGGTCTTAATATTTATTTCATATAGTCACATTTTATTTGAATTCCCTTTGTTAAAGATCTTCCTAATTGTTCAAAGGATGGGTCTTCATGAGTAAGTTATAGTATTGTACCAGCATAAGCTGCTGATAGAGATGAGAGAGAGAGAGAGAGAACAAGTGCTAAAAGCACAGGGCAGTTGGATTTTCATCTTTAGCCTCGCATCTTCAAGCATGCATACAAAGCCGGAACAAGTGATTTCGGATGCGGTACATTCTCCGGCTTTCATTAATTAAGGCACATATAAAACCGCCATACCAACTTGGGACTGAACTTGAAACCGGGATACAGACCAAGCACATTATCTAGTTGCCACTCAGGGGGGATGGCAAGTGCAGATTGCTGCTTGAGGTGTGTGATAAGCTGATCACGTGCGAAAATGTCGCAGCAGGCCTTTTTCTTCAAACTTTCTCTTTCTTTGACACGCTGTTGATGTTCTGGCGAGCGACCGGCGACCGGCGACTGGCGAGCGAAAACGACCTTGCGAGCCTCACATTGATGTACGCAGAGCTCCTCAGGAAGAATATCGCACTAATAAGTGGTACAAACAAAACTAATGGACACGCAGTGGACAAATTATTACGTGAAGTGTTGCAATGCAAATGCTATTAAGTTTCCAAAAGTGCGACGGTTCGGCCGAGCCGGGACGCTCTGGTGGACTTTTTGGGCCATGTGTATGGGAGCGGACTGACCCGGAGTCTGCCCTCGCTTGTAATTGGCCCAAATCATATTGGGCTCATGTTGTTTCCTTTCCACGCCTTCATCGGCTGTGTTTGCCTCACCTTTGCCAATTCCAGTCAGGGCATTTTGCAGGCCGCTGATGCATCGCACCCCGTCACTGTGAGTAAACTCTTGAACGAAGGGCCAGAAGCCCAGCTTTCCATTCTTCAGCCCATGACTACAAATCATGTCCAAACTGATGAGAAGACTGTGAACCTCTCCGGGCCCCAGCGGTTCAGTGCACGTGCGCGCCTGGCGATGATGGTCATGTCATGTCATGAACTGCTGACAGGTTAATGAATGAAGCAAGCAGAATGTCTAGTATTATTCAATTAGGAGGCAGACTATGACAGAATTGTGCATAAAGTGCGTCGTGAACCACCCAATAAACAAACAAGACTGACAGAATATACTATGTTGGAATATCTGCATCAAGAAACAGTGAAGATGATGACATGCCAGATGGCATGGTGGCAGTCCAGATGACTGTGCTTTCCTTCAAAACTTCGCAAAAACGTTTGGCACACATCAAGGAGGATAACACATGTGTTTAATGTGCATTTATATACTGTAAGGGGCAGCCACTGGAGAACACATGTGGCTTGATAAATGTTTGGCTGGCAGATCATAATTTGAATATGCTACCAAGCAGAGGATGGCAGAGATAAACTCCAAAAGGTGAAAATTGAAGAAAAAACATGTGTCCCATGGATTTTTAATAATATGCAGATTATACACATCTTTGTCTGCACATCAAGGAAACCCCACATGGCTATTTTTTATATCTTGCATATATTAGCATACAAACCAGTGACATATGTCAATTTATGTCAGGGGGCAACAGATAAGTGACCCAAATCTGCCACCATTAAAGTCATTGGATTTTGACAAATACTCTTCAAAGTTACATTCACAAATACTTGCTTTTTCAAAAAATAATAGGTGGCAACCTAATTCTTCTGTGGAGGGACCAAACCTACCAAAAATATGCTCTGAAATTAAGCACTAGTCTTGTGTTCTTTTCTTTGTTCCCAATGTTTGTTTGTGGGATGCTTACCTGGCAAGTTGCATGTCTCACAGATGGAGACAAGAGTTGGGTTAGTCAGCAAGCCTAATACCCAAATGTCAACTCACTCAGACCTGGTAAGGGTCATCATGCAGTGCCACAGTTGCTTTGAACATGCCACTGCCTCCCACCAGATGAACATCAAGTCACTCTTGTGAAAAAGTTGCTTATGCTTTGCCATTATTGGGAAATTTAGTCCAAATTCTTGCTGGGGTGGCTTCATGGTCCAGGTTTCTATTGCTAGGGAGAGCTTGTGTAAACCCTGGCCCTGCCACTCAATGAACAATATTCCAGTTCAACAGGAATTAGTTAGTTATTAGGGCTTTAGGGAACATCGACTACATTGGTCATGTAGAGCCATCAGTTCAACAGGAGGATTTTGACAGGAATCTAACATGTTGTAAATGCACAGCATGGCCACCCCTGTAGCTCATCCATGGTAAGTTATCAGGTCAGTTTACAGCTGACCCCTCCAGCCTGGGGATAAATGTGAGTGTGAAGAGACTCAAACCATGTCTCACCAGGACAGGAGAGATGAGTGCAATACAGCTCTCTAACCAACTCAGCTACTGGGGGTGGTTGGACTACATAGGTATAGTCTGAGTGCATCAGCTATATGCTTTTTAAATGTTCCTGGTACATTTTTTGTTTTGTTTGGTTGGCTTTGTGGATTTTGGTTTTAGGGTACATCAACCATGGTTGGTCATTTAGCTTGTTGGTTGGCTGATGTGCTAGATATGCACTAGAGTACACCCTAGACTCCCAACAAATTTTTCATCTGAAAGGCAGTAGTAGTATGATTAGTATGACTTATCCTTAAACCATTTCATATTCCAAAATCCATATCCCAGTAGATGGCAAGTAACAAATCAGTTGGTGCATGAACATCCCACTCATAGGGTGTGTTGTTAATATTTATTATATATATGGTGTGAGCATGTCCAGAGTGTCAGGTATGGATTCATAAACCTGATTGACATTGATTGAGTATATCCTTTGATTGAGTATTGTTATCCTTTTTTACCATTGCTCAGGAAGTTGGCTTATAACTGTATCTTTGCTAATTGAACTATAGCACCAAGTTGTTATCTGGCAGTCATTCATTGGCTGCCAGCTACCATAGAGCTAAGTGCAGTCTCCATGTAAATCAGAAAGCATATTGCAATTTGCTGATGCTCACAAGTTCAATTCTACCTATTTCAGCAGGGTCAATAGTAAAACCTATGTTGTTATTAAAACTGATGTGAAAATTTGATTTGGTGGTCACTTTAATTTATGCAGATCATTATGCTTGGTCTTCTTCCTCTATCTTGTTCCATATGGCCTGGGAGCCAATTTCGGCTGCAAACCTGGCTAGTGTCACCCCATGAAAAAATAGTGACCCTCCAGATGAATTCCTCACTGACACTACGGAATTCCTCCCCTGTCCCCACTAGGAAATTTCTACTGGGGGATCCATACCCAGCATTGCCTGAGTGACAAGTACATATAAAGCCATCATGTGTGCACCTTCTTCAATACAAACTAAGTGTCCCTCTTCCCCCACATGCGTACCTAGGTAGGTACTTACCCGATGGAGAACATGTTTTTTCTGAGACTCAAACAGATGACAAATGTTGTCAAGTTCATCAGCCATTTCAATTATTCAGTTCCCAAGGTCGCAATCAGTGATTGATTATTTGGGCTTAAGGACGCGCCGACTACAAGGTCATTTAGCGCCCATCGCAATCAGTGATGAGGTTAGGATAGGATAACGTGACGAATTGTAAATGTAACTGGCTTTCAGCCTGTCCAGCCAGGGCAGTTTTGACTTCACTTGTAATGAATGCGGAAGTGATGAGTTTGCAGTCACATGACAGCAGCTGAACCGTGATGAGAACAAGAATGCGAAAAGTGGACATTAAGCTCTAATGTTGATACATCGAATCGACAGGAAGAAAGGAAGTGTAAACCTGATATTTTTCAACGACACCAAACAGCGAACGAACGTAAACAAAGAAGAGTGATCGCATGACTAACATGTATACAAAAACCACGCGGGAGTGACAAAACAGCATATATTGCTTCCAAACTTCTTATATTGGCAGCTTTAAATGAATGATCTTAGTTTTCTTTTTATATTTTATTAGTAGTGTTCTGGAACGACTATACGTGTTATAGGTTAATGGAATTTTATGGTGAATTTGTTTCAATACGTAGAAAATTTACCAGTACTTATGGTTAGCAACCAAGTGTAGGCTGACTACGTACCATGAATGTTTAGCCACATGACGCTTCTGGCCGAAGTATTTTCTCCACCAACCAAGCCAGAGCACACCTGTGGGCGTTTGATGGCAGGCAACACCCAGGCATTTCCCTGTGCACCTGCCCTGATTAGACCTTAATAGTCATGTTTGGAAGGGATATGGGTTGAAAAACTAACTCTGATTGCCAAATTATATATTTTAGCCAGCCAGCTCCGTGTGGCTGGCGTACCGTATTCGCTTCAACTTGGTCTCAATTTCCAAGGGATTGAAATTGGACATTTAAATTTTGGCGTCCATGGAGTGGCCGTGGTCAAGATGGTGACCTGCTTTGCTTTGGCTCAATAGAGGCCTTGTTCCTACCTCTCATTGGCTGCTGGCACCATTAGGCAGACGGTATTTGTTGGTGACTAATCTTTCAGCATTGGTGTGGATCCACTGCTAAATACCTACCAAGAATGCATGAGTTGTTCCGGCAAGTTCTTAATGCAAAGGATTTATCAAGGGTATGCATATTGTGTTTTTTATCCTATGCCGTATTTTTGTTTTGCTTCATTCAAAATATCTTTGTATGAATAGTTACAATGTGCCTTTAATCATGTTTGCATTGTTGTGAAAGTTTACACCATTGTGAGTGTAGTTTCCAGTAAATTTGCATCTCAGGTTCTCAGCCAGATTTTCCTAAAAATGTTCAAATACTATGCTTATTAGCATGCTCAATGTGATCTCACCACTCATTTCCATTGCAAATGCACACCTACTTCTCAGCATGCAAATAGAATTAGTCCAAAAATGGGCTTCTAGTGAGGAGTGTATATATAGGGGAGGAATGGTTTCCAAGCACTTAGGGCATCATGCAACAAATCGATCTACTGCTGATTCTGTATGGCTGAACCAGTAATTGTACTATGTTTATTGAACCCAAATGAACAAGCTATCCATATTCAAACATTTCCTTTTGATGAAAATCCTCAAACCACTTGCAAGGACCAACTTTAAAACATAATTGTTTGTAGTGGTGTGCTATGTTCTGAACATGAAATGTTGTGCAGGATTACATTACTCTAGCTGCTGTGGTGCAAGCTATTAATAGCCACTGGAAAATTCTGGTGGAATTCCCCCAAAAATATTTAAGTTGTCAATTCCTTCTGTTTTCTTAATTGAACCACTCTCAGAAACCTAAAATTGTCCCAGCAGACTTTGCTATCTATGCACAAAGAATATGTAGAACTATGTCATCAAACCTTCATATTTCAGTAGAGAAAGTTACATTGTTAATATCCACATCCATTGCTTATGAATTATTTATATTGATACTGCTGAATATTAATTATTTAGAAATCCTTTTCTTATTTATGGGCTGAAGGTGACAGGAGACATCCAAAGGTAGGTGTTTGGTAAATGAAATGTGTTCAGATATAGCCTGGCATAGCTTTCACAATTTTTGGAGCACATTTTGTTCATGATATCAAAAAGCTTCAATCACATGTGTTATTATTACTGTTTATGGTAACTATGAGAATATGGTAAGTTTTACACATTTTACCTCTGTGAAGCACACAAAGGGTTAGGTTTGATTAAGTTTATTAGGCTTATGTTGTAAGTTGAAAGTTTGTTTCATTAGGAGATATTTTTCACAGCAAATTTCTAGTGTTTCCTTCAAAAATAGTCCAGGCTATCTGAGGTCATGTTAATATAAAATATAATATAAAATTATATAAAAATGTAACATATTAACAGAACAAAACAAAAACACAGTTTTCTTCTTAAAAAAATATGTTGTGTTAGGTTATTCCTCTGTTAAGTCAAATTTCCCAGTTCAACATCATACATAGTCAATCCTGGCCTGTGTGCTTCATGGGGGCATTATGTTTGATTAACCAATATTTTGAATGACCCAAACTACAATAATACCCAGTTTCCTTACCATTTCAATATTGATGTACTCTGCAATGTAGACTTCCATTACTAATTATATGGCCTGTAACTAATATCAAGACATTGGCAGTGGTACCACATTGAAGTAGAAGCCTTATTTGTACCATCAAATATAACATTAATCAGTAAGTTTCAGTCTTCTCTCTGCTTATAGTATGTTCCCTAGGCTTGACCTATGTGATCCCCTGCAGCTATTTAGCCTTACAATGTTATGACTATATTTTGGAGAGCCAAGGGCTTGATTCTCCTCCCACTGTTTAGGAGTGCTAAAGGGAAAGGTAGCTTCGCTCAATGTCCCAAAGAAGCTTTATGATGGCACAATACACATATTTTACTCCCAACTCCCACCTAGTAAGTATCTAGTCCTTCAGCAATTTGGTACTGTCTGCCCAGACCACTCTGACTGTAATTTTGAAAGGAACATTGGGAAGGCAAAGGTTGCAAAATAGTTTTGTGTTGGCAGGCCACCAAATGCAAAGGCTTTAACAAGTACACTAGAGGTCTGGTATTGCATCTATTATGTAATCAATTTAAGTTTGCATTGAACGATGGAATGCCAGACTGAAACTAACCTATCCTTATCTAAAACCTATGGATGGTTAATTTCCATACAGCCCAATCTGGTAAAGCTGATGAATGTTGGATTGAATATAGCCTATGGATGATGGTTCAAGTAAAAGCTAGAGATCCCAGTTGAGTCGGTGAGTTTCCAGTGACCATTTTCTTGATTGTCATCTCACTAATTGGCATCCTTACATTTGGCTAATCTCTTGCAGTATTTCACCTTGCATGTAAGTTGCTATTTTGTTGTTTCACCATGTTGATGTATGTTTCTGAAATATGATCAGGGTGGTTTTGACTCAGCAACAATATAGTGATGCCAATAACCAAGACAGTACCCACCCACCTCTGCCAGGCTTTCTCTCCTGCTAGCTGACTAGCATGTTGACTAATTGCCACCACATTGCAGTGGGTAGTACATGATGCAGGTCACTATATTCCAATGGTGAAGAGGATGTGAATGGGATTAATTTAATCATCCAATCATTGCTCATTGGAAGGGTACTTGAAAGAAGATTACTCTAAGGAAAGTCACATTCAATTTGAAAGCTGACCATGTACTGATGTGGACACAAATGATCAACTCTGGTTGAAGCACCCTAAACCCCAAATAACTAACTAACAAATGGGAGATCCCTAGTCATGTCATGTGTTCCCAGGCCAGCGAGCTGTTCTCACTGTGCGATGAGCCGATCGTGGGAGATCCCTAGCCACGTTATGTGTCCGTACAGGCCGGCGAGCTGTTCTCACTGGCGATGAGCAGATCGTGGGAGATCCCTAGCCACGTGTGCTTTTGGGCCGGGAGCTGTTCCACGGATGGCAGATTGGAGATCCCCCAGGCATGTGCATGTTCCAGGCCGGCGAGCTGCTCTCACTGGATGAGCATATGAGATCCCTACCCACGGCATGTGCGTGTTTGCAGGCCGGCGAGCTGTTCTCACTGGCGATGAGCATCGTGGAGGTCCCTACCATGTCATGTGTCCGTACAGGCCGGCGAGCTGTTCTCACTGGCCGATGAGCAGATCGTGGGCGACCTGCAGGAGGTGATCAGGAAGATCCTGGAGGTGACCAGTCGGCCGGCGTTTCTCAACAGCGTCAACGAGCAGAGCGTGGTGGAGATCGCCATCACCCGCGTCACCTCGGCCATCAGGTGCGGTACGACCTCGGCGGCCGCACTGGCCGCCTCTTGCGGCCGTGCTTAGTCGACGTGCTGACTGTCATTGAATGGCGTGCTGAAAGCTGACGGTATATCGTAATGTTATCCAATGCCATGATATGCTTGCCGTCGACAAACTTAGTATCATTGAATGGCATGCTGAAAGCTGACGGTATATTGTAATATTATTCAATGCCATGATATGCTTGCCATCGACAAGATGAGTATCATTGAATGGCGTGCTAAAAGCTGATGGTATATTGTAATATCCAATGCCATGATATGCTTGCTCCATGCTGTGCTAATAGGCGCTGTATGACCAACACAGTTGATGTGCCTCCAATTCCAAATAACCAACCATCCAACCAATGCTGTGCTGTGTTTGTCCAATGTCATGATATGTTTGTCCAATGCCATGCCATGCTTCTCCAATGGCATGATGTTTGCCCAATGCCATGCTATGCTTGTCTAATGTCATGATATGTTTGTTCAATGCCATGATATGTGTGTCCAATGCTGTTCTATGTTTTTCCATCACTGTTACCATGTTGCTGATATTCATTTCACCATCATCTATTCTTCAACCCATGTGTGGATATGTGCCTCCGTAACAAGAGTGCCTGTTACGGGAAGCCTAGTCGGAAAGATGTTTGATTGATGTGTCACTTTTGTAGGGATGATTGGTATCACCTCTCCTGGATTTGTGTGTTTTTTATCCAGCTAAACGTATGAACTACGAATACCCCATTACTCATGCCAGCTCTGACCCCTATGCGGACCGTCGGTGGTTGTGTGTGCTGTGTACCGTGGGGTGGTCAGTAGCTCTGAGTTTCGGGTATGACCTCTGTACAGGCCGTGGGTGGCTGTGTGTGCTGTGTACCGTGAGGTGGTCAGTAGCTCTGAGTTTCGGCTATGACCTCTGTGCAGGCCGTGGGTGGCTGTGTGACTGTGTACCGTGAGGTGGTCGGCCCCGGTGGGGGTCAGAGACCGGCAGGCCGGGGCGTGTGTCGGTACGGAGGTGGTCGGCCCGGGTCCCAGACCCTGTGCAGGCCGTGGGTGGCTGTGTGTACTGTGTACCGTGAGGTGGTCGGCCTCCCCGGGTCCCCAGTATGACCTCTGTGCAGGCCGTGGGTGGCTGTGTGTACTGTGTACCGTGAGGTGGTCGGCCTCCCCGGGTCCCCAGTATGACCTCTGTGCAGGCCGTGGGTGGCTGTGTGTACTGTGTACCGTGAGGTGGTCGGCCTCCCCGGGTCCCCAGTATGACCTCTGTGCAGGCCGTGGGTGGCTGTGTGTACTGTGTACCGTGAGGTGGTCAGTAGCTCTGAGTTTCGGCTATGACCTCTGTGCAGGCCGTGGGTGGCTGTGTGTGCTGTGTACCGTGAGGTGGTCGGCCTCCCCGGGTCCCCAGTTGACCTTGGTGGGTGTGTGTCTGTGTCCGTGGTGGTCGGCCTCCCCAGGTCCCCAGTATGACCTCTGTGCAGGCCGTGGGTGGCTGTGTGTACTGTGTACCGTGAGGTGGTCGGCCTCCCCGGGTCCCCAGTATGACCTCTGTGCAGGCCGTGGGTGGCTGTGTGTACTGTGTACCGTGAGGTGGTCGGCCTCCCCGGGTCCCCAGTATGACCTCTGTGCAGGCCGTGGGTGGCTGTGTGTACTGTGTACCGTGAGGTGGTCGGCCTCCCCGGGTCCCCAGTATGACCTCTGTGCACCATCGGCCGGCCGACAGCGAGTCTGACGGCCGCCGTCCCTCGACGCCGCAGGGACACGCACACCATCGAGGGCCACGCCGGCCTGATGGTGCAGCTGCTCGAGTCGTGCCTGCAGCATGACCTGCAGCCGTCCGAGCGCGACGAGGACCCGCCGCACGCCAAGATGGCGTCCGACGTGCTCGCCTGCCTGTTCCTGGTGAGTGGCGCGGTGCCGCCCCCGCCCCCGCCCCCGCCGCCGCCGCCGCTCGGTGTGGCGCCACGCTCGGATCGTGTGACGTGGCCGACACTGCACTCTGTGTGTCAGGGTTGAAATAATGGGTTTTCGTTAGGTGTGAGATGTCGAAACGAGCGCAGTAGGATATCGAGATTTGCCATGGAATTAGTGTCATTTAGAACGCTTTTGATGCCTCATACTCAAATTCGAGCTCATGGTGTGGGCACTTCAAACTGTTGGTGTAGGTTCCAAGGAGCAGGATGTCGATACTTCTTGGAGAAGGGTGTCGATTGAGCGTTCAGAAAGTGGTATATTCCACCCTATTTCACAAATAATTTGTCACTGTCACTGTCCGTTGCCCATGCTGCTGTCGCTGTCCGTGAGTCTTCGCCATCGTAGCTCGAGCGGTGAGCAAGAACGTTTGCGGTTTTCCAAGAGTGGACCATTCGACAGTGTGGTGGCTTCAGGTGCCCTCATCGGCATTGGTGTAGACCCTCAGAAAAGGAGATGGAAGGGTCCAGCAGTTAATATCATTTAGTTGTATATGTACATGCAACATCGCAGAATGGGCGCAAAATTGCCGAAGTAGTTGGCGCGCCCTAAGCCACCAATCCATCACCACTCCACAGAGCTAACGTTAGCTCGTGGAAACTCTTGGGAGCGTGGTCCCCGAATGGGGACCTGGGCGTCACTACTGGGGTACTCATCCCCTCCTTCCCCATCAGGGAGAACGACCCCCACACCGGGGCTGCGTGAAGTGACCACCGCCCGTTCCACAGAACTACGACCGGCAGAGCGTGATGAAGCAGGCGATCCCCGTGTCGGTGCAGTTCTTCGTGAAGGGCAGCAACGAGCTTAGCCGCAACCTGGCCGCCTACCTGTCGCTGGTGGCCATCGAGAACGCACAGCTGCTGGCCGACTACGTCACCAACATCGTCGACAGCGTCGCCGACGGTGAGCGCGGGCGGCGGCCGCCACGGCGCCGCCGCTATTCGCGGTGGGAAGGGTCGCGGTACGTGGGCGGCTGTGAGTGGGAGTTGCGTTGTCGTGTCACGTGTCGCTCGTTAGGCGGGCGGGTGTGTGGGTGGGACCGTCTGTACCACTGACCTGACGGACTGACCTCCCGGCAGGCAACTACCAGCTGATCCAGGTGCTGCCGCCCATCTACCGGCTGTACCACTGACCTGACTCACTGACCTCCCGGCAGGCAACTACCAGCTGATCCAGGTGCTGCCGCCCATCTACCGACTGTACCACTGACCTGACTCACTGACCTCCCGGCAGGCAACTACCAGCTGATCCAGGTGCTGCCGCCCATCTACCGGCTGTACCACAGACCTCTCCCACCACTGACCTGACTCACTGACCTCCCGGCAGGCAACTACCAGCTGATCCAGGTGCTGCCGCCCATCTACCGGCTGTACCACTGACCTGACTCACTGACCTCCCGGCAGGCAACTACCAGCTGATCCAGGTGCTGCCGCCCATCTACCGGCTGTACCACTGACCTGACTCACTGACCTGGCAGGCAACTACCAGCTGATCCAGGTGCTGCCGCCCATCTACCGGCTGTACCACTGACCTGACTCACTGACCTCCCGGCAGGCAACTACCAGCTGATCCAGGTGCTGCCGCCCATCTACCGGCTGTACCACTGACCTGACTCACTGACCTCCCGGCCGTCAACTACCAGCTGATCCAGGTGCTGCCGCCCATCTACCGGCTGTACCACTGACCTGACTCACTGACCTCCTGGCAGGCAACTACCAGCTGATCCAGGTGCTGCCGCCCATCTACCGGCTGTACCCGGACCGGTTCACACGCCACGTGACCACACTGGTGGCGGCAATGCCGCTCTGTGTCGGCCAGGAGCGACTCTCGCTCATCGACCTGTTCCAGCTGCTGGCCAAGCAGCACCCGCAGGTGAGTCGCCGCCTAACCGCCGCCTGACCACCGCCTGACCGCCGCCTGACCGCCGCCTGACCGCCGCCTGACCACCGCCTGACCACCGCCTGACCGCCGCCTGACCACCGCCTGACCGCCGCCTGACCACCGCCTGACCACCGCCTGACCGCCGCCTGACCGCCGCCTGACCACCGCCTGACCGCCGCCTGACCGCCGCCTGACCGCCGCCTGACCGCCGCCTGACCGCCGCCTGACCACCGCCTGACCACCGCCTGACCGCCGCCCTGACCACCGCCTGACCACCGCCTGACCCGCCTGACCGCCGCCTGACCGCCGCCTGACCACCGCCTGACCACCGCCTGACCGCCGCCTGACCACCGCCTGATCACCGCCTGACCGCCACCTGACCACCGCCTGACCGCCGCCTGACCACCGCCTGACCACCGCCTGACCGCCGCCTGACCACCGCCTGACCGCCGCTGACCACCGCCTGACCGCCGCCTGGCCACCGCCTGACCACCGCCTGACCACCGCCTGACCGCCGCCGCCTTACCACCGCCTGACCACCGCCTGACCACCGCCTGACCACCGCCTGACCGCCGCCTGACCACCGCCTGACCGCCGCCTGACCACCGCCTGACCGCCACCTGACTGACTGCGCTTGACCGCCGCCTGACCACCGCCGCCTGACCACCGCCTGACCGACCACCGCCTGACCGCCGCCTGACCGCCGCCTGACCACCGCCTGACCGACCGCCGCCTGACCGCCGCCTGACCGCCGCCTGACCGACCACCGCCTGACCGCCGCCTGACCGCCGCCTGACCGCCGCCTGACCGCCGCCTGACCGCCGCCGGACCGCCGCCTGACCGCCGCCTGACCGCCGCCTGACCACCGCCTGACCACCGCCTGACCACCGCCTGACCACCGCCTGACCGCCGCCTGACCACCGCCTGACCGCCGCCTGACCGCCGCCTGACCGCCACCTGACCTGACTGCGGCTTGACCCGCACCCCACAGCCACACACACGGCACCGCCGCCGACCACGCCGACCACCGCCCGACGCCGCCTGACCGCCGCCTGACCACCGCCGACGCCGCCTGACCGCCGCCTGACCACCGCCTGACCGACCCCCGACGCCGCCTGACCGCCGCCGGACCGCCGCCTGACCGCCGCCTGACCGCCGCCTGACCACCGCCTGACCACCGCCTGACCACCGCCTGACCACCGCCTGACCGACCGCCGCCTGACCGCCGCCTGACCTGACTGCGGCTTACTGCCGCCGGGCCGACCGGACCGCCCCTGACCACCGCATGGCCACCGCCGACCACCGCCTGACCACCCATGGTCCACCGCCTGACCACCGCCTGACCACCGCCTGACCGCCGCCTGACCGCCGCCTGACCACCGTCTGACCGCCGCCTGACCGCCGCCTGACTGCCGCTGACCGCCGCCTGACCGCCGCCTGACCGCCGCCTGACCACCGCCTGACCACCCCGACCTGACTGCCGCCTGACCACCGCAGGTCCACCGCCTGACCACCGCCTGACCACCGCCTGACCACCCCGACCTGACTGCCGCCTGACCACCGCCTGACCGCCGCCTGACTGCCGCCTGACCACCGCCTGACCGCCACCTGACCTGACGCCGCCTACCCGCCTGACCGCCACCTGACCACCGCCTGACCACCGCCTGACCGCCACCTGACCTGACTGCCGCCGACTGCCGCCTGACGCCGCCGGGCCGATGGGCGCGGCGGCCCCAGTCGGCCCGGCGTCCGGCGTTTCCGCCGACGATATGGTGGTGCCACCGTGACGCACGCAGGTAGCGCCGCCACACCGCCTGACCGCCGCCGACACCGCCGACACCGCCTGACCGCCACCTGACCGACGCGGCCGACCGCCGCCTGACCACCGCCTGACCACCGCCTGGCCACCGCCTCACCGCCACCTGACCTGACTGCCACCTGACCGCCGCCTGACCACCGCCTGACCACCGCCTGACCGCCGCCTGACCGCCGCCTGACCGACCGCCGCCTGACCGCTGCCTGACCGCCGCCTGACCGCCGCCGGGCCGACTGGAGCCGCGGTGGCCCCAGTCGGCCCGGCGTTCTCCGGCGGCCATCCGCCGACAGATACTGGTGCTGCTCACACGTGTGACAGCGGTGTTCGTGTTCGTGAATTTCAAAATCACCATGCGATCTGACGCCTGGACCGTTTGCCCCAGAACGAGCGCTGTTGGTTATGGTGGGATGTACGCCAGGCACCATGTGATGTGGACCGTTTGCCCGAGAGCAAGCACTGCAGGCTGTGGTGGGACACAAGTTGTGGTGCTCGACACACAACTGCCAGTCGTCACGTCGGCAGCCTGATCTGTCGGGTCCATTCAGTATCTGTGGTAGCGGTTCACGGGACCCGAAATTGTTTGGAGACTCGTCGCTGTGCCAGCTGCCGCGCCTGCCTGCCACTCGGTGGAGCATTCGCTCGGTGATGTCGGCCGGACGGGTGGTGTTGCACACTGCCCGGAGCCGCGGCGAGCATCGGCTCGGCTCCGGGCGGCAGTGTTTCCTGCCGAACTGAGTGTCCGAGTGGCGAGGACGAGTAGTATAGGGGTAAGTTGCTTGTCTCACGATCGAAAGGTTGTGGGTTCGTGTCTTGCCTGTCGCTTCCTCTTCGCCCGCGAGCAAATGGCGTGAGAGATTGTCGACGCCACCTGACTCAACGGTCGACGTGTCGCAAAACCAATAGCCAACCGAGTGGCGGGTGTTCTGGTGCCCGGTGGTCCGAGGGTCGGGTGTCGAGTGTCCGAGGGTCGGGTGTCGGGTGTCTGGTGTCCGAGGGTCGGGTGTCAAGTGTCCGAGGGTCGGGTGTCGAGTGTCCGAGGGTCGGTGTCGAGTGTCCGAGTGTCCAAGTGTCGAGTGTCCGAAGGTCGAGTGTCGAGTGTCCGAAGGTCGAGTGTCGGGTGTCCGAAGGTGTCCGAGTGTCTGCGAGTGTCGCCGAGTGTCGAGTGTCGAGTGTCCGAGTGTCGGGTGTTGTATGACCGGCGGCGGTCGCGCGTCCACCAGCTGCTGACGCCGGCCGTGCCGCACCTCTGCGACTACCTGTGCTCGCCGCCGGTCGAGTGTTGTCGACCGGGTGTCCGGTGTCTGAGTGTCGGGTGTTGTATGACCGGCGGCCCGCGCGCGGTCCCCAGCTGCTGACGCCGGCCGTGCCGCACCTCTGCGACTACCTGTGCTCGCCGCCGGTCGAGTGTCTGGGTGTCGGGTGTTGTCTGACCGGCGGCCGCGCGCGCGTCCCCAGCTGCTGACGCCGGCCGTGCCGCACCTCTGCGACTACCTGTGCTCGCCGCCGGTCGAGTGTCTGGTGTCGGGTGTTGTATGACCGGCGGCCGCGCGCGCGTCCCCAGCTGCTGACGCCGGCCGTGCCGCACCTCTGCGACTACCTGTGCTCGCCGCCGGTCGAGTGTCTGGTGTCGGGTGTCCGAGTGTCGAGTGTCGGGTGTTGTATGACCGGCGGCCGCGCGCGCGTCCCCAGCTGCTGACGCCGGCCGTGCCGCACCTCTGCGACTACCTGTGCTCGCCGCCGGTCGAGTGTCCGAGTGTCGAGTGTCGGGTGTTGTATGACCGGCGGCCTCGCGCGCGTCCCCAGCTGCTGACGCCAGCCGTGCCGCACCTCTGCGACTACCTGTGCTCGCCGCCGGTCAGCGCCGCCACCTCGCACCTGCTCACCACCATGACGGTGGCGGCGCCCTCCTCCATCGCCGACCACCTGAACAAGCTGAAGCTGACCGTGGACCACCAGCCGGCCACGCTGCCGCACGTGCTGCCCGTGCTGGTGGCCTACGGCCAGAGGATGTCCCGGGTGAGTGGCGGCGCGGAGCGCTGGGTGACGGTGGTGTAGGGTTAAAATAATGGTTTTTCGTTAGGTGTGAGATGTCTTTATTTTTTTTTTTTTTTTTTTTTTTTTTTTTTTTTTATTTTTTTTTTTTTTTATTTTTTTTTTTTTTTTTTTTTTTTTTTTTTTTTTTTTTTTTTTTTTTTTTTTTTTTTTTTTTTTTTTATTTTTTTTTTTTTTTTTTTTTTTTATTTTATTTTTTTTTTTTTTTTTTTTTTTTATTTTTTTTTTTTTTTTTTTATTTTTTTTTGTGGTGGTTTTTTTTTTTTTATTTTAAATTTTTTTTTTTTTTTAATTTTTTTTGTATATCTTTTTTTTGTGGGGGGGTTGTTTTTTTTTTTTTAAATTATTTTTTTTAAAAGGGGGAATTTTTTTTTTTAATAAAAAGGGGGGGGGGGGTTTTTTTTTTGGGGGGGGTTTTTTGTTTGTTTTTAAAAAGGGGGGTTTTTTCCCCCTTTTTCTCCAATAATTTATAACTGCGGTGGTGTGATGGGCGGGCCGGGTTGTTCGACTCTGCACAGTGTTTCACAAGTTTGCTGTTGCTAGGGTGGACGATATTGGGAGAATTATGAGCCTGTGAAGTCCCATGTCTTGTTCGGAAGGATGTGACATCTGCCCTCTTCAGGAGTTTGACACCTGGTCTCGGCTAGCCTGTTATGGTTTGACACCTGCATATGCCATGGTTGGATTCATATTTGGGAATCATGGATTTCAAGATATGTTTTAGAGGACATCCAACTCAGAGAGGATTTGTTTTGCTCAGCCTACAGTGTGATATTTCCCCTGTTGTACCTTCCAGTGAGTTGGAACATTTTTATCAATAAGTCACGTGTGTGGCCAATGCTCAATAGCAGCACTTATCTTACAGTGAGAAAAGGGAGGGCAATTTTATCGATGATGGAACTCCAGTACCCGGCTGGTTTTTCAATCCCGGTCTGTGCCTGCCATCTCCTAGTCTTTTGCTCGGCCCCCGAAACACTGGAGTCACACATCGGAAAAATAACGTCCTGCATTCGAACCCCACACTGTCCCTGTCATCGCCATGCAATCGGCGTACAAGAACGAGCGGCTGACGTTAGTCGGTGTGTTGCATTTAGCAACTACGCTTATTCTGGTTTTCCGCCGTCCCCCACGCAGTCACGCCCCGGAAAAGTGTCAACCCCGGGACGCATGTGACCCGTGACCTGATCACGTGCCGGTCTCCCCGTGACCGTGTGATCCGTGACCTGATCAATGGGCGCAAAGTGACCCTTGATGTCGACGCGCCCCTAAACTCCAATCCACCACTACCGTGACCTGATCACGTGCCGATCTCACCTCGGGACGCATGTGACCCGTGACCTGATCACGTGCCGATCTGCCCGTGACCGTGTGACCTGCGGTCGGCAGAGCGTGGCGCGCGACATGCTGCTGTTCCTGCTGTCGCGCGCCGACTCGTCCGACTGCCTCACCGTGCACGCGCTGAGCCAGGAGGTGCGCCAGCTGGCGGCGTGCCACCCGACCCTGCTGCCGCCGGCGCTGCTGCGCGACATGGAGCAGCAGCCGAACGTGGCGGCCGCCGCCCAGAAGCCGCGCCTCTACCTCGCCACCGAGGAGGCGTCACGGTGAGGCGGCGCCGGCAGCCGCGCGGTCCGGTGTGGAGGGGTGGCGGGGTGCTGTGGTGGTGTCCTGAGCCGCCCAGAAGCCGCGCCTCTACCTCGCCACCGAGGAGGCGTCACGGTGAGGCGGCGCCGGCAGCCGCGCGGTCCGGTGTGGAGGGGTGGCGGGGTGCTGTGGTGGTGTCCTGAGCCGCCCAGAAGCCGCGCCTCTACCTCGCCACCGAGGAGGCGTCACGGTGAGGCAGCGCTGGCGGCCGCGCGGTCCGGTGTGGAGGGGTGGCGGGGTGGTGTGGTGGTGTCCTGAGCCGCCCAGAAGCCGCGCCTCTACCTCGCCACCGAGGAGGCGTCACGGTGAGGCGGCGCCGGCAGCCGCCGGTCCGGTGTGAGGGGTGCGGGGTGGTGGTGGTGTCCTGAGCCGCCCAGAAGCCGCGTCTACCTCGCCACCGAGGAGGCGTCACGGTGAGGCGGCGCCGGCAGCCGCGCGGTCCGGTGTGGAGGGGTGGCGGGGTGCTGTGGTGGTGTCCTGAGCCGCCCAGAAGCCGCGCCTCTACCTCGCCACCGAGGAGGCGTCACGGTGAGGCGGCGCCGGCAGCCGCGCGGTCCGGTGTGGAGGGGTGGCGTGACGAGTAGCGAGGTGGTGCGGTGGTGCGCTGACGGGGGTGTCCGTGGTGATGAACCGAGCGGCGCCGCCCTGGTGGTGTGCAGACGTAGTGACGTGTGGTGAAGTTAGAGGTGGTGTAATTGTAATTGTGTTTTGGGAGACAACCGAGCCGTATGGTATATGTTTGTAGGTATAATATGCTGTACGATATATTTGTATATTTGTAGATAAACTTTGGTCGAAGCGCACTAAAGGCCCACATAGCTAACTAACTATACTTGTCGTGTGGTTATATTGTATGAACTATATTTAGCGTATAATGCAGTGGGGAGGGTTAGAGTTGTAAGCTAACGTTCCGACTGTACACGTGGCAGCAGCTTGACCGACACGGCTGCCCGGATCGCCGTTTGCCGCGTGCGTGCCAGTCGGCCGTCGAGTGCGACGGGCGGCGCTGCGCCGTCTGACCTGTCCGGTGACCTCGCCCTGTCCGGTGACCTCGCCAGGCGGCTGTCGGACGACAACTGCGTCACGATCGTCAAGGTGGGCTCGGGCGGCAGTCGCGAGCTGTGGTCCACCTCGTCGCGCGACCTGCTGTCGTCGCGAGACCACCTACGCGGCAAGCTGACCGACTCGAGCCGGTCGACGCCTCGCCTCAACCAGAGCCGCGGTCAGTACTGACGTCGGGGCACGCGCAGTCCAGGGGTGCAGCCCGTGCCACGATCGAAAGATTGTGGGTTCGTGTCTTAGCTGTCGCCACGCACTGATGTGCCCTGGCATGGTCAGTGAAGCAGTGATGAGGGAACGGCAACAGATCATTCTAACATGACCGACGGACCCGCGTTCCGCGTCCAAAGGGGGCGAGTAGTCTATGGGTAGGGTGCCAGTTTTCCAATCGGAGGGTTATGGTTCGGTTCCGCCTGTCGCCACTTCTCGACCAGTCGTGCGGTGCCGAGACCGACGAGAGGGTCGACGACACCGTGTGACTCGAAGCGGTTGACGCGTCACGAAACCATAAGCCACCATCCGTGCCCCGTGTATCGTCTTGGCGCGCTGTAAGCTACCCCCACCCCCACCCCAACCCCACCTCCGATTGGCGGTGTCGGACTGGGCAGCGTCGGACCGGCGGACGGCTCGTGTGGACCGGATCACGAGCGGCCCACGTGACGCAGTGGTGAAGAGCAGCAGCAGAGTAGGGGACGAGTAGTCCAGGGGTAAGTTTCCCGTCTCACGATCGAAATATTGTGGGTTCGAGTCTTGCCTGTCGCTACTCTTCGCCCGCGACCATTAGGCGTGAGAGACTGGCGACGCTACACGAGACAATGGTCGACGTGTCGTAAAACCAACCACCACCACCAGCAACAGCAGAGTGTGCGTGTGACCGCCCTGTGGCCGTGTTGCAGTGGCCAGCGCGGCGTCCACCTCACTGATCGGTGTGAAGGTACCGCTGCACAAGTCGATGACCCAGGTCAGCCACTCGTCGCAGCTCATCACCAGGTGGGTGGAGGGCAGGCGGCACGGTGCCGCCGAGTGGCCGGGCGGGGCGGCCACGGGGTGTCACGGAATGATGTCACGGAATGTCCTGCTGGCAGGGTGGCCACCGAGTGTCGCTCGAGTTCGGCTGATGGATTCCACGGAATGTGCGAGGAGGTGGTTTCGGTGTATCACGGAGTTGTACCGACTGCTGGAGCTCCATAAATCTGGAGGATATGTGACAAAGTGGATGGGCGACATCCTGTAGTTATGCCATCTGGAGGTGACCCAATCATGGTTGAAAAATTACGCTGTTTCTATACTTTTGGCACCCAGATCATTATCCTGTTCAGAAAGTTGTCCGTTTATTTTCCTCAGTTGAAGTTTGAATGATGATGTTTGACTATCAAGTGCTGTGTGATCAAGTGCCAATGATTCCCTGGGAAGTGCAAACTGAAATAATCATGTCGCTGATTTGAACGCAAATATCTTCTCCATATTCGATCGCCAAATATCCTCATGCGGGATTACAAAGGCCAGATTCAGCTTTGTGCCGAGCGGTGTTTTCCTAGTGGTTTGACCTGTGCACAGCCGCTCGCTCTCGGCGGCCGCTCGGTCAGCTGCAGGGTGACACTGCTGCAGGTGTGTGTACAGTCCGCTCGGTCAGCTGCAGGGTGACCCTGCTGCAGGTGTGTGTACAGTCCGCTCGGTCAGCTGCAGGGTGACACTGCCGCAGGTGTGTGTACAGTCCGCTCGGTCAGCTGCAGGGTGACCCTGCTGCAGGTGTGTGTACAGTCCGCTCGGTCAGCTGCAGGGTGACCCTGCTGCAGGTGTGTGTACAGTCCGCTCGGTCAGCTGCAGAGTGACCCTGCTGCAGGTGTGTGTACAGTCCGCTCGGTCAGCTGCAGAGTGACCCTGCTGCAGGTGTGTGTACAGTCCGCTCGGTCAGCTGCAGAGTGACCCTGCTGCAGGTGTGTGTACAGTCCGCTCGGTCAGCTGCAGGGTGACCCTGCTGCAGGTGTGTGTGCAGTCCGCTCGGTCAGCTGCAGGTGTGTGTACAGTCCGCTCGGTCAGCTGCAGGGTGACCCTGCTGCAGGTGTGTGTGCAGTCCGCTCGGTCAGCTGCAGGGTGACCCTGCTGCAGGTGTGTGTGCAGTCCGCTCGGTCAGCTGCAGGGTGACCCTGCTGCAGGTGTGTGTGAGTCCGCTCGGTCAGCTGCAGGGTGACCCTGCTGCAGGTCGGTAGTGAGGTGCAGTCCGCTCGGTCAGCTGCAGGGTGACCCTGGGCAGGTGTGTGCACAGTCCGCTCGGTAGCTGCGACAGTCCGCTCGGTCAGCTGCAGGGTGACCCTGCTGCAGTGTGTGTGTACAGTCCGCTCGGTCAGCTGCAGGGTGACCCTGCTGCAGGTGTGTGTACAGTCCGCTCGGTCAGCTGCAGGTGTGTGTACAGTCCGCTCGGTCAGCTGCAGGGTGACCCTGCTGCAGGTGTGTGTACAGTCCGCTCGGTCAGCTGCAGGGTGACCCTGCTGCAGGTGTGTGTACAGTCCGCTCGGTCAGCTGCAGGGTGACCCTGCTGCAGGTGTGTGTACAGTCCGCTCGGTCAGCTGCAGGGTGACACTGCCGCAGGTTTCCGGCGGGCTCTCGGGGTCAGCTGCCGTCGTCCCAGCGGGCGCTCAACAGTCTGACGGTGACGCTCGGCACGGGCGTCGACTGCGTCGGAGTCGACGCGGGCGCGCCGCAGTCGGTCAGGTGAGTCGCTCGCCGACTGCCCACCGCCAGCCCGACTCTGTCTCGCTGTCTGCCACCGTCTTCGGGCCTCCGTGATGGTTTCCGTCTGTACCCGTACTTGTCCCTTTCCGGGAATGTCTGTCTGCCTCCGTCTGTTAGGACGTCTCGGTGTGCATGTCTGTTGGGTCTCGGTGTGTGTGTGTGGGTGTGTTTGCATCTAGTCTGTCGCCGTGTCTGTCCTTGTCTCTCGTACCGCGCCCGCTGTCGGTCTCTCGGTCCGTCTCCGTCGCCGTCTCCGTCGCCGTCTCCGTCTCTGCCGCCGTCTCCGTCCGCCTGAGTGGGGACGGTGGGCGGCCCACCGTCCCGCTGATGCCTCGACCGGTGTGCCGGTGTGCCCGAGCGCTGCCGTCCGCTCAGCACGTGTGCCGGAGCCCACGTGCCCCGGCCGTGCCCGTCCCTGCCCGGCCACTCTCGCCCTCGTCTTGTCACTCTCGACCCTGTCTGGTCGTGGTCCACCCTGCCCAATCACGCTCGCCCCCATCTGGTCACTCTCGACTCTGCCCCGCTATGTTGGGCCGCGCTCTGCCGTGCCAGCGACGCCCACTGGCTGGCTTGTCCGGCGGCGACGGCGCACATTTCCTGACACGCGACGAACAAACCGACTGCACTTAGCGTGGGCCTCCCATTGTTCAGCATCGCAGCATCCAATTGTTCGTCACATGCATGTGTGCATGCGACGCTGGCAGGATAGCTTGTGGATAGTTGGGTGTCGCCTGTCTTGTTGTTGCAGAGTGAATTAAAAGTCGTAAAATGCATAGATAATGTCACTGGTGAACACCAAATTGATTGCCTGCTGCGAGTTCGCGACAACATATGCTCCGCTGAAGCCACCACGGACTATTCCGGCTTCTCTGCTGTCTCGACTCTATTTGTTGTCACCGTTACCAAAGCGTCTGTGTAGGTGTGTGCTGCTGGTGAGTTGCGTCTGTGCCTCGTCTGTTTAGGTGTGTGCTGCTGGTGAGTTGCGTCTGTGCCTCGTCTGTTTAGGTGTGTGTAGCTGGTGAGTTGCGTCTGTGCCTCGTCTGTTTAGGTGTGTGTAGCTGGTGAGTTGCGTCTGTGCCTCGTCTGTTTAGGTGTGTGCTGCTGGTGAGTTGCGTCTGTGCCTCGTCTGTTTAGGTGTGTGATGCTGGTGAGTTGCGTCTGTGCCTCGTCTGTTTAGGTGTGTGTTGCTGGTGAGTTGCGTCTGTGCCTCGTCTGTTTAGGTGTGTGCTGCTGGTGAGTTGCGTCTGTGCCTCGTCTGTTTAGGTGTGTGCTGCTGGTGAGTTGCGGCTGTGCCTCGTCTGTTTAGGTGTGTGCTGCTGGTGAGTTGCGTCCGTGCCTCGTCTGTTTAGGTGTGTGCTGCTGGTGAGTTGCGTCTGTGCCTCGTCTGTTTAGGTGTGTGTAGCTGGTAAGCTGCGTCGGTGCCGTGACTACCACCGCACGTCAGCCCGCTGTGCCCGTCGGCATGTGAGAGGGTCCCTGCGTCATGTGACGCGCTGAATGTGACCTGTCGGCCGGGCAGCGCCAGCGCGGGTACACTGTCGGACGAGGCCGCTCCTCCGCCCGCCGCCGTCTCGCCGGCCAGCGGCTCTGCGCGCCAGCTGGCGGCCGCCGGCCCGGTCCGCAGCCGCACACCAGGTCAGTCGGGGTCAGTCGGGCCAACCGGGTCAGTCGGGTCAGCCGGGCCAACCAGGTCAGTCGGGGTCAGCCCGGCCAATCGGATCAGTCGAGGTCAGCCCAGCCAACCAGGTCTGTCGGGGTCAGTCGAGGTCAGCCCGGCCAACCAGGTCTGTCGGGGTCATTCGGGTCAGCCCGGCCAACCAGGTCAGTCGGGGTCAGCCCGGCCAACCGGGTCAGTCGAGGTCAGCCCGGCTAACCAGGTCAGTCGGGGTCAGCCCGGCCAACTAGTTCAGTCGGGGTCAGCCCGGCCAACTAGTTCAGTCGGGGTCAGCCCGGTCAACCAGGTCAGTCGGGGTCAGCCCGGCCAGCCAGGCCAGTCAGGGTCAGCCCGGCCAACCAGGTCTATCGGGGTCAGTCGAGGTCAGCCCGGACAACCAGGTCTGTCGGGGTCAGCCCGGCCTACCAGGTATGTTGTGGTCAGCCCAGCCAACCAGGTCAGTCAGGGTCAGCCCGGCCAACCGGGTCAGTCTGGGTCAGCCCGGCCAACCAGGTCAGTCGGGGTCAGCCCGGCCAACCAGGTCAGTCGGGGTCGGCCTGACCAACCGGGTCAGTCGAGATCAGCCCAGCCAACCAGGTCAGTCGAGGTCAGCCCGGCCAACCAGGTCAGTCGGGGTCAGGTCAGTCTGGTCAGTCGGGTCAGCCGAGCCAACCAGGTCAGTCGGGGTCAGGTCAGTCGGGTCAGCCGGGCCAACCAGGTCAGTCGGGGTCAGATCAGTCTGGTCAGTCGGAGTCAGATCAGCACAGTCAGCCAAGTCAATCCTGTCAGTCAGGGTCAGTCCGGCCAGCCACGTCTGTGGAAGGTCGGCCCGGATATCCCAGGTCAGTGGTAGGTCGGTCCGGATATCCCAGGTCAGTGGAAGGTCGGCCCGGCCACCCCAGGTCAGTGGTAGGTCTGCCCGGATATCCCAGGTCGGTGGAAGGTCGTCCCTGGTATCACAGGTCAGTGGTCGATCATCCTTATCATCAGCACCATTTGATCATCAGCGGATCAGCAGATCGTCAACAAAACGTTAGTGGTGCTATCGCAGGTCAGCGGGAGGTCACTCAGACCAAATCAGTGTATATCGCCCGAGCCAGTGCAGATCAGTGAGAGGCGAGCCAATTCGAGTTTCCAGTCAGTGTATAGTAAGTGGGCTTGTTCTGCTTGACCTGGAGATTTTATTGACCACCCGGGCCATTCTCAGCTTCGACGTCAGTCCGTCCCTGGCTCTGATGGCTCTAACGTCAATCCATCGCCCCAGCACTGACGTCACTGCTCGCCCCTGCGTGCAGCGCCGCCGGGTGTGGTGACGTCGCCGCTGCCGCCGGCGCCCGCCACGGTGCCGCCGTTCCAGCCGGCGCCCGTGCAGACGTCGGCGCCGTCGACGCCCGTGCAGCGGCGTAACACCACCGTGACGCTGATCGGCGCCGGCGGTCACCAGCCGACACCGCCGTCCGCCACACAGGTGAGTGTCAGGCGGTCACCGCCGAGTACCTGCCGACACCGCCGTCCGCCACACAGGTGAATGTCCAGTGGTCACCTGCCGACACCGCCGTCCGCCACATAGGTTAGTGAGTGTCACCTGCCGACGCCACCGTCCGCCACACAGGTGAGTGTCCAGCGGTCACCACCGTCCGCCACAAGGTGTCAGGTGGTCACCACCGTCCGCCACAAGGTGTCAGGCGGTCACCACCGTCCGCCACACAGGTGAGTGTCAGGCGGTCACCACCGCTCACCACACAGGTGAGTGTCACCTGCCGACGCCACCGCTCGCCACACAGGTGAGTGTCAGGCGGTCACCACCGCTCGCCACACAGGTGAGTGTCAGACGGTCACCACCGTCCGCCACACAGGTGAGTGACCGGCGGTCACCACCGCCCGCCACACAGGTGAGTGACCGGCGGTCACCACCGCCACACAGGTGAGTGTCACCTGCCGACGCCACCGTCCGCCACACAGGTGAGTGTCCGGCGGTCACCACCGCCCGCCACACAGGTGAGTGACCGGCGGTCACCAGCCGACACCGCCGTCCGCCACACAGGTGAATGTGGAAGGCTAAGTCAGTTCCGGTCGTTTTTTTTCGCAGGTTAAAGTCAGCCTTCACTGCAAGCACGGCCAGTGCTAGTTCCTAGCCCGCTCTGCCGAATCTGGACATGTGGCTAAAATCTTTCGACGCTGGGATAACTTCTCCGCACGCGTTGGCTTATGCATCGGCTAACTTGACCCGCTCCTATTGTTTACGATATCGATGGCCCATGTTGTTGACTTTTCATGTTTACTTTTTCAGCGAAGCTACTCTTGAAAGGAAGCGGGATGTCGTGACGCTGAGATGTTACTTGTGCGTGTGGCCGTAACATATGTGCACGTGTGTGGTCGTGCCATTTGTGCCTGTGTGCGGTCGTTACATTTGTACCTGTGTATGGCCATGACATTTGTACCTGTGTGTAGCTGAGACATTTGTACCTGTGTGTAGCCGTGACATTTGTACCTGTGTGTAGCCGTGACATTTGTACCTGTGTGTAGCCGTGACATTTGTGCATGTGTTTAGCCGTGACATGTGTACCTGTGTGTAGCCGTGACATTTGTGCATGTGTTTAGCCGTGACATGTGTACCTGTGTGTAGCCGTGACATTTGTGCATGTGTTTAGCCGTGACATGTGTACCTGTGTGTAGCCGTGACATTTGTGCCTGTGTTTAGCCGTGACATATGTACCTGTTTGTAGCCGTGACATTTGTGCATGTGTTTAGCCGTGACATGTGTACCTGTGTGTAGCCGTGACATTTGTGCATGTGTGTGGTCATGACACTTGTGCCTGTGTGTGGCCGTGACATTTGTACCTGTGTATGGCCATGACATTTGTACCTGTGTGTGGCCGTGACATTTGTACCTGTGTGTAGCCGTGACATTTGCACCTGTGCGTAGTCGTGCATCTGTGCCTGTGTGCAGCTGTGGTGGTTGTGCGTTTGTGTGGCATGTGTGCCTGTGTATGGCGGTGACTTGTATGCCACGGTGGCGGTTGTACATTTGTGTGGCAGTTGTACACCAGAGTGTGGCGGTGACGGCTGAACATTTGTGTGGCAGTCGTACCGGAGTGTGGCGGTGACAGTTGTACATGTGTGTGGCTGTTGCGCCGGTGTGTGACGGTGTCGCCTGAACATTTGTGTGGCTGTCGTACGCCGGTGTTTGGCGGTGACAGTGTGCGTTCTATCGCTGTGTGCCTGTTGCAGCGCATCAGCGTGTTCGAGCCGTATCAGATGCGAGACACAATGCAGCACTTTTGTGAGAAGCACCTGGACAAGATCAAGGAGTTCATGCAGAAGGTGCAAGTGCGACTGCCGCTGCCAGTGAAGTGTACCATTGAAGGTGGGTGGTCAGTGTTGTGTTTCCGATGGATTCTCGTCTCGTGTAGATTCCAGGCTGGCAGACTGTACTATGGTGGTGTGCGTGGTCTCGCCGGTTGTGTGGTAGACTTGGTAAGCCGATAGTCAGTAGTAAATGTATGGGTAGTGGACATGGTGAGCAAGGACTCGGCTTTCGTCCTGGCCCAGTTCTTGTAAAGTTTGTACTATAGATCCTGTATGGAACTATTACACTGAGACCCTTCGTGTACGCACTCCTCCCCCAGCGGCAGGTCTCCTCGCGTCATCGAAACAGTTCGTTCGTGGATGTTCGTTGTGAAGGGAGCTGTACAGACGTCGACGAAGTGTTTGTGGACATTGCAAGGTCGTGTCTCGAACGGGAGACCGCGGTTGTTTTTGCGACGACCGCCGTGGCCGGGGCCGGACGCGGGGGTTGTGTGTGGCTGTCACCGGTAGCTGGCGGAGCGGCTGGCGGAGCGACTGGCGGAGCGGCCGCGCCAGTGACGTTCGGCGCAGTTGCTCCGTGAAGAGGTGCCCGGGGTCGTCGTGCCACGGAACGGCCGGGCTCTTCTCCCACGTGTTCGTGTTGTGTCGCAGTCGGTGCTGCCCTGAAGCATGCCACTGTCGTTCGATTTCAGAGCGGAAGAGTCGCAAGCTGGCCAAGCTGCACTTTGTGTGTCAGATTCACGGCGAGTACTGTCTGTACAACAAGTCCTTCTACCCGATGAAGACGAAGAATCCGCGCACGTGGATCCACCTGATGTTCCTAACGCTGCAGGTGCGTACCGAAAGCGGCTATGGATGTCCACCCACTGGCCATAAAGCTTATGTAATGCGCAACCCTACACTGCTCGTTGTAGGACTCGAGCTAATTGCGTGATCATTAATTATCCAGGTCCAAAGCTAATATGCAGCTTGTATGTGGTTCATTTCTGGCCAGATAGCCCTATTGGCACATGTGACACTAGATGACGAAGGTGATCGGCTTGTCATTTGTCTATTTACCTATTTACCATAGCAATTGGAATTACACCTACAGAGTAAGAAGTTAATAATAAGTTAATAGGGAGTGACAAGATTGTCTGCGTACGGTGTCGAGCTACGCTTGGAAGCGTCGTCAGTAGACGCGAACGTTCAATTACACAAGTATTCTAGTATTCGAACTGCAGCGTATGGACATCGACATTTGGCATGAGTCGTGGGTGCTGATAGCGCCTGTCATATCAGCGCTTTATCTGATTCACCTGGGAGCGCCGGCAGCTCAGTGGTTCAGTGGTTAAGCTGAGCGTCTGGGAAGCCATAGGTACGGGGTTCGATTCCCCGCGATGCCCTCCCTTCCTGTCAAGGTGACAGGCAAGCGACGCCATATGGCCCCAGCTTCTGAGTGCGTCGTAAAGCCACGATCCAATCCAATCCAATCCAATCCAATCTGATTGACCTGATCTCAGGCGCGGTCCCCACTGGCTGTCGAGTGTCCCCTGTGTGTGATAGGACGTGACGTGACGTGACCTACCCGACCTTTTCGTCGGGAAGGCGCGGACCTCGCTCACTGTCGAGTGTCTACCTGTGTGTGATGGTTCTGACGTGACGTGACGTGACGTGACCTACCCGACCTTTCCGTCGGGCAGGCGCGGGCCTCGTCTGCACTGAGCAGCCGCGACCCGGGTCCCAACAGCCTGAAGAACTGCTGGGACACCCTGCGCTGGGAGTCCACTTCGTTCCTGGAGGTGGTCACCGGCTGTTTCCCGACGGCCAAGGTCAGTGAACGGCCACAGTCGCACTGGAAAAATAGCGGTTATTCGTTCGGCGTGAGATGTCGAAACGAGTATAGTATGATGTCGAAATTTGTCGTGGAAGCGATGTCGCCGAGCACGTTCTTTTAATACGGTGTTCATTCAACCGCGTGCATGCGTGCATCTTTTTCGCTTATTGCCAGGTACCTGATTTAGGGATGACTATTTTAACGATAGCGATGCAAAATATATATGCTTACCAAGCAGTATTGTATGACGTACCATCACTTTTACCATCACTTTTACTTTTACCGGTATTACTTTTACCTGGAATTGTGTTAAGAGATGTTCTCAGTGGTGTTAGAGACGTAAGTTGATCATGATCCGCAGTGGTCAGTATGAACATGATACTTGATGCGGTTGACAAGGTGCTGTTATGGGCGCTAGATGATCAATATGGTCGGTGCGCCCTAAAGCCCAAATAACTAACAAGATGCTTTTGGAAATTAAATGTGAAGACGGACTAATTAAGAAGGACGATGTTTATAATTATCTTGGGGGTGTAGATTCAGTGTCCAGAAAGTGATATATACCGTCCTATTTCACGAATAGTTTATCACGCACAGTCAGCTGTTGCACTGTATATATGGTATGCGCAGGTCACGTGTGTGGCATGAAAAGACTGTGCCAATGTGCCTGGGAGATGTGCCATGGGTGCAGTGCGATGATGGTTTTGGTTGGTTGATCATTGATCGTTAATTTTCGCAGTTAACAAAATGAACCCATTAGCTCAACACAATGGCTCGTGAGTCAGTGACCTCTGATTTACTTCATCTGATGTGATCAGACGGGTGTGCTCGATTTTGCCTGACCTGACCTGTCATGACCTGACCGGCAGGAGACGGACGTGTTGTTACAAGAGTTGCGCAGTGCGCGATTCTTCGACGTGTTCGAGTATAACGGCATGGAGCAGCTGTGGGGATGTTTCCTCTGCAATCACCCGGAGAAGGCCGAGGGTTTCGTCAAGGTATGCATAGCGTCACGTCACACTTGTGACGTCATTTGTCATACGAGGGCGGGGCGGGGATGGCCGAGTGATTAAGGTGTCGGGCTATGGGTACCAAAGGTCCCGGGTTCGACTCTAGCGCCACTCAGGACATTTCCCAATCCCGCGGCCCACCGGCGAAACAGTGTGGGCGGCGCTATTAGCCGTGAATGTGCATAAAGTGTGTCGTGAATCAGCCAATAAACAAAACAATGTCATACGAGGGCAGCCAAGTAGGTGTGTGTATCCCATCGGTGATTTAACCCGCTTCGTCTCGGGGAAGGGTCTTCCTTACTCCCCCCTCTCCCCAAGGTTTTCCGCGATGGCGAAGAAGCTGCGGCGCACCTTTTCCTTGATCATTTTTGCGGATGATGTGAAAGTTGTAATCACAGGTCATGAAAGGGCATTGACTCAGCTGAGGTCAAAGAGGACCACCTCTAAAAATGTTTGGTGATCGGAAATGGATACCATCGAAGGGGCAAGGCGCTCGTCTTCCTCTGGATCCGCTGTAGCGGCCCACTGGTGGCCTGCCGCCCGGCGGTGCCGCACCTCGCGCTACCCGGGGGCTCATACTCGGCTGCCGCACCTGTCTCGCCGCTACACCCCATGGGCGCTGTATGACCGTCGCAGTCGATGCGCCCTTAAGCCCAAATAACCAGCCAACCGTTACGCCCCACCGGATCTCAGCCGTAGACGGAGCGTGCGAACACGATTAATATTTGTCGGGGCTTCGTCCTTGCACAGAAATACACATGATCCTTTGCAGACTTCCTCTCACCCGACATGCGAGTACTTGCAGCACTTTCAAAATATTTCGGATGATCAATTGAAAGTACACTATTCTGTGTGCGGATGAGGATGTGTTGTATGCTCAAGAAAGGCCAACTAATTTGGGTTCGGTTGCTGAAAGAGGAACTGTTCCCTGGCAATGCGTTCAATTACAGTCATTGTTTTGTGTAGAATGGGACACGACCCTGGAGTGGTGCGCTATTGGTCTAATACAGGCGGGCAGCAGTGTTGGCAAGGTTTCACCTTGAAAACAACCACTTCGTGTTAAGCCCAGGCGCACCAGTAGTGGATTAGAAAACGCAGAACATATTTATATGTTAAAAAATGAGCACGGGGCCTGGAAATACGTTGTGCATGTGTGCGTTTTGTTCTCCGCCGATCAGTGACGAACCGAAGGGGTCATTCCCTCCCTCCCTGAGAGGAACTGGGGCCCAGTGAATCGCTGTAGTTCAGAAAAATTGCGCCAGGCTCCATAAAAGTCCCGCTGCAGCCCACAAAGATGGCACTGGGTCCCCTAAACATGACCTTTGGTCCTCCAAAGTTCGCATCGGAGTCACTAAAAGTCACATTATGGGCCTAAAAAGTTGCTTAGGGTCCTTGAAAATGGCGCTGGGTCGCAAAATCGCCTAAAAATGTATTGTATTTGGGGCCAAACAATCGTGCCGGCGCTCCGAAAAACCACGCTCTTGGCTCCGAGAGGTGGGACCGAACCCCTGAAAATGCCGCTGGAGCTACAAAATTCCTCCCCCACCCCTCACCCCCAAAAAACAAATCACCCTGGTGTCTCAAAAGGTCGGGCCGGGCCCCTCGAAATCACGCTGGACCCGGAAAAGTCTCGCCGGGCCCCTGAAAATGACTCTCGGACCACAAATTCCGTGACGGGACCCCGAAAGTTCGGGCCTGAACCCCTGAAAATCACACTGAGCCTGATGGTGTCAAAAAGTCGCACTAGGGCCCGTGAAGGTCACGCTAGGAGCTCGACAGGTTGCACTGGGCACCAGGAGTCTCATCAGGATCACCCGCAAAATGAAACCGGGCAACGCGAAGAAAAAAAACCAGTTCGGACATGGAAAATCACTCTGGGTCCCAACAATCGCTTCAAAGTCCAAAAACCTCCTGGGCCCACAAAAGCGTGCCGGGATGCTAAAACTCGCGTTAAGAATTTCAATAAGTTGATGTAATGGCCAAAAAATCGCCCTTGAACCAAAAAAATGTTGCACCACCGCCTTGAAAATCATACCAGGGCCCAAAACGTTAGCTGTGCAGGTCGCAGCTGGCTTTTAAAAAAAAATGAACGCCATCTCGGAATGTTACTGCGGCCACACAAACTGTCTCAAAGACCCACCTCCCACCGAAATTGGTTTAGCTGATCATCGAGGAATTTCGAGATCGAGATGTGTTTGGTGTCACATGACGGTGTTCGTCATCAGCTTCGTGGTGTCGGCCGACCCCAGGTGACTGTCCGACCTGACCTGATTCGCTCTGACCTGACCTGATACGCGATGTGAGCTCAGATCGAGACTAACCCGTGGTCGGACTGCCGCAGCCGGACCAGCCGGTCATGGAGGGGCAGCTGAAGGAGAAGAAGGGCAGATGGAAGATATTCAAGCGCTGGCGGACGCGCTACTTCACGCTGTCCGGGGCCCACCTCAGCTACCGCTGCGTGAGTAGCGTCGTGGGTAGCGTCGTGAGACGCGCTACTCCACGCTGTCCGGAGCCCGGCCCGGCTGCTGCCGCCAGTCCGAGACTGCAGCGTGTGTTGTGGTTCAGTGTTTATTGTTACTCGCGTTCTCCTCAACTCCGCTTTAGTCCCGAGTCTCGGAGCCCGGCACCTGGCGGTTGGCTCTTCCCCTGCTGTTAACTCCTGCGGTTGGCTCCTCCCCAGCTGTTAGCTCCTCTCTCTGCTGTTAGTGCCTGGCCCTGTTGTTAACTCCTCCCACTGCTGTTAACTCCTCCCTGCTGGGGCGAAGAACAGCTGTTAGGTAGAGCCGAGTCAAGCTCTATTGGTGGTAATCCTAGATGGAAGTTTTTTTTATTTCGGTACGCATTTGCAGATGCACCACCTTATTCTTGTTACTCCCGTTTTACTGAATCGGGCCGTGTGTTTTATATTTTCCTCCAGAAATGATGTTCTTTTGGCAGTGACTTGTCTAAACAATGTCACCGTTAAGACAATGTCGCACTTCCGTCGGTGCTATCCTGAGGAGTGTGTGGATCTGCGTACTCGTGTCACTCTCACAGACACCGGTAGTACTGTGCCACTGCGAATGCCAACCTTGATACTTGCACCGCCGACCAGTTTGGACATGGGCGCTGTATGACCGAAGCAGTCGACGCGCCCCCAAACCCCTCAGATAACCAACCGACCAGTTTGGACATGGGCGCTGTATGACCGAAGCAGTCGATGCGCCCCTAAACCCCTCAGATAACCAACCGACCAGTTTGGACATGGGCGCTGTATGACCGAAGCAGTCGATGCGCCCCTAAACCCCTCAGATAACCAACCGACCAGTTTGGACATGGGCGTTGTATGACCGAAGCAGTCGATGCGCCCCTAAACCCCTCAGATAACCAACCGACCAGTTTGGACATGGGAGCTGTGAGCGGGGATGGCCGAGTGGTTAAGGTGTCGGGCTATGGGTACCAAAGGTCCCGGGTTCGACTCTAGCGCCACTCAGGACATTCCCGATTCCGCGGCCCACCGGCGAAACAGTGTGGGCGGCGCCATTAGCCGTGAATGTGCATAAAGTGTGTCGTGAACCAACCAATAAACAAACAAACAGACATGGGCGCTGTATGACCGAAGCAATCGATGCGCCCCTAAACCCCTCAGATAACCAACCGACCAGTTTGGTCACGTCCTTTCTGTATTCGTCGCACTCCAGCCGCACACCACAGCTGCCGCAGTGGTCGCGTGCCCTGGCCCGGAACAGCGCGCGTGTCTGTCTCTGACTGTGTCTGGTGCGCCGTTTCAGTCTGAACAGCCTCGCCTCGACAACCACGAGATCGGGGTGCACGAGATCCGGTCCGTCAAGGTGACGCGCAGCGGCCGAAATATCCCCAAGGCGTTCGAGATCTTCACTCACGACCGCACCTACGTGCTCAAAGCGAAGGTACGTGAACCCGTAGTGTGCTTTGCTCAGTACTTGAGTTGTTGGCAGACGAGAATAGAACACGATCATGTTCACAGAAAGCTAGGATTTGTTTCTGAAATGTACAGTTGAAAGTGGTATGTGGCTTTCAAGCGGGAATTTGTACAGCTTTAAGTATACTTTGATCAGATCTGTTTTCAGTGCGTTCTGTTTTGCCGACGTCGGTTGTCGTAGTACCGGGCATCGCTGTTTAATGCGATATAACCATAGCTGACTTCAATGCGGTTTGGAAATTGTAGTTATCCGGAAGAGCTAAAATGACACCCTTTCAAAACCGGAAAGCTGTACGTGATGAAAGGGCGCAATGAGCCATAGTTATGGTATAAAACTGGGCTTGAAAAATTTGATCGCCCTTCAAAGATAATCATACTGTTTGTGACGAAATATGGTCCGATGGAAAAGTGTCTGACACAAATGAGGAATTTACTCCATAGTGTTCGATGCGGTGTGCATAATTACCGAAGTTGGTTGGAATTCTTATTGGACAAGCCTGCACTCCGCCGATATGTGTCACAAAAATGATGGAAATGGAAGAATGCCGGTGATCGCAATGTGTTTATGCAGGGATCAGCGTGTCAGCATGTGGCATAGTAGCATGTGCTACATGTGTTGCATGCGCTTCACATATGGCCTCAGAGTAAAATAATTGACCACGTGGCCTGGAAATTCACAGTTAATGAATGGAATTGTGCTATTTCATCCTTGTCTTAGGTTTTTACCATTTTGCCACATGTGTGGACAGTCATACACACGACTGCTAAATAATGTAAAATGCATGTGACTGAAGTGAAAGGCATTCCGCTTTTTTAATCCTCAAGTGGCGATCCTTTATTTTCTTCCAATCTTTCACTATTCCCAAGCAACTTCTTTCTTCATTCACACAGTTAATGGTGAAGTAATTTTAGGACACTGTATGGCCTCCTGCTGTGGGATTTCAGGAAGCGATGACATTAAAATGAAACCTTTCCGTCGTGTTCTTCTCGATTGAATCTTTTCCATACTTAGGGCGCTCCCGGATTCTTCGATGTGCGTGTGCTAGTAATACCGGCTGTATGTGCTGTGTATGGGGACGAGCGCTTCTGGCTGCGTGACAATGTGTGGCGGTGATTGGTTGTATTTTGGGAGTGCGTTTGGATAGTCTTCATCCGAGCGAATACGAGCGACTTGTCCGGGTATAGACCCTACGCCAACCAACTTAACTAGTTTGCGTAGGATCTATGCTATATTATACCGTAATGTCATATTGTTTGTTTGGAGTATATAATCTATGTTTTATGTTCGTATAAACAAATGATTGCATATTGTTCACACATGGTTTCCTGATGTCGTGTCCAGCTTTCCTATCAATATCTCACCACTTTCTGTTGGATAGGAACTCATTCCTCGGCAGGACGGCCGGGGAATGGGTGCGCTGTCCCACCACTAACCGCCCACTGTCGGACAGGACAGCCGGGGAGTGGGTGCGCTGTCCCACCACTAACCGCCCACTGTCGGACAGGACAGCCGAGGAGTGGGTGCGCTGTCCCACCACTAACCGCTCACTGTCGGACAGGACAGCCGGGGAGTGGGTGCGCTGTCCCACCACTAACCGCCCACTGTCGGACAGGACAGCCGAGGAGTGGGTGCGCTGTCCCACCACTAACCGCCCACTGTCGGACAGGACAGCCGAGGAGTGGGTGCGCTGTCCCACCACTAACCGCCCACTGTCGGACAGGACGGCCGGGGAGTAGGTGCGCTGTCCCACCACTAACCGCCCACTGTCGGACAGGACAGCCGGGGAGTAGGTGCGCTGTCCCACCACTAACCGCTCACTGTCGGACAGGACAGCCGGGGAGTAGGTGCGCTGTCCCACCACTAACCGCCCACTGTCGGACAGGACAGCCGAGGAGTGGGTGCGCTGTCCCACCACTAACCGCTGACTGTCCAACAGGACGGCAGGAAGGCCGAGGAGTGGGTGCGCTGTCTGTCGGTGGCGGTGGCGCATCAGAACAGCCGGCCGCGCGCCGACACCATCAGCCTGGGCGTCAACAGCGTGGCCAACCTGCACAGCATGCCACAGCTGGCTACTCTCTAGCTGTCGCTGTGGCTGCCCGGCCGTTGTGGCTGGCTAGCTGGCTGCTGTGGCTGGCCGGCCGCTGTGGCTAGCTAACTGCTGTGGCTAGCTGGCTGCTGTGGCTGGCCGGCCGCTGTGGCTGGCCGGCTGCTGTGGCTAGCTGGCCGCTGGGCTGGCTGCGCTGGCTGGCTGCTGTGGCTGGGCTGGCTGCCTGTGGCTGGCTAGCTGGCTGCTGTGGCTGGCCGGCCGCTGTGGCTAGCTAACTGCTGTGGCTAGCTGGCTGCTGTGGCTGGACGGCGGTCGATGAGGCGGTGGGTTGTCGCCGTTTCTCGCCGGTCACTGGTCTGGCTTGCTGCCACCGAGGTGGGCCAGCTGCCCGCAGGCGAGTGTCCAGGTGCGTCGGACGTTCCTGTCGAGATGCCCTGCCTCCGCTGCCGTCGGGCGATGTTGGCGTGTCGGGCCGGGCGGGCCTCCTTGGCGGAGCATTTCTGAGGTGGTCCGCCAATGCCCACTGAGGCGGGGCGGGGGGTCTTGTCGGAGTACTCTTGCCATCTTACCGGGCGCACAAGAGCGGTGTCGCCGGGACTGCGGCGTGTGGAGCGCCACCAGAGAGGTGCCTTGTCCGCCAGCCGTGCTGTGGTTCAGCGGTGCCATGTGCTGCCGGCGGCCGTGGAGCCGCCGGTCGGTGCGAGATTTGGCGCGCGACACCCCGTGGCTGCTGTGTGCCCGGCGTGTTGCGCGTTGTTGCGTGTGTGCCTGTCGCGAGAGGCCTGGTGACTCGGCGCGGGTTTAGCGTCGCCAACTGATCCGCCCGTCTGTTTGTTGCGCTGTGATTGGGTGGCCGCCACGTGACTTATCTAACGCGATGGTACAAATCGGGGCCGTGGGCTCCCGGCGGCGGCTGTCGTCGGCGAGGCAGTCGTGCCGCCGGGTTTTGATTCGCAACATTCCTGCCGCTCTAATCGGGGTCGTGTTTAGATATTACGCAATGCCGCGCCTGCGGGAGATTCGTTTCGTGTCCCGAGCTGATGGACGCAACTAGTGCTCTTGAGGAGACACGATTTTTAGTCGGTTTTACTAGGCGCACTTGCGTGCCGACGCTACACATAATAGTGTTCGTGTATAATAGTTTTATCTGGCTGGCGCGGCTCCTCTGATTTGTTTCGTGATCGATCATGGGGGAGATAGTGCGTGTCGGAGGACGTCCCTCTGCGTGATCCACGGCGGTGATGGGCACTGGGTCGGTCAGCGGTCTGCCCCCGCTGCCAGCGGTCTGCCCCCGCTGCCAGCGGTCTGCCCCTGCTGCCAGCGGTCTGCCCCCGCTGCCAGCGGTCTGCCCCCGCTGCCAGCGGTCTGCCCCCGCTGCCAGCGGTCTGCCCCCGCTGCCAGCGGCCTGCCCCCGCTGCCAGCGGTCTGCCCCCGCTGCCAGCGGTCTGCCCCTGCTGCCAGCGGTCTGTCCCCGCTGCCAGCGGCCTGCCCCCGCTGCCAGCGGTCTGCCCCCGCTGCCAGCGGTCTGCCCCTGCTGCCAGCGGTCTGCCCCCGCTGCCAGCGGTCTGCCCCCGCTGCCAGCGGCCTGCCAGCTGCCAGCGGCCTCCCCCGCTGCCAGCCCTGCCCCCGCTGCCAGCGGCCTGCCCCCGCTGCCAGCGGTCTGCCCCCGCTGCCAGCGGTCTGTCCCCGCTGCCAGCGGCCTGTCCCCGCTGCCAGCGCTCCGCCGCTCTAGGGGCCGTGCGCGGAGGCCACTGATGCCGCTCTGGGGGCCGTGCGCGGAGGCCACTGCTGCCGCTCTGGTGGCCGTGCGCGGAGGCCACTGCTGCCGCTCTGGGGGCCGTGCGCGGAGGCTACTCCTGCCGCCAGCTGTCTTTCAGAGCGCCATCCACACCGGCCGACCGCCGTCGGCGCCGGACCGGCCGTGGTTTGGTGGAAGTGGACGTCGGCCGTGTTTTGTACGTGCTCCAATTTATATTTATGCCTATTTATCTATCGAGATTGACGGCCTCGCCAGCGCAGACAGTGTTCCATTTTACATTGGACCCAGTGTGTTAGTGAATGGTTTAGTGCCGATTTCATTCCACGACTTCCCCCTGAGATAACCCAGCTGTTGCTAGCATAACGTGGCTTTCGGGCCAAATCGCCGAGATATCCCGAGCCGTTTGTGGGGCTGGTTTGCAATTGGATGTCATGCATATATTGCAATATGCGTGCCATTGTCATATTTCATATGTATTGAATGCAAATAATGTCGAATTAAATGTGTTTGAAAATGACTTCGTGTATGAGTTGTTAATACAGTATGACACCATCTAGTGCGTACGTTATTGCGCTCCTCGATGCTGTTGGATACAGGAACCAATCGTGCCGAAACACCTGAACTGAACTGAACATAGCAGTATATATTAAATAAGTTCCTAATATTCCCAAGGACACTTCCCTTTCGCCGATATGCGGAAGCGCGTCAGCGCCGAATTTTTTGGTCTGACTGCGAAATGTTTTGACTGACTGCCACAGACTCGAAAAAAAATCGGCCGATTTTCGTTTTTTCTGAAACGACGCGCCGGACACAGGCAGGTACACAGAAATGACGTATATCTACAAGTAAAATCGGTAGTTATTTACAAAAATCGGAGAGGTGGGAGGAATTCGCCCCCACCTCTCTCCAGTGCGCGTGTTAAAGGCGATATTGTTTATCCCTGGATGGTCATTGCAGTGGCCCAAGTCCGAAAGCGTCCCATTTGTGGCAAAATTATCGATGTTTTGAAGAAGCCACGAACGAATTTAGGCCATTTTGCATCACAAAAAGTCGTCGCATATACGTTGCTGATACGCTGCAAATTATTGATAGAAAACTTGTGCGTTCGGAAAACTAAAACACACGCATGTGCACTTACCCGTGTTAGAACGTGCCATTGATACTATCCAACGGTGGAGAGACCTTGGGTCAGCAGACCTGGCCAAACCCCACCGCGCCTGTCCCGGGGCTGACGTCAGCACGAGGTTTGGCGGCGGACTTCGCATGGTGAGCGAGCCTCACGTGAGCGCCGTCACGGGTGGGAACTTGAGACTCGAGCTGCTGCACAATTGTACAGGGTCACCAGCTGCAGGAGCAGGTGTAGTCTAGCTTGCGTAGTCAAGTTGTGGTGTCGGTCTCCAGCAGTGCGGTGCAGTGGCGAGGTGTGTCGCCAGCAGCTGGTGCTGGTGTAGTCTGAGTGTCGGTCCCAGGTGGTCTCCAGCAGTGCGGTGACCAGTGGCTGGGTGTGTGTCGCCCACAAGTCGCCAGTCTGTGTTCATTGGTTGGTTCGCACAGCTGGTGGGACACCCGGCCACTGTCAGGGCGGTGTGTCGCCAGCAGCTGGTGCTGGTGTAGTCTGAGTGTCGGTCTCCAGCAGTGCGGTGTCAGCCCTGCCGGGCAGCAGGCAGTCACCAGTAGTGCTCGCGTATCAGCCTCCAGTCGCCAGTCACACCCGCCTGACAATCCATAGTCGTCAGTCACAGTTGTTGACAGTTATAGTTGTTGGAGTGTCGGGGCGCATCAACTGCAGAGGTCACACAGCTCCCAGCCTGCCTGGTAGTCCACAGTCATGAGTCACACTCACTTGCGCGATGACGTAGCTGAGGCCAGGGACTGCCATTCCACTTGCGTACGCGCACTCACATTTTAACGGTATTTTATATATATATATATATATATATATATATATATATATATATATATATATATATATATATATAAATAATGCATGCATGAAGAGGCGCAGCAAACGGGCCCCTAAACAAAATGCGGTCTGGTCGCTGAAAGAGTAATTCTTACAATGTATTTTTGGTGTCCCCTCCCTCTTAATAAAACGTGTCTGCGCCACAGCATGTACGGGCAAACGAAGGACATGTGTGTGTCTGGATGGACAGGCATGGCATTAGTGTCGCTATGTATAACTGATGTAATATTACGAAGGAAAACAAACATATCGCGGTGAGTCCGAATGCATGATGATGGGTTGAACTTGCCTAATTCGCGAATAACTTGGTTGGTAAGTTGCTTACTGCAGCTGCATAATTTTACTCGACTTCAGCAACGGGCAACGTAAGGCGGCCGGATACGTGGCCTGCATGTCCCACTGTCTGACAAAAACAGACCGCCTATTCAGCGCAGTCTGACAGTCGCACGCCGTCGACAGACAGCTTACACAATGCAGTCTGACAGTGGTATGTGGCCGACAGACCGTCTACACAGCGCAGTCTGACAGTGGGATGTCGCCGACAGACCACCTACACAGCGCAGTCTGACAGTGGGATGTCGCCTACAGACCGTCTACACAGCGCAGTCTGACAGTGGGATGTCGCAAGTGTCCAGCAAGACGGGGATGGCGTGACACGATGATATAGCCTGCACCCTTGCATTGCGTTGCATTGCACTGCATTGTGGGGGGCGGACACTCCTTAGGAAAATCGTGGCTGCGCAACTGTCCATTTGCCTGCGCCGTCAGCATTGTATCGGATTCGGCCAGGGTGACAGGCGTTTCCGCACGGAGACTGAGCCTGTGAGTGTTCCCCGGGGAAGTGGTGTGTACAGTAAAGCGACTGACACAGAAAGTCGACATGGGAACAATTAATGAAATATGGTTGTCGATCAAACATTAGTAATGGTGAGTGTGTGTGTGTGCGTGAGTCAGTGAATGAGTGAGTGAGTGAGTGAGTGAGTGAGTGAGTGAGTGAGTGAGTGCGTGCGTGCGTGCGTGCGTGCGTGTGTGTGTGTGTGTGTGCGTGCGTGCGTGCGTGCGTGCGCGTGTTCAAGCTACAGTGTGCCGTGCTGCTTCCCAGCCGGCGGCTGCCCACCGACAGCCAAGGCAGCGGCTTCCGCTCGACCCCGCGGACGTCGGAGTCGTCCGGCTCGCCCGAGCCTGACACTCACTCGGGTCGCACGTGACGACCAGCCGCAGCAGACGGCCCTCGGTCGGGTCCGGCCGCAGCCGGTGCAGGGCAGCTGCCAGCCGGCCGAGCGCAGCTGCCAGCCGGTCCGGCCGCCGGCCGCCGCCGCTCTCCCAGCTGTCGGCCAGCCGCCGCAGCAGCAGCAGACGCGCGCGGCCCGCCACCAGCAGCTGCTGGTCTCGCGCCGGCAACGGTGAGAGGTACCGCAGCGCGGCCGCCACTGATGACGTCACCGCCGGTAGTGGTGACGTCACCGACGGCACTGGCAGCGGTGCGGCGGCGGCGGCTGGAGGCGGTGGCCGACTGGGCCGAGCCTTGGACCGGCGCCGACCGCGCTCCTTCTGGACAGCTGAAAAAGCAGGCCGACGATGGCGCAGTAGTATCGCTGGGACAATTAATTTCCAGCGTTTGGTGTCACTAAACGACGCGGTATGGCAATGATGACATTATTTCAGTCATTAGTTTTTACGACACATCGACAGTTGAGTCATGTAGCGTCGCCAATCTCTCACGCCTATTGGTCGCGGGCGAAGAGTAGCGACAGGTGAGGCTCGAACCCTCAACCTTTCGATTGTGAGACGGGCAACTTGCCCCTAGACTGCTCGTCCCCTGAAAGAATGGGCCGAAGATGGCGCCGTGGTGACGCTGGGGCAATGAGTCTCCAGCGTTTGGTGTCAGTAAACCACGGTATGGTAGGCATTCCCGCGTCAGCGGCAGCGTCTGAAATGTTTTCCCGTGTTTGATCGCTGGATCATTAATAGCCATCTGTCCCTATTGCTGTTTGCAGCACTAGTTAGTAGGATTTATTTTGGCGCCTAAGTTAATTCGCCGCATCAGTTATGCTCGCTATGTGTTATGCAGAGGTTTTCCTCACTTTTAGAGAGGGAAGGATAGTGTGCCAGTCAACAAATAAAAGCGTTTCGGTGATTTTCAGACAATAAAAGGGAGTGTTCCAGCAAACAGATGATAGCGATTGGGTCTTCGCTTTCAGGCAGACCTTGAGGCATGCCCCCTGAAGCAGGACTATAGCAGCTTTTGATTAGGTATTCGAGTGTAGGGCACTTCTACCTATCCCTAGACTATAACAGCTTCGATTCATTCTCCTTTACCTACAGCAGCTATGATTTAGGAAGACTGAGAACCTAAAATACTCTATATTGTCGTCGGCACCACATGTTCGGTAGGGTAGAACGTCTGAGACGAAGTATTTTTCCGGAAAAACCGCGTAGTGGTGTGTTTTGCCTTTGGTCATAGGGAACATGAAACATATTTTTTTAAACATTTTTATTTCGAATTTTTGCTGCGCAAAATAGCACTTTAAAATACAAAATTTACACAAAAATGTGCTAAATTTGTTTTCAATTCCTTCCTAATTGAGATGGAACCATGAAACAAGTTATATCATGTTGCACGGAACGAGAGGAATCCATCGATACCAACCTGATGACCTAAGATCACGGGTTCTCGCTCCAGGTCAGGGCATTGACTTCAATTTGGCCAAAAATCGCTATTTTCGTAACTTCCCGGGGTTTATCTTGTGACGGTTACAGAAGAAATGAACAAGATTTGGAATAGATTACAGATATGACTACTGCGCAGCTTGTGATATTATCTCATGTGACATTTCCGCTCAAGGTCGGAGGTCACGAGAGGCCAAAATTCAGAGGTCACAGAAGGTAAAATTTGGAAAGTGTCCGAGATTCCCGGTTTGAAAGTTCTAGACGTAAATTTATGTGCAGAATTCGAATCTAGCACTCAAAATTATCATAGCTTATCATCAATCCTCATTCATGTGAAGAAGTATACAGATGATACATACGACTATATTTATCATGAACAAGAATGTAAGTCATATATCGAAAGGTCACAGACGTACATTTGTAACAAACGACAGGACAACAAAAATATGCAAGCCATTGGGGAAAGAGGCCTAACGGGTTACAGTCACAGACAGCTGCTACTAGTGATGCTGCTGCACGCATGTTACGTTTGCTTTCTCCCTACTCCTCCATGATCTGTTGCATTCGCATCATGTCACGTTTAGCATCAAACACTGGCAGCAGCTCCCTGTGAACGGCTCGAGCCCGAAAAAAAATCCGTCTCGGCGGTCGAACCCTGATGCCCTCGACTCAATGGCATTTTTCCCCATCATTTGAATCGATCCCTTCATATCACTTGACTTCTGGCTTTGGCTCATGAGGAATTTGAGTTCGATGCGTGGAATTTTCAGCTCTTGGGGGCAGCTGCACTCGCAGTGCACCTCGATGTCACAGCCCTCACAACCGGCTTGATCGCACGCCACAATCGGACATTCCCAACGCGACAAATCTAGAAGTTTGTCTAGCCTGTCGGTTGCTTTTCGCACCTCTTTTTTCGACGTTACTATTCTTCTGCCGATGTCGGTTGCTATTTTCAGAGCTGTCTCGATATCCCTCTGTAGTTGTCGCGACATGCGTGCAGTAGCATCACTGGTAGCAGCTGTCTGTGACTGCAACCCGATAGGCCTCTTTCCCCAATGGCTTGCATACGTTTTGTCCTGTCGTCTGTTACAAATGTACAACTGTGACCTTTCGATATATGACTTACATTCTTGTTCACGATAAATATAGTCGTATGTATCATCCGTATACTTCTTTACATGAAAGAGGATTGATGATCAGCTATGATAATTTTGAGTGCTATATTCGAATTCTGCACCTAAATTTACGTCTATAACTTTCAAACCGGAAATCTCGGACACTTTCCAAATTTTACATTCTGTGACCTCTGAATTTTGACCTCTCATGACCTTCGACCTTGAGAGGAAATGTCACATGAGATAATATCACAAGCTGCACAGTAGCCATATCGGTAATCTATTCCAAATCTTGTTCATTTTTTTTCTGTAACGGTCACAATGTAAACCCCGGGAAGTTACGAAAATAGCTATTTTGGCCAAATTGAGGTCAATGCCCTGACCTGAAGCGATAACCCGTGATCTTAGGTCATCAGGTTGGTATCGATGGATTCAGCTCGTTCCGTGCAACATGATATAACTTGTTTCACGGTTCCATCTCAATTAGGAAGGAAATGAGGATAAATTTCGCATATTTTTTGGTACATTTTTTATTTTAAAGTGCGATTTTGCGCAGCAAAAATTTGAAATGAATTTTTTTAATAAAATATGTTTCATGTTCCTTATGACCAAAGGCAAAAACCCCACTAGGCTGTTTTCCCGGAAAAATACTTCGTCTCTGACATTCTACCCTAATGTTCAGGGCTGTGTTTTACCTTTTGGATCCATGTTTGCGGCGAGACATCTGGTGAAGCGGCAGGCAGGGCACCAGTTGCGTCGGTGTCGGTCCACCGGACAGTCAGCATGGCCGGCTGTCGGACAGGCCACAGTCACCAGCCAGACAGGATGTCTGGACAGCCGCCAGCGTGTCCGCCCACGCTACTGGTGTGTACTGCGGAGGGCGTGTTCTCAACGGAAGTCGGCCTCCGGTCAGCGGGACTTCTCTGACTTCCCTCTCAGTCAGCGGTTGCGGCGATAGTGCACATTGCAATTTTGTTCACAGCAATTTCGTCGTCTTCTTTTCGTAAAAAGACTGATTCGCCACTGCTACGAAATTCCGAGGTATTGAAGAATAAGTGCATTCTATATGACTAATGAGACGCATCGTGAACCTCGAGAAGAGCTCAAGATTCTGTATGTGCATTACAATCATGGTGCGTCCCTGTACTTTTATGCATGCATTCGCCTGTTGCTCCTGCACTCAGCCCTGGTTATTTGACAGGCGGACAAACTGCAGACTACAGATTGACTGTCACGGTGTTTTCAGACCAGGAGCGTCTGGAAACCCAGCACTCACAGACGCACGCGTAGATGACTCGTCTGCGGACGGCACGCTTGAAGAAGCAGGAGCACCCGTCACAGCAGATTGCGCCGTAGTGACGCCCGAAGGAGCGGTCGCCACAGACAGAGCACGGCATCAGAGAGGGCACGCCCCGACCTGAGGGTCAGTCACGGTATCAGAGAGGGCACGCCCCGACCTGAGGGTCAGTCACGGCATCAGAGAGGGCACGCCCCGACCTGAGGGTCAGTCACTGTATCAGAGAGGGCACGCCCCGACCTGAGGGTCAGTCACGGCATCAGAGAGGGCACGCCCCGACCTGAGGGTCAGTCACGGTATCAGAGGACACAGCCCGACCTGAGGGTCAGTCAGGCATCAGAGGGGGCACGCCCCGACCTGAGGGTCAGTCACGGCATCAGAGAGGGCACGCCCCGACCTGAGGGTCAGTCACTGTATCAGAGAGGACACAGCCCGACCTGAGGGTCAGTCACTGTATCAGAGAGGGCACGCCCTGACCTGAGGGTCAGTCACGGCATCAGAGAGGGCACAGCCCGGCCTGAGGGTCAGTCACGGTATCAGAGAGGGCACAGCCCGACCTGAGGGTCAGTCACGGTATCAGAGGGGCACGCCCCGACCTGAGGGTCAGTCACGGCATCAGAGAGGGCACGCCCCGACCTGAAGGTCAGTCACTGTATCAGAGAGACACAGCCCGACCTGAGGGTCAGTCAGGGTATCAGAGAGGGCACAGCCCGACCTGAGGGTCAGTCACGGCATCAGAGAGGGCACGCCCCGACCTGAGGGTCAGTCACGGCATCAGAGGGGGCACGCCCCGGCCTGAGGGTCAGTCACGGCATCAGAGAGGGCACGCCCCGACCTGAGGGTCAGTCACTGTATCAGAGAGGACACAGCCCGACCTGAGGGTCAGTCACGGTATCAGAGAGGGCACGCCCCGACCTGAGGGTCAGTCACGGCATCAGAGAGGGCACGCCCCGACCTGAGGGTCAGTCACGGCATCAGAGAGGGCACGCCCCGACCTGAGGGTCAGTCACGGTATCAGAGAGGACACGCCCCGACCTGAGGGTCAGTCACGGTATCAGAGAGGACACGCCCCGACCTGAGGGTCAGTCACTGTATCAGAGAGGGCACAGCCCGACCTGAGGGTCAGTCAGGGTATCAGAGAGGGCACAGCCCGGCCTGAGGGTCAGTCACGGTATCAGAGAGGGCACGCCCCGACATGAGGAGTCGGTCACGGTATCAGGGATGGCACAGCCTGACCCGGAGGGGGGCAGTCCTGGCATCAGAGAGGGCACGCCGCGACCTGAGGGGTTAGTCACGGTATCCGAGAGGACACCCAGACCTGAGGGGTCGGCCACGGGATCAGAGGGAGACAACCCGGCCTGAGGGGTCGGTCACGGGATCAGAGGGGGACACACCCTGACCCGAGGGTCAGTCACGGTATCAGAGCGGTCACAGCCCGACCCGAGGGTCAGTCACGGTATCAGAGCGGGCACAAAGCGACCTCAGGATCAGTTACGGTGCCTGAGGACACGGTGCAGCCCCAGAGCCACGGTAGGACTGGGCCACGATATCAGAGCACACGCTCGACCTCGGCGCATTCAGTGGGGATGGAGCCACGTCACGAGCTGCCTCACCTCCTGGAGCCATGCTGGGTTCGGCAGCCGCCTGTGTCCAGAGTGGTGGCCCGCTCTGCGCTCACCTAGCCTGCAGCGGACCAACGCGTCCGCGACCCCGAGCTTCGCCTGAGCAACGCCTGGGGCGCTGTCCACTCACCGTGGCCCGGGCGGTCGCGCGAGCGAGCTGTATTCACCGGCGGCCGTCGTTCGATTTTCCATTCACCCCGTGCTCGCCTGAATAGTGGCCAGCGGCGATCGGACGCCTCCGCCGGCGTGGACAAGTCTGCGGCGACTCGCCGGTGAATGGCTCGTCGACGGCGTCGACCGCGTCGGTATTGGGCGGCCGGCCGGCCGATGGGACCCGCCCATTGACTCCGACGACGGGCCGCGCACCACAATGTGCGACCGGTAATGAAGGCCGCACCGTGTGCGCCCCGGCTGATCGGCAGCCGGCTCGATGGCGCGGAGTCAGCCGGTCGGTGATCGGCAGCCGGCTCGATGGCGCGGAGTCAGCCGGTCGGTGGTCGGACGGTACGCCGCCAACTTGTCACCGGCCGACCGTGAATGGCAGCCGCGCGCCCCAAACTGGCGGCTGACACACCGGTGACATTTGGTAGTAAATTGTGCGTCACCTCCTGACGGCTGTCCTAACGTAGGTAACATTTGGTGGTCAATAGTGCGTCACCCTCCTGAAGAGAGTCGTCCTAACGTAGGTAACATTTGGTGGTCAATAGTGCGTCACCCTCCTGCAGAGAGTCGTCCTAACGTCGGTGACATTTGGTGGTCAATTGTGCGTCACCCTCCTGCAGAGGGCCGTCCTAACGTCGGTGATATTTGGTGGTCAATTGTGCGTCACCCTCCTGACGGCCGTCCTAACGTCGGTGATATTTGGTGGTCAATAGTGCGTCACCCTCCTGACGGCCGTCCTAATGTCGGTGATATTTGGTGCCCTATACGTCACATCCTGCGGCGGTGGCGGACGACAGGCGGCCTCTGGCTGGTAAATCCGCTGACGCGGGGGAGTACAACAGAGCCTTCCCGTAGGGCTGTTACCCCCATATGGGGGACTGGCGGATCTAAGAGCCATCCACCCAGGGACAGATTTTTGACGAAATTTTGCACTGATTTCTTTTGCATCCTCCCAAAATCTGAAAATATTTTGGAGATAAATACTTGTCTTAAGCAGAACCCCACGAATGATAGGCTCAACTTTGAAGTTCATCGAAATTGATTTCTGCATCACACCCCTCCCCCACCAGTCCTGAATCTTTCCCTGGGGGACACATTTCCCCAGTGCATCCCCCCGTATCCACTCCTGAGAGGCACATTCCTTCGAGGGGCTTTGGTGGAAAGGTTCAGGTTCAGAGAAGCCCGAAGTGGGCTTCTCTGAATTACCTTTCTGAATAATGCGGTTTGTTTGTGAGGCTCCCGAGGGTATCGTGCCCAGCACTGGGCGATGAATAAAATGACTCGATTGTCATTATGTGCTAAATGTGCCCTGTATCATCCAGCAAAATTGACTGCAAGTTTATTAACTGGCACAGTTGTGCGAAAACCAGCACAGACCTCGGACTTGTTCACTGATTAATGACTAGAGTGAAACGTTAGGCGTCATGAGCGGGAACAATACCGGTGGTGCCGACCTGGCGGTGGGTTTGTGAAGGAACACTACCAGAGGGCTTGCTATGATTAACGCCATATTCTAGTTTTTACAGGAGGTGCAAGTAATTTTCAGTGGTCAGATTTGAAGAACATTTATACAACCTCTCATATGTTGTGCAGTTCGTTTCATTATCAAATCATTCCACCCTTTCACTTTGCCCCCAAACTTAAACAGGAGCAATTGGTCACTCAACTTCTTGCAATACAAGTGCGTCAAACAGCTTCTGTGCAATGTGCTGACAATTTCTAATGTTCTTAACTAAACTAAAATCGAATGTGCCGCATTTTGATAGTATCTTGAATAGCTTCCATGAAGTCTTTAAACCAGTCATTTGTGAACTCAATTCCAGGATGTGTTCCATTACACATTGTAATCATTTAAATTGATACCAGATGCAGTACGTTAGCGAATTAATTTATAATGGTCTGAAATAAACCGGCATAAAATCAACTGCCCTCCGATGCCATAATCGACCTTTTTTATAGATATCTAACTTTGTCATTCTTCACGTTGACATGAAGCTCTCGGGCATCATTTGGGCTCTGGCATGGCCCGATTCGCGTCAAGCGCCGCAGCGTGCTGCCCAGAAGACTGTAAAGCCGCCGAGGCGTTGTGACAATAGAAAGTTCAAGCCTTGATCAACACCAAGCGACACCTGTTCCGCTACGCTAAGATTGCGTAGGTGAAATCCATGGCTGTAGATGCATTATCATCCATTCAATGACTATGAGCGTACAGGTTCTGAAACAATGTCAAGGGAGATTGTCTGTCTCAACTCCAATGTTGGTGGGAATCACGCCAGACACGTACCCTGTCGTTTCAAATATAAAAACATGACTGTAAATTTGGTGTCGGGGCACTTTAGCATCCCGGGAGTGGTCCCGGGCACAACCGCCATCCATGGCGGTCGGCCGGTGACGGGTCGAGGGCGACACCGCAGGCGGGCCACATGTCTAAAGTGTACGCTTACCAGAATATAGTTCCAGAAGGCCTTTCGCAAGGTAACAATATGTGGAATATATCATTATACGTCGAAGTTAAATTTGAATCTGAAGACAAGACATCTTTAATAAGTGCACTTCGCATCATATTTTACGGGAACAGTCTGAAAAATGTAGCTATTTTCATTGCGCACACACCAGGGAGAATGCGGGCAAGCTCGTCACGGTCGCATATCGCAAAGCTCTTTAATGGCATCATGAATCTACCCGTTTTCCTTTCTGACTGAAGATCCCCTGATGTCCGCATTGCCATCGCCTCTGACGCATAACGAGCCTTCTCAGTCTACATGGCCAGACATGCTTAGGATGCTAGTCAGTTGACAAGCCACCCCAATGTAATGCCCGGAATGCTATTTTCTTCTGCTTAGGCGCCTGGCAACATTGCAGGGGAGAACGCCGCGGTAAACAGTGAAACAAGCCGCGAGTATAAATCGGACAGCAAGCATAAAGCAAATTATTAGCGAGCCGATAAATCAATGAATTAAACAAGGAACGGTATCGCGAGCAGTCCTTCGCACCCAGATGCATTCAACCGTTTCCCTAGTTGCCTTGCCACCGCCTTGCAAAGGGTGCTAGCTGCGAGCCTGCCCACTTTCCTGACGATGGCACCAGCTCGCCCCCCCCCCCCCCCCCCCATCTGACCAGCGTGGCAACGAGACCTGCTCAGACGATTCCCACAATTATTCACAGGGGCAGCCAGCATAGAAGACTATAAATCGCATCGGGCACGACCCTAATTCTCTTTTGGGCGCTACATGACCAATGCAGTCGATGCGCCCTAAGGCCCTAATAACTAACTCCTTAATTCACCGCGCCGCGCGGGCCCCGACGCACGAAGGCGGCGCCGTCGCCTGCGCGAGGCCGACGGTCGCCTCTCGGCGGCACGGCCGGCGCCCGCTCCGGCCGCGGGCCAAAGTCGCTCCGATCGCACATCATGTGTATCGGTTCACTTGAGAATCACTTGGTGACGGCAGCTGAGCACCGGGTAAAAACGGCGGACCGGCGTGTCGACGCGTCCATCGCCGCCGCGCGACGCGCCGCCGGCCGATGGCGGTGAATATGGCCTACATACAGTGCTGGAAATTCGCAACACGCGCGCACGCACACAGGTGCACACACGGGCCCGCCCGACGGCACGAGCGCCGCCCGGTGTCGGTTTGTACTTACGGTCGCCGGCCGGCCAGCGTGCCTCCGGCCGGCTAGATCAGCCCCGGCGCAGTGGGCACCCTCGGCAGCGGGGGGGGGGCACCCTCGGCAGCGGGGGGGGGGGCTCACGGCAGGCGCGCAAGTACCGTGCGGCGGCACTGCACGCAGTTCGCCTGCATTGCACATCGGCGCCGAAATCAAAATCGATTCCGACGAATCGAAACCGGCTGGGCTGGCATTGGTTGGCCGCGGAGCGCGTTCGGCGGAGACACGCGCGGCCGACACAGGGCCGAAGAGAGAGAGAGCACACACCGTGAGGTTCAGATGGGGCGCGCGGCCATATGACTTCGGGGAGGTGTTGCGCGACGGCAACACCGGCGGGCCGCTGCCGCCCGCTATCACATACAAAACAAACCAACACAAGCAACACAATCCCTCGTAAAAATATGCGCGTGACTTGATCCGTGGTTCTCCTGCCACCAGCTTCGGACCGTAGGCGGGTGCAGACGCCAGGCTGACCTGGCCGCGCACCACCGAACCGCAGCGCAGCGGACAGGGCTGACGCGGGCCTGGCTGACGTGGGTCGAGCTGACGCGGGTCGAGCTGACGCGGACCGGGCTGACGTGGGTCGAGCTGACGCGGGCAGGGCTGACGCGGACCGGGCTGACGTGGGCCGGGCTGACGCGGGCCGGGCTGACGCGGGCCGGGCTGACGCGGGCCGGGCTGACGCGGGCCGGGCTGACGCGGGCCGGGCTGACGCGGGTCGAGCTGACGCGGGCAGGGCTGACGCGGACCGGGCTGACGTGGGCGGCTGACGTGGGCCGGGCTGACGCGGGCCGAGCTGACGCGGACCGGGCTGACGCGGGCCTGGCTGACACGGGCAGGGCTGACGCGGGCCTGGCTGACACGGGCGTGGCTGACACGGGCGGGGCTAACGTGGGCCGGGCTGGCCGCGGGGCACGAGGTGAGCGTCGGCGGCCGCCGGCGCGCCGCCGCTCGGGCTACTTGAGCAGCAGCTGGAACAGCCGCTCCGACCGCTGCACGTCGCGGTCCTGCTCCAGCACGTACAGCAGGTCCCGCATGTTGACCCGTTTGACGCGCGGCCGCAGCAGTACCTGCGGCGGCAGGCCGTGCGTTAGCGGTCGTGCTGCCGCACGTTTGCCAACGCCTGCCAGCTGCGCGTGGTGGCAGTACCGACCGCGCACGTGGGGAAGCCGGAGTATATGTAGGAGGCAAATTGGCCAGGGTGATGGGTGTTTGCAGTGGTCCGAAACTGAAGAGTGCAGGATGTAGCTGAAGACGTTAACACAATCTGGCAATACGGGAGGCACGTGATGTTGAGATGAGCATGCACTCGTTGACACGATTTTGATGGCATAAGTTTGCTGGGGATCAGGTATGACACGTGAGTGTAGGTAGTGGATGAAGAAGTAACAGCGGCTACAGTTGAATACTGCAAATCATGATAGAAATAAACTCAGGAAGGCAGAACTGTGTGCAAAGGAGGGGAAAACATGAGCCTCGTTAAGCATTGGCCAGTAACCGTGTCAACGTTGAAACACCAAGTGCCGAGATACGGACGGCTAAGGTGGGACAAATCCCCAGATATGAACTTGGGGGCACAATTGCGATGAGGACCTATTGTTCCAGCTGACACCGGCACAGCACATGCTCTAAATGCATGGGATTTATGCAGCATGGTCCCGGCCCGATGCGATGTCACTTGGGCCCAAGTCTGAGGAAGTTGAACTGGGGGTGTGTGGTATATGCACTACCATATACAGAGGATATGCGGCATCATCTCAATTCCCACTATATTTCGCCATCAGTCTGCTACCAGGGCATTGAATTCCTAGTGATCCGTGGACGGATCACTGGGAATCACCAAGACAAAACAACAGAAAGGCTACGCCGGTTAAAGACGCGGGCTGACTGTCAGACAAAACTGCCGAAACCCGGGATCGAACCGGGGACCTTTAGATCTTCAGTCTAACGCTCTCCCAACTGAGCTATTTCGGCAGATGGCAGGACCGGCGTAATGCTTCAAGTGGATAAACATTTAGATAGACAGCAGACTCGTTAGATTGCTCAGTGCTTGGCGCCTCACCGATCTTTGGCTCGGAGTCCCACTGGAGGTGACACCATCAGCAGGAGGGTTCTCCTCCAACCGCGCCTTTTTCCGCGGCCCGATCGCCTGTAGCGCCGTGATGTTGGCTTCCCGCTGCCGCACCTCTTCCATCTCAACCCGCTGCATCTGGAGGAGGAGGTCCACCGGTCAGTGGTGACTGGAGGGAGCGACAGTCAGGGGTGGCCAGAGGGAGCGACAGTCAGGGGTGGCCAGAGGGAGCGACAGTCAGGGGTGGCCAGAGGGAGCGACAGTCAGGGGTGGCCAGAGGGAGCGACAGTCAGGGGTGGCCAGAGGGAGCGACAGTCAGGGGTGGCCAGAGGGAGCGACGGTCAGCGTGGCCAGAGGGAGCGACAGTCAGCGGTGGCCAGAGGGAGCGACATTCAGCGGTGGCCAGAGGGAGCGACAGTCAGGGGTGGCCAGAGAAAGCGACAGTCAGGGGTGGCCAGAGGGAGCGACAGTCAGGAGTGGCCAGAGGGAGCGACAGTCAGGGGTGGCCAGAGGGAGCGACAGTCAGGGGTGGCCAGAGGGAGCGACGGTCAGGGGTGGCCAGAGGGAGCGACAGTCAGCGGTGGCCAGAGGGAGCGACAGTCAGGGGTGGCCAGAGGGAGCGACAGTCAGGGGTGGCCAGAGGGAGCGACGGTCAGCGGTGGCCAGAGGGAGCGACAGTCAGCGGTGGCCAGAGGGAGCGACAGTCAGGGAAGTTGAGGGTGACTTAAGAGCATGAGGGGACGAGTAGTCTGGGGACATAAGGAGTGCAACGGTTCAGTGTTACTTCAGGGACGGCGCATATTGGATTCAACTTCAGGCATCTGGGCATTCGCTGGGGCTCGACAACGTCTGGGGTAAAGTCTACATATCAGTCAGAGAATCGGACAACATTTCGAGCTCGCTTCAGATGACGGGAGAGTGCAGTCTATATTTCTGAACACGTGGGGAGATTGGAAAGAAGAAATCGACATTGCAAACAACAAAATGTAAAATTTAGATTTAAGATCGGATTTGATTTGATTATTTGGGCTTAAGGGCGCATCAACTGCTACTGGTTATGTAGCGCCCAGGATCTAAGATCGGATATAAATATAATATAAGATAGGTATACCTAAGATAATCCAATATAAATATAACATCTAAGGTACACCTCCAGGATGGGAAGCAATACGAAATGTTTTAGATTTCCGAGTAATAGGCATAAAGAGCGAGGAGATAGAGAGGAAAGATATATATAGATGTATAGATAGGTAGATAGATAGCAAGAGATAAAGAGAAGAGATAAGAGAGCGAGATTTGGAATGAGAGTGAGAGCAAAGCGTAGTGGACACAGTGGAAACTGAGCCACGTGGTCGAATTTTGGTACCGCTTTAGTATGAAGTGGAGATGTTCGCCTTCACGGTCAAAAGGGCCACCCAATGTCCCTGTCCGGCAGTTTTGGTAATGCCTTGGGAGCAGTTTGTGAATAAATATGCAATTTGACAGGCTATTCAACTAGCTATATAGTCGCAAACTAATCAGGTGGAAATGGAGCACCTCGACCGTGACCATGGAAGTATTATTGACGACAGAACCTGTCCCCTCCCACTAAAATTACTGTAATCTTTCCTGGTTTGATGCGTTATATTGTTTTTACGCTGGTTCCAACTGACTTCGTAGAAAGTCGGAATATCGCTGGTGAGATGAGTTCCTGGAGTTATAAAGCAAAATATCACTGGTGGTCACGCCACGACGGACCGATTTCTGGGCCGGAAGCCAGGAAATTTACAACCCTACCGAGACTAAGTCCCACACGTCAATAATGGGCCAAACAAGAAGCATTGAAGAAAAAGGCAAACAAAACAGACCGCCTAGTAGCAATCAAGCTTGAGAAAAAGTATAAAACATCAAACTGAAAGGTAGTACCTTTGCTAATTGAACCCAAAGCTTTGAATGCAGTGATTAGCAATTACTTACTAGGGATGTACCAGGAGAAAAGACGGGGACTTTTGACGTGTTGTGTCGTCCGTCTATCACAATACACTCCTGACATTGCCGAGAAAGTAATGTTGAGAAACAATCCTTGATCGTTTAGAACTCTGCACCTCGTGCCTAACCAGCACCAGGTACTACGTGCAAAACTACCTCCGTTGTACAGCATTACTTTCGCGGCCCCGGACATATAATACTGAATAGGTGGCGAGTACTTCAGCTGGGAAGACGTCAGGGTGATAGTCTACTGCTTGGACGTGGAACTGTGGTCCTGATGAGTATGCACTCGGTCACTTTTACCTCTTTTATGCTGGTCTTTTTTGCTGCTGTATGCTTGTGATTATGAGATTGTTGGCCGTGACGTCATCAACACCAGGGTGATGTTGCATGTGATCTTTATATGATGTCTCCTGTTTGGCGTTGCTTAGATACTCGTCTTGCCGGCATCTAACCATCCTTTCGGTGTCTCCGTTACACCTGATACCCGTTACACATTACCTGATACACCACGTCTGCAGCACATTACGCGGAATGTCAGCGAATGACATTACGCAGAATGCGTCGCAAGGGCATCGTCCTACGGGTCATGACGACGGTGCCAACGCAAATTTTGCCAGGCCATGGCCGAGTGATATTGTTTGTCCAGGCTAGGTAGAGGTTGAGCTGGCTGTTTTCGAAAGGTTCATGTTTAAACTTGTAACAATCATTTCATTACTAGGTGGAATGTGGCTTGCCAAACCTTTCTGTTTACTATATTTGTTGCAACCTGCTTGCTGGTTTTAGGACAAATTTTAGCATGATAAATGCAATTGCTTCAACACAATTGCTCATATGAGGTAATGCTCCTTCGGCACAAACTTGCATTCAAAACTTTGTTTGCAGAGTTGGTATGCAGATGTTCATATGGTGTAAAGTTTGCATGCAAAATATTTGTATTTGCAGAAGTTGGCCCAGACAAAATTTCGCATGGCAAATGTTTGTGTAGATAGTGTTTGAATGCAATGGTTCAAATGTAAAAATTGCCTGTACCAGTGGTCTCTTTTCCATACGTCACGAGCCGCGGTAACTTATTCGACAGGGCATCGGACTCTTGATCGCAAGATTGTGGGTTCGCACCCCGCAACCGGTGGGATTACCGAGTCCGCCCGCGGCCAAGGGGTGTGACAGACTGGCGACGCTATATGACGTAACAGTTTAATGCGTCGTAAAGAAACCGAAGGCTCTTCTTGCTCTCGTATCCGTCAATGCGAAATTGACAAACAACGTACCACGTATTTTAAGCCCAGTCCGGATAAACAAAGTCACTCAGTCATGGCCTGGCAGAATCTGCGTTGCCACAGATACCATGGCCCGCAGGACGATGCCCTTGCGACGTATTCCTCGTAATTTCATTCGCTGACATTCCGCGTCATGTCGTGCTGCAGACGTGGTGTATCAGGTAACGTGTGCGGCTCGCTAGAAAGCCTACATGGAGGGACCGGAAGGATGGTTAGATGCCGGCACGAGTATCTAAGCAACGCCAAACACGGAAGAAAGACATTGTATAGAGATCACATGCAACATCACCCTGGTGTCGATGACGTCACCGCCAACAAGCTCAAACTCACCCTCCCACAGCAACAACACAAAATGGCCGACATAAGCAGGTAATTTTTTATCCAAAGCTAAGCTTTGATACTTGTAATTATTGCGGCAAATACACGAATTTGCACCAATGAATGACAATACTCGACGCGACATACGCACACATTCACGTCATATATAATAATACGAACATCAGAAATCCGATACGTTCTTGGCGATATAAAAATCCCAGATCTACGGAAGCTATATTCTACGGCAATATAAAAAGCTACGGAACGTGGGCAGGATGTGGGAAAGGGAACGACTGAGCATACTCAATATGGTACAAAATGGTCCCAATGTTCGGGAGCATGCTGCCAATAACGCTCAGTCGCCCCGGTAGCTAAGTTGGTTAGAGCGCTAGCCTGCGCTGGTCTCCCCTGTCCTGGCGATACAGGGTTCGAATCGCTTCACACGTTCGCATCTTGCCCCCCGCTGGGAGAGTCGGTTGTCAGTTGGCCCGATACGGCTGGGGACGAACTACTGGGCGGCCGTGTCGGTGCATTGGGGGCACGTTAAATTTTCGGTCAAAATTGCCGTTGAAATTGAAAGTGCCGTTGAAGTGAAACTCATGGATCGGGTGGCGAGGCCAGGGTTCACACAACAAACTCTGCTTAGCAATGGAACCCTAGTCAATAAAGCCATCCCAGCGGCAGCCCAGATTAAATTAAGATAAATAATCTGTAATGCATGATAAACGCCATCTTCCTCGCCACAGGGGATTTCTTTCAGTTACAAAGTCAACTAATATTGTGGTGGTGGCAAAAACTTGCCGCTTCAGCAGCATGCAATCATGTGAAGAAACATGAAAAACAGGCATGAAGTTTGAAGAAAGAAAAAGACGCGAACAACGAATAGCCACACATTACAAACGCAGACAGCACATCCCAGCAGCCGCACCAGGCAGTACGTTCCGCTCTGCGTCATGTTACGTTACGTTATTAAGTTATACGCCACGAGCCAAGTGTGGGCATTTGACTACTAGCGCCAAGGTGCGGCCGGAGGAGAGAACCAAACGGGATGCTGCAAATGCCTTGGAAATAAGCATGATATAATGCCATTTAATATTGTGAAAGATGCACCCAGGAATAAAACAGATGTCATTGCCTCTTACACGGGATCGGTTTCATTGTGATTTCAGAATTTCTGGTGCAGCAAGTAATGGGTTAAGTTGAAGAGCATTACTATTGAAAACTAACATGTGTCACATCTGACTGTTTCACCGCCCATATGCCGCAGTTTTTAAAAACTCACGCAGAATGAAAATTTAGAAGCTTGATATATATCTGCTGACGTGTATCCTATTGTCCTTTTTCTAAAAGATAGTGAGGCATTTTGGGGGTTTGTTAGCAACTCTCGGGTGATATTTTACGCTGAAACTAACGGTTTTTAGCCACAGTAATCACGGTGCCTAACAGGTATGGCTAGAAAGCCCATGTTTCAGGTGTATTTTTGCAGTTTATTACCGGTCCGATCGGGTAAATTTCACTACCCATTTGGATACATTTGGCGAAGCACTATACGTGTATTTGCAATATCAGCATGAATGCTGTGTCAGACGCGTAATGAGGAAGAAGATGGTCGTGGACCCACCCAATCGTAATACAGGGCTAACGTCCCAATCGCCTTCACCCGAACAGGGTCTTGAAGGGGGAAAACGCAGAACAGCTGCAAGCTGCACTCTATAAATGCCATTGAACAGGTTCCAACTTCCCAAATACACCTTAGTTTATTATACAAAATGTATTTCCGATCGGCAACGCACCAACTCGTACTCAACAACCAAAGTGTACGACACGTCGATCCGATATCGACCTGCTCCTGTCCTCTCCCCACATTGTAAAACGCTCCTGCGCCCATGGACGCATACACTTCCGTTCAAGGAAATGCTTCTTGGCGGTTCGTGACCGCGGCTGCGTCCCCACCGTTCCCGCCCACTGTTGTACGTCCTATCCCGTGCCTGCAGTATGGAAGCCGTTGTTCATCGGGCGACTTCGTGGCCCCTTAAACTGGCCACCTGTGCCGGCAATCGTACTGCACTCACTTCTCATTGGCTGTCAAGCCGTGAATAGAATAGTCGAATTTTATCAGTTGCTTCGAATCGACACCAAGCACAGGGTATCGGAAATGCAATGTCCTGAGAAATCCCATCTCATCTCAAGGCAGAGAGTTGAAGTCTACCTATTAAGATACTTCACACCATCACAATTTGTTTCACTATCATGTCAGTATGCACATGAAAATGGCAGCACCCGTCAAGTACCTCTTTCGCTTTTGCCTTCAGCTTGGCCTGCTCGGGGTCTTCCGTTTTCGATCGACTCTTCGCGGCTCGCAAGAGCATCTCTCGCTCCGTCTCGCCGTGTCGCCTCTGCTCCAGCTTGTCGAGCTCGTCCAGGAAGCGCAGCTGACCGCGCACGTCCCTGTACACCTCGTATCCGGGCTCCGACTGCCGACACAGCACCGTACACTCCGTGTCGGACCCACACTGGCCGTACACTTCCGGACACACTGTGATCAGACCCACAGCTCAGGTACACTTCCGGACACACTGTGATCAGACCCACACCTCAGATACACTTCCGGACACACTGTGATCAGACCCACAGCTCAGATACACTTCCGGACACACTGTGATCAGACCCACAGCTCAGGTACACTTCCGGACACACTGTGATCAGACCCACAGCTCAGATACACTTCCGGACACACTGTGATCAGACCCACAGCTCAGGTACACTTCCGGACACACTGTGATCAGACCCACAGCTCAGGTACACTTCCGGACACACTGTGATCAGACCCACAGCTCAGATACACTTCCGGACACACTGTGATCAGACCCACAGCTCAGTGATACACTTCCGGACACACTGTGATCAGACCCACAGCTCAGGTACACTTCCGGACACACTGTGATCAGACCCACAGCTCAGGTACACTTCCGGACACACTGTGATCAGACCCACAGCTCAGGTACACTTCCGGACACACTGTGATCAGACCCACAGCTCAGGTACACTTCCGGACACACTGTGATCAGACCCACAGCTCAGGTACACTTCCGGACACACTGTGATCAGACCCACAGCTCAGATACACTCCCGGACACACTGTGATCAGACCCACAGCTCAGGATCAGATACACTTCCGGACACACTGTGATCAGACCCACAGCTCAGGTACACTTCCGAACACACTGTGATCAGACCCACAGCTCAGATACACTTCCGGACACACTGTGATCAGACCCACAGCTCAGGTACACTTCCGGACACACTGTGATCAGACCCACAGCTCAGGTACACTTCCGGACACACTGTGATCAGACCCACAGCTCAGGTACACTTCCGGACACACTGTGATCAGACCCACAGCTCAGATACACTTCCGGACACACTGTGATCAGACCCACAGCTCAGACCGTACACTTCCGGACACACTGTGATCAGACCCACAGCCTCAGATACACTTCCGGACACACTGTGATCAGACCCACAGCTCAGGTACACTTCCGGACACACTGTGATCAGACCCACAGCTCAGGTACACTTCCGGACACACTGTGATCAGACCCACAGCTCAGGTACACTTCCGGACACACTGTGATCAGACCCACAGCTCAGATACACTTCCGGACACACTGTGATCAGACCCACAGCTCAGATACACTTCCGGACACACTGTGATAAGACCCACAGCTCAGATACACTTCCGGACACACTGTGATCAGACCCACAGCTCAGATACACTTCCGGACACACTGTGACAGACCCACAGCTCAGATACACTTCCGAAAGACCCACAGCTCAGATACACTTCCGACACACTGTGATCAGACCCACAGCTCAGATACACTTCCGGACACACTGTGATCAGACCCACAGCTCAGGTACACTTCCGAACACACTGTGATCAGACCCACAGCTCAGATACACTTCCGGACACACTGTGATCAGACCCACAGCTCAGGTACACTTCCGGACACACTGTGATCAGACCCACAGCTCAGGTACACTTCCGGACACACTGTGATCAGACCCACAGCTCAGATACACTTCCGGACACACTGTGATCAGACCCACAGCTCAGATACACTTCCGGACACACTGTGATCAGACCCACAGCTCAGATACACTTCCGGACACACTGTGATCAGACCCACAGCTCAGATACACTTCCGGACACACTGTGATCAGACACGGACAGACCCACAGCTCAGATACACTTCCGCACACACTGTGATCAGACCCACAGCTCAGGTACACTTCCGGACACACTGTGATCAGACCCACAGCTCAGATACACTTCCGAACACACTGTGATCAGACCCACAGCTCAGATACACTTCCGGACACACTGTGATCAGACCCACAGCTCAGATACACTTCCGGACACACTGTGATCAGACCCACAGCTCAGATACACTTCCGGACACACTGTGACAGACCCACACCTCAGATATACTCCCGGACACACTGTGATCAGACCCACAGCTCAGATACACTTCCGGACACACTGTGATCAGACCCACAGCTCAGATACACTTCCGGACACACTGTGATCAGACCCACAGCTCAGATACACTTCCGGACACACTGTGATCAGACCCACAGCTCAGATACACCTCCGAACACACTGTGATCAGACCCACACTCCAGATACACTTCCGGACACACTGTGATCAGACCCACAGCTCAGATACACTTCCGGACACACTGTGATCAGACCCACAGCTCAGATACACTTCCGGACACACTGTGATCAGACCCACAGCTAAGATACACTTCCGGACACACTGTGATCAGACCCACACTTTAGATATACGTCCGGACACACTGTGATCAGACCCACACTTCAGGAACCGTGACAGACCCACACCAATCACTTCCGACACATACCAGACCCACACCTCAGATACACTTCGGACACACTGTGCAGACCCACACCTCAGATACACTCCGGACACACTGTGATCAGACCCACACTTCAGATACACCTCCAGAACACACTGTGATCAGCCCCACACTTTAGATACACCTCCGGACACACTGTGATAGACCCACACCTCAGATATACGTCCGGACACACTGTGATAAGACCCACACATCAGATACACCTCCGGACACACTGTGATAAGACCCACACCTCAGATACACCTCCGGACACACTGTGATAAGACCCACACCTCAGATATACTTCTGGCCACACAGTGACAGACCCACACCTCAGAAACACTTCCTGACACACTACTCAAACTCACTGCCCATACACTTCGGGACACACTGTGACCACTCACACCTCAGACGCACTTCGGGCAGGACGGTGGCCAGCACTCACCTTCACCTGACTCGACTCAAGACGATGCTCCGAGATGACGGCCACCTGCTCCAGCAGCGTCTTGAGTCGTTCCTGGGTGGCGTGAGAGACCAACGACACCACGTCCAGACTGGGCTCCTCCAAGCCGTGTCGCATCGCTGCAACACACAATACTGTCACACTGCGACACCACGTCCTGGCTGGGCTCCTCCAAGCCGTGTCGCATCGCTGCAACACAGTACTGCAACACTGCGACACCACGTCCAGGCTGGGACCCTCCAAGCCGTGTCGCATCGCTGCAACACAGTACTGCAACACTGCGACACCACGTCCAGGCTGGGCTCCTCCAAGCCGTGTCGCATCGCTGCAACACACAATACTGTCACACTGCGACACCACGTCCAGGCTGGGCCCCTCCAAGCCGTGTCGCATCGCTGCAACACACAATACTGTCACACTGCGACACCACGTCCAGGCTGGGACCCTCCAAGCCGTGTCGCATCGCTGCAACACACAATACTGTCACACTGCGACACCACGTCCTGACCCGGCTCCTCCGAGCCGTGTCGCATCGCTGCAACACACAATACTGTCACACTGCGACACCACGTCCAGACTGGGCTCCTCCAAGCCGTGTCGCATCGCTGCAACACACAATACTATCACACTGCGACACCACGTCCAGGCTGGGCCCATCCAAACCGTGTCGCATCGCTGCAACACACAATACTATCACACTGCGACACCACGTCCAGGCTGGGCTCCTCCGAGCTGTGTCGCATCGCTGCAACACACAGTACTGTCACACTGCGACACCACGTCCAGGCTGGGCCCCTCCAAGCCGTGTCGCATCGCTGCAACACACAATACTGTAACACTGCGACACCACGTCCTGGCTGGGCTCCTCCAAACCGTGTCGCATCGCTGCAACACACAATACTGTCACACTGCGACACCACGTCCAGGCTGGGCTCCTCCAAGCTGTGTCGCATCGCTGCAACACACAATACTATCACACTGCGACACCACGTCGAGGCTGGGCCCTCCAAACCGTGTCGCATCGCTGCAACACACAATACTGTCACACTGCGACACCACGTCCAGGCTGTGCTCCTCCAGGCCGTGTCGCATCGCTGCAACACACAATACTGTCACACTGCGACACCACGTCCAGGCTGGGACCCTCCAAGCCGTGTCGCATCGCTGCAACACACAATACTGTCACACTGCGACACCACGTCCAGGCTGGGCTCCTCCAAGCCGTGTCGCATCGCTGCAACACACAATACTGTCACACTGCGACACCACGTCCTGACCCGGCTCCTCCGAGCCGTGTCGCATCGCTGCAACACACAGTACTGTCACACTGCGACACCACGTCCAGGCTGGGCCACTCCAAACCGTGTCGCATCGCTGCAACACACGGTACTATTACACTGCGACACCACGTTCAGGCTGGGCCCTTCCAAACCGTGTCGCATCGCTGCAACACACAATACTATCACACTGCGACACCACGTCCAGGCTGGGCTCCTCCAAACCGTGTTGCATCGCTGCAACACACAGTACTGTCACACTGCGACACCATGTCCTGTCTGGTCCCCTCCAAGCCGTGTCGCATCGCTGCAACACACAGTACTGTGCAAAACTACTGTTGATAGGTTGGTTATTGGGTTTTACGACACATCGACCGTTGAGTCATGTAGCGTCGCCAATCTCTCACGCCGATCGGACGCGGGAGAAGAGTAGCGACAGGTGAGACTCGAACCCACAACCTTTCGATTGCGAGACGGGCAACCTACCCCTAGACCACTTATCCCCAACTACTGTTGATACCCTTACTTTGAACTGGTGCGGGGTGGAGGTTGGGGGGTGGGGGGTCTTGGGAACAGGTCAACAACACGGTCGTTCGAGGAAAAAAATCATCGGACGACCACATCGACCTCCATGCCGACGACCACGGCGAAGCGAAGCAACGTCGCATAGCGGCGGCCACCACAGTCAACGTCACCGTCACCGTCACCGTCACCGTCACAGTCACAGTCACCGTCACAGTCACAGTCACCGTCACCCACCGTCACCGTCACCGTCACAGTCACAGTCACAGTCACAGTCACAGTCACAGTCACAGTCACAGTCACAGTCACAGTCACAGTCACAGTCACAGTCGCCACTCACCGATGCGCCTGATCTTGAGCTGGAGCGGCGGCGCGTGCAGGAACGTGTCGTCTCGCACGCTGCGGATGTGCGTGCCCACGTACTCGGTGCTGCCCAGGATGTGCTGCGACTCCTCCTGCAGGTTGACGCCGCCCATCGCCGCCACGTCGTTGATGTCGTCGTCCTGACCCGACTCGAACGACGACCTGGCGGCCGTCGAGCAGGCAGGTCACCAACCGTCGGCGGCAGTCCACGGTCAGGTCATCACTCATCGGCGGTCATCCCCGGCCAGGTCATCACACATAGGCGGCCGTCCCCTGTTAGGTCATCACACATCGGCGGCAGTAGTCCACGGTCAGGTCATCACTCATCGGCGGAAGTCCACGGTCAGGTCACCACTCATCGGCGGCAGTCCACGGTCAGGTCATCACACATCGGCGGCGACCGTCCACGGTCAGTTCAAGTCACCTCCACAACACCCCCACCCGGTCACCACGAACACCTCCACAACACCCCCACCAGGTGACCACCCTCCACACCCCCACAGGTGACCACACCTCCACAACACCCCCACCAGGTGACCACACCTCCACAGCTCCCACCAGGTCACCACACATCGGCAGTGGCCCACCAGGTGACCACACCTCCACAACACCCCACCAGGTGACCACACCTCCACAACACCCCCACCAGGTGACCACACATCCACAACACCACCACCAGGTGACCACACATCCACAACACCACCACCAGGTGACCACACCTCCACAACACCCCCACCAGGTGACCACACCTCCACAACACCCCCACCACGTGACCACACCTCCACAACACCACCACCAGGTGACCACACCTCCACAACACCCCCACCAGGTGACCACACCTCCACAACACCCCCACCAGGTGACCACACATCCACAACACCACCACCAGGTGACCACACATCCACAACACCACCACCAGGTGACCACACCTCCACAACACCCCCACCAGGTGACCACACATCCACAACACCCCCACCAGGTGACCACACATCCACAACACCACCACCAGGTGACCACACCTCCACAACACCCCCACCAGGTGACCACACATCCACAACACCCCTACCAGGTGACCACACCTCCACAACACCACCACCACCACATGACCACACCTCCACAACACCACCACCATATGACCACACCTCCACAACACCTCCACCACATGACCACACCTCCACAACACCTCCGCCCGGCCACCATAGCGACCAGGGCCGGCGGTCGGTGGTGAGCCCACCTGAAGTTGAGCTTCTTGTTTGGCCGCACGCCGACGACCGGCTGCCGGCTGAAGCCGACCGACGCGGTGGTGACGACGCTCGGAGACGAGACGCTCGTCGGCCGCAGCAGCTTGCTGGCCGACTGTGAAGGTCACGCTCGTCTCAGCAGCGGACAGCCGGCTGTGTGACTGGTACAGTCGCCACGAGTACACCAACAGCACACAGCCACACCAACAGAATAGTGGTGCCGGTGTTACCTTACGCTAAATTAACTATCCAACACGGCAATAACCTTACCGTAAAGAAGAGACTACTGTAAAATGGCTGTAATTCACCAAGGGGCCTTCAAACTAGTTCAAATAGTATCCATTAAACAGCGATACCAGTTGGTAGCTACTCTTGATCGTCCGATGCTGAAGACAAAACAAGAACGACGATAGCGACACACCAGTACTGTAACTAAACGACACAAATAATATGTAAAGGTGCATACACGAATAGTGTGACATTTACCTGTATGGGATCCTCCCGCTTCCGATGGCCGCTACTACAAATAGTTTATAATTTAATATGTACTACCTCATATGCGCTGACACGATGAGTACATATCGCATTTACCGGTGTCTCGTTCATCCCCCTCCCCCCTCCCGGCTCCTCAAATCCTCATTACCTCGAACATCACCAACTGCTCAAAAGATATAAATGGTTTAGCCCGTCCCTTTCCCTGAAACATCGATGACAACATGCCTTAGGACGAATTCCGAACGACAGCATCGCACCCCCATTCCTTAAAACTCTGAATCCCTCAACCCGAAAATAACTTCTAAGCCCCAAGTCCCTCAAAGCTATCGAAACAGCTGACAATGCACGTGACAAGTCAGACGGGCCTGGAACGCATCCAAATTGTGGCCGAGTGTGGACAGCTGTGTTTAGCAAGTAAGTGACTGCGTTTCGGGAGCGGTTGACGGGAGCCGGGTACCGTTACATTAAAATCACGAAACTCGTTACTCCGGACGACGGCAGGGTGGCCACACGATCAGCGCACCTCCTCTACATGACAGAGGAACGCGTGGCCGCCGGCAGCCAGACGGGGAGCGCGGACAACCAACTGACGGCTACGCTCTGCGCTCGGCCAGAGCCGGCGAGCAGCGCCGGCGACGTACGGGCTGTATGCCGAGCATGGCCGGGTGTGCGGAGACGAGGCGCTGGTGCGTCGCGCCCGCCGTCACCAGCCGCACCACCTGGCCCGGCCGGCCGGCCGGCACCACCGGCGTCGCCAGCGGCCGCACCAGCCGCGCCGGCTGCAGCTGGGCCGGCCGCACCACCTGCAGACGCCGCCGGCACACGTACACACACGCGCGCACCGCACGCACACACAGCCAGAGCTACCGACTACCGGCGGCCGCCACCGTGCTGCGTCCGGCCCGCTCAGGACAGGACTGGGCCGCACCGGACAGGACAGGACAGGACCGGACAGGCCTGGGCCGCACCGGACAGGACTGGGCTGGCCTGGCCCGCACAGGACTGGACTGGACTGGACTGGACTGGACTGGACTGGACTGGACTGGACTGGGCTGGGCTGGGCTGGGCTGGGCTGGGCTGGGCTGGGCTGGGCTGGGCTGGGCTGGGCTGGGCTGGGCTGGGCTGGGCTGGGCTGGGCTGGGCTGGGCTGGGCTGGGCTGGGCTGGGCTGGGCTGTGCTGTGCTGTGCTGGGCTGGGCTGGGCTTGTGTTGTCTGATCTGTGCCAGACTGGACTGGACTGGACTGGACTGGACTGGACTGGGCTGGGCTGGGCTGGGCTGGGCTGGGCTGGGCTGGGCTGGGCTGGGCTGGGCTGGGCTGGGCTGGGCTGGGCTGGGCTGGGCTGGGCTGGGCTGGGCTGGGCTGGGCTGGGCTGGGCTGGGCTGGGCTGGGCTGGGCTGGGCTGGGCTGGGCTGGGCTGGGCTGGGCTGGGCTGGGCTGGGCTGTGCTGGGCTGGGCTGGGCTGGGCTGTGCTGGGCTGGGCTGGGCTGGGCTGTGCTGGGCTGTGCTGGGCTGTGCTGGGCTGGGCTGTGCTGGGCTGGGCTGGGCTGGACTGGACTGGACTGGACTGGACTGGACTGGACTGGACTGGACTGGACTGGACTGGACTGGGCCGCACCGGACAGGACTGGGCTGGGCTGGACTGGACTGAGCTGTGCTATTCTGAACTGAAGTGAAGTGAACGGAACTGGAGTGGCTCCGAGCTGTACCGGACCGGAGTAGACAGTCCAATGACCGGTATATTTCGGAACTTGGTGAGAAGCAGTCCAATACCATTTTGCGCCCTCCTGTAGCGGAGAAAATCTGTGAAGTGGATGTAACTGGGAGAGGTCGATGTAGTCCAGCAAGGCGCGGGGGTTGGTGTTCAAAACGTGACAAACCAGATGGAGCAGATGAAGCAGATGGAGCAGGATAGGCATCGATGAATTACAAATGCTAGGATGTGGATCGCACAATTAGCAGGAAGCGGGCCGTCGTTAGCGACCTCGCGCCGGATGTTAAACGCATACAACGCAGCGAGCATTAAGGGAATGCATATCACGGAGCAACACCAAAAGCAATAACAACAGCCACCATGCTGCAACACGTCATCCAACTTGTTGATATTTTCAAAACATAATGAAAATCATAAACATCCAGAGGCCAAACATCTCCATGGGAAAATTTGTCTGGTGAGAAGTGGGCAATAAACATGACAAATGTATGATGGGAAGCGGGCAACAAAGACGATACGATATACATGGTGAAAAGCGGGCAACAGAGATGACAATATGCCTGGTGAGAAGCGGGCAACATAGACGACACGATGTACATGGTGAGAAGTGGACAACACGAATGGCAAACGTCTGGTGAGAAGCGGACAGCAAAGTCGGTATAATATGTCTGGTGAGAAGCGGGCAACAAAGACGACACAACAATATGCTCATTGGCAGGCAAAAGCTATCCAGTGTCACACCTTCTCATGATTTTTGTGAGCACAGCAGGCATCGAGAAGCGATTGGTGAGGCTGGCGGTGCGGCGGGCCGCTGATTGGCCGCTTGCCGGAGGGGAGGCGCAACACTGAGCAGCGATTGGTCAGGCTGGCGGTGCGGCGGGCCGCTGATTGGCCGCTCGCCGGAGGGGAGGCGCAACACTGAGCAGCGATCGGTGAGGCTGGCGGTGCGGCGGGCCGCTGATTGGCCGCTTGCCGGAGGGGAGGCGCAACACTGAGCAGCGATTGGTCAGGCTGGCGGTGCGGCGGCCGCTGATTGGCCGCTCGCCGGAGGGGAGGCGCCATTACCTGGATGGTCGGCACGGTGGCCAGAGGTGCGGGCAGCGCCGACGCGGGAGGCGGCTTCACGCCCTCTATCGTGACGTCCCGGCTGTAGAGCGACTGCCGAAGGAACGGCAGGCTCTTCTGCGGGGCGGAGGGCAGCGTTAGACCGCCTCAGGACGGCGCACGGGTGCACGCAACGGTGGCGGGTGGGGAGCAACACGCGAGCGGAACCGAGGCAGCCGCGCTCCGTCCGAGCCCAGACGGCGCCGCGCACCAGCTGTCCAACATAGGATGTCACACCGGTACTGTACCGGCACGGGTACATTAGTCTCGGCTCGTCTGTACAGCCGTCCCTTTTTGCACTTGCGTTTCAGATCGTCCATTTTCGGGCGTCATTCGAAGTGTTTTTTTTTTGTCATACCGAGTCAAACTATGCCATATTAATCTCCAAAATCTTACTTTGTTTTCCTTCCAGCCCACTGTAGTCATTCGGGTTCGCAATTTTTATCACTTTTCACACCGCCACTAACATCGTGGCGGCATTCTTTCTTAAGCAGCTGTTTGGCATGTCGGTGTATTAGTGCTGCAAATATGGACGACTTTTAGTGTCCATAAGCCTAGACATTTTGCCATAATACGCGGCTGAACTCAGCCACTTGGTCGGTAGCTTATAAGCTGGCTTATAGGTGGCAGCACCCTTCAGTAGCAGTGAACAGAGCGCTCGGCAATGATCGACCGAGTTTGTTGAGGCATGGGTGGTGAAACATTGCTACAGGTAGATATCTTGTGATGGAAGATGGGTTGGGTGTAAGGAGAGCGCTGTTAGGAGTGATAGGAGTGATGTCAGAAGCGCAGAGAAAATGCAGCAAGAAGTCGTCTATCATCATCGACGTATTTCCCGTAACTCAATGTTCCGAGCGAAGCAATATAAACTCTGACATTTAATTAACAGCTAATTGCAATGCAACCATTAATATATCTGTTATATGCCTTCTCTCTTTCTTTCTATCGCCCACTCCAGCCGTCTCTCTGTCTCCTTCCCTTTCCCCTACCTTCCCCATCCTCATCTCCCATCGAAGTATGGGCGCTCCAAACGTTACAATGCCACAAGGTCGTTTATTGGGTGGTTCACGAAGCACTTTAAGAACAATCACGGCTAGTGGCGCCGCCCACATTTCGCCGGTGGCCCACTAGATTGGTGAATGTCCCGAGCGGTGCGAGTGTTGAACCCGGGACCTTGGCATCCAGAGCTCAACACCCTAACCCCTCGGCCACCCCCGCCCCCACTGTCACATGTGAAGAACTCGTAGATTATACATTCGGTATTACACATCATTACAAGATTATGGATATCACATATAATTGCACATATTCAAGAGCATGTTACACACCTTCAGATGCATCACAACTTGCATTCATGTCCCGCTATCGTCGCTTGCACGGGGCTACGCTTAAACCCTGCCAGCTTGCTTGTAGCTCGACTGTCTTGCCGCTTGCCGCCACAAAACTGCCCCGCCGACCCCGTTGGTAGCTCCACCGCTCCCTCCTCCCCCGCCCTCCACTTCCCCCTGTCTCTCCTCCACACTTAATCATTCCTGACATCATCATCCGCTCACCCTGCACCTCAAAATATCTACCCGTATCAATATTTCACTACCCGTGTCTCCACAAACTCAATCGAGCATTGCCGAATGTTCTGTTCACCGCAGTACGACGGCGCTGCCGCCTATGAACCAGCTCGTGAACTGCGGATGAAGTAGCTGCATACAGCCGAGAGCTGTGGCAAAACGAGGGTTGATGATGAATTGGAGTTGGTGGGCACTGCCAAGGTCAATTTGCGCCAATGCGACGAGGGTGGTGGGCACCAAAAGTGGTATTTAGTTGCAACATCGATGTGCCAACATATCAGACAGGTGTTTAGGAAGGAACGCCGCCACCATTAGAGCAATAGTGGGAGAAGTAAAAAACCTTTATGACGTTAAGGTGGGCGGGTGAGCAAAGAAAAGTTGATATTTGGGACAAGAATGTTATATTCGAATTCAGCATTAACAAACAAACAAAAACACCTCTAATGATGGCTAGAAAACGAAGATCTGAAACAAAATGCAAAATGGGTCACCCAATTGAACAGGCAAACAGTCAATCAAAGGATGTGCTGAAGATTTGTCGACTGCAAAGACTGCACTGCAATTACATCAAGCTGTTGAGAGTAGCATACTGCATAATACAAGCATCATTTTGTTTTAAGAAGATATTCCTTGCTCACTAATGCTCACGCAAGATATCGTATTTTTACACCTCCTCTCTATCCACTTCACCATTGAAATATCATTGATAGAACAGTAATGTTCTCATTACATTAGGCACGCTGAAACAACGGTGCAAACATGATTACCCAAAGGTGCACAGAAACATGTAATTCCTGAACTGCGGCGCTTTCAGATCGTCCAATGTCTAGTGTGCCGACAGTGAGAAAGGGAACATTGTAATCGAACTTCAAAGCAACAACAAACAAGCGATGACACAATGGTGACGAAAAATATAAATAAATCCGAGCCTTCACGCCATCGAACATTGTTTTGTGGCACCATTGTTACCTTGACGAACAGCATCAATTATCATACACTTTATTTCCCATTAGCATCCACATCCCATACTCTTATCCATCGCCGTTCCCTTCAGCTGTCTGTCGCAGTCCAATGGACCGGCGTGCAGCGGCTGCTGCTCTCGGAATCTCACCTTCCCCTCAAACGAGCAGCGCGTGACTGCGTCCACGTCTCCACAGCATCCGACAGAGGAGGGCCGAGGCGACACACAGCATCCGGGGCGGGAGTGGCCGAGTGGTTAAGGTGTTGGGCTGTGGGTTCCAAAGGTCCCGGGTCTGACACTAGTGCCGCTCGGGACATTTCCCAACCCCGCGGCCACCGCCGAAACAGTGTGGGCGGCGCCATTAGCTGTGAATGTGCATAAAGTGCGTCGTGAACCACCCAATAAACAAACACAGCATCCGTCGATAGCATAGCAGAAAGAGAGATAGAGGAGGGGAGGGCGTCACCTTACCCTGAGGAACGGCACCAGACACGGCTGCGGCGACGAGTTGAGCTCGTGCTGCAGTCGGGTGGTGAACGCCTCGGGCTCGATCCGAGCGTCGATCAGACACTGGATGAGCGTGCGCACGTTCCTGGCGACCGTCTCCGGCTGGTCCTTGGCCAGGCGCAGCAGGGTGGCCAAGAAGTTCTTGCACTTGAGCTTGGCCGTGTCCGGCGCCATGGCGTTCTGCGGCTGTCGACACAGACGCTGGATTTACGCCCTGGAATCCTGGATTCGGAGAGGAATGTTACTGTCATCACATTCGGAGATAATAATTTAGCTTCACTTTCTGACAGGCGAAACTCCTCTTGTCCCTCCCAGCCAGTTTCTGACGTTTCTACACAATAGCAATCAGTTCACGGCCATCTGGAACAGCACCGTTCGGTCTTCGACAAGACAAAACACGAGTTTAATTTCGCGGAAAGGATAACACGCCAAAAAGGTCAAGGTTGCTATTCCAATCTTAGTCGACACACGGGTGGCCCGGTATGCCGATTAGAGCTTATGGCTGATAGAGTTGGTCAGGTCATGCGGGTGGACGTCAGCCGGCACGCGGGTACTGTGGGTGGACGTCAGCAGGCACGCGGGTACTGTGGGTGGACGTCAGCCGGCACGCGGGTACTGTGGGTGGACGTCAGCCGGCACGCGGGTACTGTGGGTGGACGTCAGCAGGCACGCGGGTACTGTGGGTGGACGTCAGCAGGCACGCGGGTACTGTGGGTGGACGTCAGCGGCACGCGGGTACTGTGGGTGGACGTCAGCAGGCACGCGGTACTGTGGGTGGACGTCAGCCGGCACGCGGGTACTGTGGGTGGACGTCAGCCGGCACGCGGGTACTGTGGGTGGACGTCAGCCGGCACGCGGGTACGCTGTGGGTGGACGTCAGCAGGCACGCGGGTACTGTGGGTGGACGTCAGCAGGCACGCGGGTACTGTGGGTGGACGTCAGCAGGCACGCGGGTACTGTGGGTGGACGTCAGCAGGCACGCGGGTACTGTGGGTGGACGTCAGCCGGCACGCGGGTACTGTGGGTGGACGTCAGCAGGCACGCGGGTACTGTGGGTGGACGTCAGCAGGCACGCGGGTACTGTGGGTGGACGTCAGCAGGCACGCGGGTACTGTGGGTGGAACACAGCCGGCACGCGGGTACTGTGGGTGGACGTCAGCAGGCACGCGGGTACTGTGGGTGGACGTCAGCAGGCACGCGGGCACTGTGACCCACCGACTGGCCGAGCTCGCGGCAAACATCCACGGCCTGGCTCACCCAGCACTGCCGACAGAGGGATGGCCGCACCGCTGGCGGCACGAACATCAACCATCGGCACCTGCTCACACACACGAACTATTGGCGTCATAAATAGCTCGACAGTCAGGCTTGGCGTCCTGGCACCTGGATCACACTGAACAGGCACACTGTTTCCCATCGCACCTAAGTGACATTGGGGCGGGGATGGCCGAGTGGCCAAGGTGTTGGGCTTTGGGTACCAAACGTCCCGGGTTCGACACCAGCACCGATCAGGACATTTCCCAATCCCGCGGTCCACCGGCGAAAGTGTGGGCGGCGCCATTAGCCGTGAATTTGCACAGTGTGTCGTGAACCACCCAATAAACAGATAGCCTAAGTGACATTGGCGTTGCAAATAGTCTCACAGTCAGGCTGAGCGTCCCGGTACATAAATATCCTGCATAGGCATACTGTTTCCCACCACACCCAAACCCATTCAGGACATTCAGGTGCCAGGACGCCCAGTCCGACTGCCAAGCTAATTGTGACGTCAAGCTAATTGTGACGTCAAGCTAATTGTGACGTAATACCACAAGCGATGACCAGAACTGCAAGCACGCGAACAACTCGGGTCGAGTGCACCCTCTCCCCCGAACCAGAAGAGTCTCGGTCACAGTATTGGCGACAGCAAGCCTGCCTGCGACTGCGTTCGATGTGCAGCCCGCACAATGCTATATTTTTGTAATAACTTCCAGGATGGAAGCGGACATTTGTTTCAAAAATGAACGGGCAAGATCGCTTGAAGACGCGCGTTTCATGGCGACATTAGATCGACATACCCAGTATGTGCACATGGCTCAATTTGGATAACCTCGCTGAGAAAAAAAAATTGATTAAAAGGCCCGGGGACTGAAAAATAGAATCCAGAATACCGTTCATTAACACCAGCTTGGATTTTTAGACCAAGACAGAGCGTACATTTTTGGAGAGTTCCACAATCTTATGAAAATGATTCTCTCGTTTTTTCTTTCGTGAGACAGTCTTTAGTACTTTTCCTCCTTGATGAATCGGGTTCTAGGTTCTATTTTATGAAAGCGCCAGTGAGGCAAAGCATTCGAGACCCACGGGGTGCAACCGCACGCTTTCCACAGAACACCTAGTACGATAATGAGTAGGAAGTAGGAAAGGTCAGATATTGAGAGCGTGATTTTGCGGACCGAGCGGGCCGCGCAGGTGGCGGTACCACCGGTCGCGACAGGTGGCGGTACCGCCGGTCGCGACAGGTGGCGGTACCACCGGTCGCGTCTGTCGGCGCCTCTCACCTGCGGTGTCGGCTGGCCGCCGCCGGCCGGTGTGGCCGCCGCCGCCGTCGTCGTCGTCGTCGTCACCACCATGGCCGTCGCCGTGCGCGGTGCGGTGGACGCCGCCACAGGACTCTGCTGTCGGCCAGGCGCGCCGGCACACGTCAGAGGCACGGCGGGCACCTCGGGGTGTCAGATGACCCACAGAGGCACGTCAGAGGCACGGCGGGCACCTCGGGGGTGTCAGATGACCCACAGAGGCACGGCGGGCACCTCGGGGTGTCAGATGACCCAAAGAGGCACCTGTCAGAAGCACGGCGGGCACCTCGGGGTGTCGATGACCCACAGAGGCACGTCAGAGGCACGGCGGGCACCTCGGGGTGTCAGATGACCCACAGAGGCACGCAGAGGGTTCAGATACCCACAGAGGCACGTCAGAGGCGGGCGGCACCTCCGGGGTGTCAGATGACCCACAGAGGCACGTCAGAGGCACGGCGGGCACCTCGGGGTGTCAGATGACCCACAGAGGCACGTCAGAGGCACGGCGGGCACCTCGGGGTGTCAGATGACCCACAGAGGCACGTCAGAGGCACGGCGGGCACCTCGGGGGTGTCAGATGACCCACAGAGGCACGTCAGAGGCACGGCGGGCACCTCCGGGGTGTCAGATGACCCACAGAGGCACGTCAGAGGCACGGCGGGCACCTCGGGGGTGTCAGATGACCCACAGAGGCACGCCATAGGTGCAACACTGCTACATTAGATACGTGACATGGTAGAGAAATAACAGATAGTTATCATTATGACAGATATATGGTGCAGGCATGCCAGGGTGATACTAAGATATGTCGTAACTACGGCAGACACATTAGAAGTACTTCAGTTGGGGCAGATGTTTCACAAATAGGGCAGAGATATGGCAGAGGCACAGCATTGCCAAAACATAGGTAAGACAGAGGCGCGTTAGAGAAGCGACATAGATAAGACAGAAGCATGCCAAAGCCACGCTGGAAACACAAGACAGGTGCGACAAACAACAAAAGTACGTCGGAGGTAGATCCAGGACGAGTTGGCGGTAGTGCGCGAGGTGGTGAGGCGCCAGAGCATGGCACGCCCTGGCAATGAATGACACAGTGGATAGCAGGAACCCAGACTTAAACGTTCCAACATTTACACTTAAGCCCACACATTAGGTAGACAATTAGCAACAGCTGTCAGTGGTGGCGCGTCGCGAACCAGCATAGCAGTAGTCTATAGTAAGTTGAGCGTCTTGCAACAGCATAGTTAGTTATTTGGGTTTTAGGGCGCATCAACTGCAGTGATGCGCCCTATCACTACAGATAGGGTACAGCGCCCATGTGCAACAGCGTAACAGTTGTCTACCCTAAGTGGCCCGTCGTGCAACACCGTAACAGAGGTCTACTGTAATTGGCGCGTCGTGCAACACCGTAACAGAGGTCTACTGTAAGTGGCGCGTCGTGCAACACCGTAACAGAGGTCTACTGTAATTGGCGCGTCGTGCAACAACGTAACATTAATATACCGTAAGTAGCTTGTCGTGCAACAGCATAACATTAGTCTGCCGTGAGTGGCTCGTCGTGGGGCGTGCCGGTGGTACAACCGACAGCAGACGTCCGACAACAGTACAACAGGATATGGTACTTGGTATATCCGAGCACAGTACCGGACAGTGGTACACCCGATAGCAGACGTGAGACAATAATACAGCAGAATATTCGCTTGGTATTTCAGAGCATAGTATCTGACAATGGTAGAACCGACAGCAAACATGAAACGGTACAACAACAGAACATATCACTTGGTCTATCACAGCATAGTATCGGACAGTGGTACACCCGGTTGGTTGGTTATTGGAGTTTAGGGGCGCATCAACTGCGTCGATCATGCAGCGCTACCAAACACTGTGATTGGACTGTTTTACCTCTTGTTGCTCTAACTGCACCATGTATTGCCGAGCCATCGAAAACCTGGATTTCGAACGGCAATACGCTCCCCAGCATCAACGACATATTTAGATGCATGCACTTCACGATCACTGTTTCCCAGCAGCTGATAGAAGCCATGCGAAAGCCACTACATGCAGGTGCCCCCGTGATAGTCGTGCAATCCCAACATGCACCAAGTGGACGCAGATTCGGAAGAGTCGGAAGCGACAGACTGCACGGACGGCGCGCGACCGTCGTTCTACTGCACGTCCTTGCTGCAGGCAACAGACGCTACCTCCATTGTCTACCACCACATCACCCTGCCAGTGTCCACAGACTCAGACACCGGCCAGCAAGGTCCGCCAGCAGCATGCAAACCTGGCAGCCGCGCGCCGACCGCCCGTCAGCCGGCCCGCCGCACCCACCGGCCCGCCGAGCCGGCGTCGGGCGGCGACACTGCGCCGGCCGCCTCCTCCGCACCTTGTAAATGTTGGGCAGGTGGCCGTGCGGCGCGTGCGGGTGTCGCGGCGCAGGTGACGGCGACGGTCGCTGCAGCTGGCTGGCCGTGCTGCCGGCCGGCGCCGTCTGCAGCCGGTGGTCAGAGGCGGCGGCCGAGCGTCAGCCACTGGCCGGCCACCACACGGACAGAGGGTGGCCACCACACGGGCAGAGGGTGGCCACCACACGGACAGAGGGTGGCCACCACACGGGCAGAGGGTGGCCACCACACGGGCAGAGGGTGGCCACCACACGGGCAGAGGGTGGCCACCACACAGGCAGAGGGTGGCCACCACACGGGCAGAGGGTGGCCACCACACGGCCAGAGGGTGGCCGCCACACGGGCAGAGGGTGGCCACCACACGGACAGAGGGTGGCCGCCACACGGCCAGAGGGTGGCCACCACACGGGAGGGTGGCCACCACAGCAGAGGGTGGCCACCACACGGGCAGAGGGTGGCCACCACACGGGCAGAGGGTGGCCACCACACGCCACCACAGGCAGAGGGTGGCCACCACACGGGCAGAGGGTGGCCACCACACGGGCAGAGGGTGGCCACCACACGGGCAGAGGGTGGCCGCCACACGGGCAGAGGGTGGCCACCACACGGGCAGAGGGTGGCCACCACACGGGCAGAGGGTGGCCGCCACACGGGCAGAGGGCGGCCACCACACGGGCAGAGGGTGGCCACCACACGGGCAGAGGGTGGCCACCACACGGGCAGAGGGTGGCCACCACACGGCCAGAGGGTGGCCACCACACGGGCAGAGGGTGGCCACCACACGGGCAGAGGGTGGCCACCACACGGGCAGAGGGTGGCCACCACACGGCAGAGGGTGGCCGCCACACGGGCAGAGGTGGCCACCACACGGGCAGAGGGTGGCCACCACACGGACAGAGGGTGGCCACCACACGGGCAGAGGGTGGCCACCACACGGCAGAGGGTGGCCACCACACGGACAGAGGGTGGCCGCCACACGGGCAGAGGGTGGCCACCACACGGCAGAGGGTGGCCACCACACGGCAGAGGGTGGCCACCACACGGGCAGAGGGTGGCCACCACACGGGCAGAGGGTGGCCGCCACACGGCAGAGGGTGGCCACCACACGGCAGAGGGTGGCCACCACACGCCAGAGGGTGGCCGCCACACGGGCAGAGGGTGGCCACCACACGGGCAGAGGGTGGCCACCACACGGACAGAGGGTGGCCGCCACACGGACAGAGGGTGGCCACCACACGGCCAGAGGGTGGCCGCCACACAGCCAGAGGGGGCCACCACACGGGCAGAGGGTGGCCGCCACACGGGCAGAGGTGGCCACCACACGGGCAGAGGGTGGCCACCACACGGGCAGAGGGTGGCCACCACACGGGCAGAGGGTGGCCACCACACGGCCAGAGGGTGGCCACCACACGGGCAGAGGGTGGCCACCACACGGGCAGAGGGTGGCCACCACACGGCCAGAGGGTGGCCACCACACGGGCAGAGGGTGGCCACCACACAGCCAGAGGGTGGCCACCACACGGCCAGAGGGTGGCCACCACACGGGCAGAGGGTGGCCACCACACGGACAGAGGGTGGCCACCACACGCAAGAGGGTGGCCACCACACGGGCAGAGGGTGGCCACCACACGGGCAGAGGGTGGCCACCACACGGGCAGAGCACCACAAGGGCAGAGGGGGCCACCACACGGGCAGAGGGTGGCCACCACACGGCAGAGGGTGGCCACCACAAGGCAGAGGGCGGCCACCACACAGGGCAGAGGGTGGCCACCACACGGCCAGAGGGTGGCCACCACACAGCCAGAGGGTGGCCGCCACACAGCCAGAGGGTGGCCGCCACACAGCCAGAGGGTGGCCACCACACGGCAGAGGGTGGCCACCACACGGGCAGAGGGTGGCCACCACACGGCCAGAGGGTGGCCACCACACAGCCAGAGGGTGGCCGCCACACGGCCAGAGGGTGGCCACCACACGGGCAGAGGGTGGCCACCACACGGCCCCACACGGGCAGAGGGTGGCCACCACACGGACAGAGGGTGGCCACCACACGGGCAGAGGGTGGCCACCACACGGGCAGATGGTGCCACCACACGGCCAGAGGGCGGCCACCACAAGGGCAGAGGGTGGCCACCACACGGGCAGAGGGTGGCCACCACACGGGCAGAGGGTGGCCATCACACAGAGGGTGACCACCACACGGGCAGAGGGTGGCCACCACACGGGCAGAGGGTGGCCACCACACAGCCAGAGGGTGACCACCACAGGCAGAGGTGGCCACCACACGCAGAGGGTGGCCACCACACAGCCAGAGGGTGGCCACCACACGCCAGAGGGCGGCCACCACACAGCCAGAGGGTGGCCACCACACAGCCAGAGGGCGGCCACCACAAGGGCAGAGGGCGGCCACCACACGGGCAGAGGGAGGCCGCCACACGGACAGAGGGTGGCCGCCACACGGGCAGAGGGTGACCACCACACGGGCAGAGGGTGGCCACCACACAGCCAGAGGGTGGCCACCACACGGGCAGAGGGTGGCCGCCACACAGCCAGAGGATGGCCGCCACACAGCCAGAGGGTGGCCGCCACACAGCCAGAGGGTGGCCACCACACGGGCAGATGGTGGCCACCACACGGCCAAAGGGTGGCCACCACACGGGAAGAGGGTGGCCACCACACGGACAGAGGGTGGCCGCCACACGGGCAGAGGGTGGCCACCACACGGACAAAGGGTGGCCACCACAAGGGCAGAGGGCGGCCATCATACGGGCAGAGGTTGGCCTCCACACGGGCAGATGGTGGCCACCATTGGCACAGCCACCACTGACCGCAAAACTCAAACAACTACGCAACATTCGCAGAACACAAGCTGACACTGAGATGCTGAGATGTGCAGCATAGAAGACACACTGAATTAGGCTGCAGGACGTTGTTGAATAGTCATATTCAGTTGAACTGAATAGGAGGAATCTACTTTAGGAAGTGGCATTGGCACGAGTGAGATGAACAATGATCAATACAAAACACAAAGCAAAACAGGTAAGCAGGATATTTTTTTTGATAAACTAAAGAGTGCTGCATAAAGCCATAGCAATCTGAAAAAGTTATGTCATCCTAGCATGTAGCACATATGTTTATGAAGTGATATCATATAAGCATTCATCAAAACAGAAACAGCAAAACCAGTCGTGCACTATCTTGCTAAGCACACTGCAGGGGGTACCATGGCATGCACGTCACACCCGAGTATTGTACAACCAGATAAAAAATACAGCACATTCATTAAGCTGTCTCACACAACATACAAGATATGAAATTTTATCACATTCCTAATTATATCTGCACAAGCAATTTCCATTGCAATGTTGTTACCAGCATGTGTGAAAAGGAGCGTATCTATTATCCCGGATCCGTGAATTCATACTACGGATAAGATGCAGTTCAATAGTTACCTTTTGCAACCCTAATAATGTTGTTGGTACATTTCAAAGCTATCAAAATAATTGCATGATCAACTTTAACCCGCGCACATCCGGGGGGCAGGCAATAAATATACTGATCAAAATAATTGCATGATCAACTTTAACCCGCGCACGTCCGGGGGGCAGATAACTGCCCCCCCCCTCCGGTTTTTCCTCATTTGCCGCCAAACTAATAGGGTTAGCAAGGCCAAACCTGTCTCCCAGTTACATATTTGCGCTCGGAATGATCTCACAACGGTTGTGGCATGTAGATGGACGCTATACTCAATGTTACCGTTGACGTTTTTGCTCAGTGACCTCACCAAGGTCTCTGAGGTCACCTGAGATCACTACACATTTATGCGCATTACATCGTACTGCATTCAGCTAGAAGGCTGAAATTGCCGTCATTGTGCTTGTATCGTCAAGACGTGACGATTGATACCTCACATGACCTCCCTAGACCTTGACCTGAGGTCATGACTTCATGACCTTGGCCTGAGTTTCGGTTGACCTGACCTTAAATTACACCGGCTATTGTCGGTAGTGCATTTCAAGGACCGTCGAATAGCGTTCGCCATTTGTTTCTATCTGTTACAGGTCCTGAGATATGTGTGAATATTTGAGTACCACCTGATCTGGTCGAATTTGACCTATGATGACCCAGTGACCTGAATGTTGACCTGAGCGAAAAAAAATGATCCAAACACTTTCGATAGAGCCCGTCACCAGCTATCCAACGCCGTTTTCCGTTTGTCGCTAGCTAGTATAGTTCCAGAGATCTTAGGGGGCAGACATCTGCCCCCCCCGGACATGCGAAGTTGGCGCGGACCGCCGGACGTGCGAGTGTTAACACCTGCTCTACTTTATGTTGATTAGAATTGCATATCTTGACACTAACATGTTGAACTATAAACTTCCAAATACTGACAATGCAATGCAACACAAATACTGAAAATACAATTATCATAAGAATACTAAAAATACTGGCAATTTGCTATTGTGGTAGTACTAGAAATACTGGCAATACTGCTATTGTGAGAGTACTAGAAATACTGGCAATGCTGCTACCATGAGAGTACTAGAAATACTGGCAATGATGCTATTATGATGCCTCAGCTCACCAGTGAGCATGTGCTCAGCTTGTCATGCATCACCTGCCTACCATTAAGTAGGTGTTACCTTGTACATTGGTAATGCATTGGTGGATGTGCCAGTTAAGGTCGCAGCAGTGGTGGTGCCAGTCTGTACTGGCAACTGGATCAACTTCAGCTGCCCATTCTCAGTCTTAACCAGGATGTGGCCAGAACCAGAGTTTTGCAGGTTTTGCAGAGTTTGCAGAGTGATTTGCTGCTGCTGAACACAAGGAAATTGTGTTAATTACAGGTTGCAGTATGGTATCATCTTGCACTAATACCTTAACTGTGTCATTGCATGCCCTTTTAGGGCAAAATAAAACACATCAAAGAAGTAGTGAGCATAAACATTAGCTGGCTTTATTATATGGTTTCAGCTGTTGAGTGTGTCATAAAGTCATAACCAACCAAGCAAATTGACCTCATCTACAAGGGTAAAGCAATCCATGACAGCTAAGATTGGGGTGAGGCAGGTTGAGATGGTCTGGTACTATTGGAGCAGGCTCAACACATGCTGCCATTTGACAGCTAAGATGTAGTGAGGTAGGTGGAACTGGTTTGATGCTACCAGAGCAGGCTTCACATCATATGACAGCTAATATAGGAGTGGGGCAGGTGGTACTGGTTTGGTACTATTGGAGCAGGCTTCACACACTTTGCCATTTGACAGCCAAGATGCAGTGGGGCAGGTGGAACTGGCTTGGCACTATTGGAGCAGGCTTTACATACTTTGTCATATGACAGCTAAGATAGGAGTTAGTGAGGCTGAGTTGGTTTGGTACTATCATAGCAGGTTTCACACATTCTGCCATTTGACAGCTAAGATGCAGAGTGGGGTGGGTGGAACTGTTTGATGCTACCAGAGCAGGCTTGACACCACATAACAGCTAAGATAGAAGTGAGGAGGTTGAGCTGGTTTGGTACTATCACAGCAGGCTTCACACATGCTACCATATGTCACATCAATAGTCTTTAGACTGATGGCACCACTGGCTGAAATCAGTGATGTGTCAATGACACGAGAACGGCGGAGGCTATCTAGGGGGAGTAAAGTTACAGAGGTGCATCCAGGAGCTCCATAAAATAAGGACATATGCTGCACAGGCATATCCAGGACCTGGAGAAAGGAGTGTGCACTCAGGAGACAGGAAGGCTGCATTTGCACTCATAGGAGGAGGGCTGCAAAGGCAGGGCAGGGTGCTGCAGAAGTACATCTTCAATCTTTCAAAAAAGAGTTAGCACTGGTGAACTTCAAATCATAGGGACAGAGTGGATTCAAGAGGAAGTTGCAGAGAAAAGTTCCAGCAGTGCCCCTGGAGGAGTGCAGCTTCAGGGGCTATCCCAGGGGAGGAATGTTCTGGAAGTGCATGCAGGAACTTTGCACCGGGGAGGAGAGCTAGTGTGGGTGCACTCAGCATCAGAAGCATAGTGTACCTGGGGGAGACTCTGATTGCAGAGATGCCCACAGGGTAGGACTGCCCCAGTGGAGGATGCTGTAGAGGTGAACCTAGGGCAGGAATCCCACTCACTCACTCACTCACTCACTATTGGTATGGAGAATACCATCAAATAGGAAGAACCCTGCCAATGGCGGACACCCGATGAAATGAAAGTCACTCCCATCAAGCCAGGGACACTCTTTCTCATGTGGGTTGTGGGCTGTGGTGGTGTGTGGGACATTCTGCTAATGAAGGACACCAAACAGCTGGACACCACATCTAATGAGCATTATCTTTTCCAGTGGTGGACACTTCTTCACATCAGAGGTACTCTCTTCAGTCATAACATGGAAACAAGTGATGCTGAGCATTATAAAATTAAGGTTTCATAAGGAAGAGTAAACTTTGATTATCACTTGCATTAGCAGAACACTAACAATACATAAGTTCCATCACATAATGAGAAATGCATTGCAACGTTTATGCAATTATCTCTTAAGGCATGTAAAACTATCAATATAATCAGAATTTTCAAGTAGCTAAGCAGCCTGTTGGATAAAAGTGGAAGAAGGGTGAGTGCACAACAAAACATGTATGCATTGAGCTACACCTGTCAATGAAAACACATTGGTCTGGAACTGAACTGATAGTAGTTTTACCCATGCAGCTTTTTAGAGCTTGCTGAAAATGACCCAATGGCAAACAGGGCATTGGAATTGGAATGAGCTTGTGAAAAGGAAGGGTTTCATGCAGCCAGGTTCCATGATCCAATGCCTGAGCCACCTGCAAACAGAATCACACCTATGCATGACATATTAGCTATGTTTGGTTAGGTTATGTCAGTTCAAGTTCTTTAATAGGGGGTGAAATCTGTGCACCCATCTGGTTCTTCATATAGAACTCCAGAAGTTACTGGTTGATATATGTGATTTTTTTTGTGTACCTGCTTAGAAATGACTGGTACATTGCTTAAAGGAGGAAAAACAGAAATGGACTGAAAATTTACAAGTTTGAGTTAGGGCCGTTAAAATAATTAAATCTCAGCATTGGACCACAAAAAAAATGTACTGATGCACTTCCCATATATTGGCAAAATGGAGGTGTTCTTGGCAAAACTAGCAACTTGTTTGATGTACGTACTTCACTGCCTTTCTTCACTGTATGTACTTCACTGCCTCTGTCTTTACATACTTTATTCATATACTTCACTCCTTTCTTTGCTAAGCTGATCGCACAGAGCCACCCAACGGAGCAGTCAGGCGGGAGGCCCGGTTTCTGTAACTGGCACAGATAATGACCTCACAGTGTTGCTATATAGGTTACCTGAGGTCAAATGCTAGGTCTAGCATCTGCATTGCATCATTTGTAATGTCCAAAACACCATTGATGCAAACTTTGAATCACTTAAACACAATCATAGGAAACCATAACAATGATGAGCCAAGCTACACCAAACCAGAAAATTTTGATATTTCAACCTCATTTGATCTTCAAGTTATTTGCCTAAGGTTGTGAAATTTGCACACAATAGAGTTCACTTCCATACCCATCCCCCTGCAAATTTTGTTGCTCCAGCTTTAATAGGAGCGAATATCCACAGTGCAAATAATTTTCAAAGGCCCTCCATGGTGCATGTTAAGTTGAAAATGTGTTCTCAAATTTTTCATGAAAATATCAGAAACTTTTTGGAACTTTTTCTTCACATGCAGCTCAGGTTAAGTTAGGTTAGGTTGGGTAGGGTTAGATTATGTTCATTATTTTTGTAATTTTCTTGAAATAAATTGCTAAATAAATCATTTTTCTTTCATTTTAGGCTTTCTTTTTCAAGGGAGGTTAGCCTTGGTTGGGTTAGGTTATGTTGCATTCATATCTTATTTTTGAAGCATGTTTTTATGCTGCAGTGATAAACTTCATGAAATAGGGTGGAATATACCACTTTCTGAACACTCAATCAACATCCTTCTTCAAGAAGTATCAACATCCTGCTCCTTGATGCATACCTTTGAAGTATTTGTCTCTTTGTTGACAGTTTCTCATTCATAAGTAGCATGTGCATGCTCTGGATAAGAAAGGGTGATACATGAACATTGTGCAATGCAATTTCATGTAGGATTACTGATAATGTGGTAAGGCATAAAATACAGGTCAATAGACAGACAGACAGACAGACTTTATTGAGGTCATCTACAATTGACTTGTGGCTATTACGACATCATGTCAAATAGATAAAACAACACAGCACAAAAGGTAAATAGCACAGACAGTATCCTCCATATCCCAATGTAGCTCTTCTTAAGTTATGAATCTAAACATATGATAAAGCTACAGTCATAGGTACCTGTATCATTGACACATTTACATCTGAATGACATCAAGAGCATTATAAATGACACCAATTCCATGACAAATTTTGGCATCCTACTTTGCTCATTTTGACATCTCATACCCCATAAAAAACCATTATTTTAACCCTGTTATGTTTTTACCTAACTCAAAGTGACTTTTTGGCATTGTCTTGACTACAACCTTACAAGCAAGCATTTCCATAGAAAACAAGTGGTCCATCATCAATCACATTCATAAACATTCCATTGGAATGTGTTCCAAAAATTTGCCAAATACCTTGAAGCACAAATTTACCATTTCAAGTTGCAGTAAAAAAATGCCTTCTTACAAATGAAAAAAAGGGTGCCTCAGGATTCAACCAGAATTTCCATACTTACATTCAAATGATATCATGTGTGTCATTCAGATAATATTGCTGGTTTAAAGGCAGGAACATCAGCATGCTTAGGTTGGGCATTGGTAGGTCAGGAAGAGGGGGTGTTCTGAACACTTAAGGCATTATGCAAGAAATAGATCTACTGCTGCTGCTGTATGACTGAACCAATAATTGCACTGTTTACTGAACACAACAAGCTATGTAAGGTTCTTTTCAATGAAAATCCTCTAATCACTTTCAGAGCAACTTTAAGACATAATTATTTTGTAGTGAATATTCTGAACACAAAAATGTTGTGCAGGATTATCCCACTCTAGGTGTTGTGGTTCAGGCTATTAGTAGCCACTAAAAAATGCTTGTGTAATTGAGAAAAAATATCAAGTCACTTCCTTATGGTTTCCATAAGCTAAGATATCTTTGAAGTCTAAAAATGGTGCCTGGGGCCTTCATGAGCTCCATACACAAAGAATAGGCAGAACTACCTATATGATCAGACCTTCATATTTTGGTAGGGAAAGGTTCACCATTTATGAATACCACCATTGTTTTGTTATTTATGTACCAAACATGATGTGGGAGACACCCAAAGGTAGGCATTCAGGAGACAGAATGTGATAAGATGCCACCTCCCTCCCCCTCTTCCCATAAATAGATGTGTAGATCAAGGTAGACTTCAGGATGTGTTGCCATCAACCACCTGGAAGAGAAAACATGCAAATAGCAAAGCTCACTGGAAAAATATCCAATTCATACTTACTCCTGGCTGAACAGCCCTGTTGGAAACTTGAGGTGATAGCAAAACACGAGGAGCAAGTGTTTTCTGCCCTTGCAGGCCTGGTGATTGAATACAGGCTTGATTCACATTGATGATTTGCATCCCACCTGACACCACAGCACTTGCTGCTATGCTGGTGGTAGATCCAGCTACATTGGCTGGATGGCTCACTGCAATTATAGTGGATGCACCAGAAGCTGGTGCCACAGTTAACACCTTGTTTGTGTTGTTGACAGTCATTCTTTGCTTGCCATTTGTTATGACAGTTTGTGCACTGCTGGTAGATCCATTTGGTAGATTGCCACTGTTGATGGTAAATGTTCCACTTTGAGATCCTGCTGCTTGGACTCCTACAGCATGCACGATTTTCGCGACACTGGTATTGTGCAAAACACTGCCGACATTCCCCGACCCAACAATCGTTGAGGGAACGGTGCCAGGCAACTGAGCAGTCTGTAGCACGCTTGGTTGACTGTGAGCAGGCACACTCCTAATAATGGTAGCACCTGCATCCGTGCTCCTGGCAATATTCAAGGATCCACCTTTAATGTCAGATTGGGAGGAAACAACAACATTCTGGGTGGCGCTCGGCGGCGCGCGACCACCCCCGGCCGCGGCAGCGCACACACTGACAACAGGCGCGACGTGGTCACATGAAACCGGTGCACCGGACACTGTCGTTTGGTTGCTTTGTGCTTGGCCGGAGTAAAGTTGACCTTGCAGCGTGCCAACCAAAGCTGTATAAGCATTCTCATCCACGTTACTATTTATAAGATCGTCCAGCGACCCGCCAGCCGCCATTTTCCCACCTGCCCCACTATGAAACTGAACTGCGCATGCGTGCCGATTGCTTCGCCGTACTATACCCAGAATGCATCGCACTTGTTTGCCAAGTGAGATACTAAAGTACTGAAAGTTAGCCGATTTACACTAGAACATTTATCACGCTCAAACTCCTGAACCCAGCCTTATCAAGTCCTTACTAATAAAATACGCATGAAAATTTTCGCCTGTATGCAGAATTTCACAGCTATATCTTTAAAAACACGCAAGAAAATAGCTTTCAGTATTTTAGTACATGTGCCACAAAAATTCCTGAGTATATTTCAGCCCTTAAATATACTACAATCGCATCAGAGTTGCACCATTCAACTCGCCGCAACGATCTGCGTCGGTCAGAATATTTTGCATGACTAATATCCACGTGACCCAGAGGCCAAAACCTCCAAAAAAGAAAAGAATCCTTTGACCCTAAAAAATTCCACAGTCGCAATAATATATGCACCATTCGACTCGCCGTATCAATCTACATTGGTTTTGTACTTTTCATGACATCGGATTAAGCTCCATAAGGCCCAGAGGACAAAAACCTTTTAAAAAATAACTGAGCCTCCTTCACATTTAAATATGCTCGAATGTCAATCAAACATGAACAATTCTACTCATGGTAAATGTGTAGATCGTATGAAGACTTTTCTTGATACCAGGTGAGCCTTCACATGATCTAGAGGTCAAAGATCTCCAAAAATCTAATATTGTATTCTTCGACCATAAAATATGCTTCCATCTCAATAAAAAGTATACTGTTCAACTTCCTTCAACCATTTACGTCTGCCTTGGTACTTTTAATGCCCTGGAAATCAATGACTCCACGTGAACCCAAAGTCAAGAACCCCGATAGCAACTTCACTGTTTTTCGACCCTTAGATATCCTCCAATCTCAATAAAAGGCGCACAATTCGACTGTTCGTGACCATCTTCGTCGGACTGAGCACCGGTCTTGACCCCATGATAACCCGAACTTGTGAAGCAAATCTCACGAACGTCACTAAATGTATCTATTCTCAGACACTTAAATATGCTCTAATTTCACTCAAAGGTTCCCGTCACTGATCTACGTCGGACTGAGTACTTATCATAACCACAGATTAACATTCATGTGACCTAAAGGTTCAACACAACAAAAATGCAGGGAGGGTATTTTTGGCGCTCACATATACTGCAGTCTCAATCATAGGTACGCCGTTGAACTCATCACGACGGTGCGCGTGAGTCTGAGAACTTTTCATTGTGTGGTGTTAAGATCCACGTGGTCCATACTTCTAATTTCGTGAGCCAAAAAAAAATCACTGCCTTTTTCGGTTGATTGTGGACTGCGTGTTGTCGGCTCTTGCAGTCCAAAAGAGTGATCGGTATCAAGCCCGAATACTCCCACACTGCCCCTGTGACTCAGCCGCATGGACGAAACGCGGCAGTATGGTGGTGATTGTTCTGAAGGAATGTATGATGGAGTATGAGTTTGGCACGCTTATGCCTTGTGTATGAATACGATAGAATGCACATATTTAAGTTCAGTTGTTGAAGTGATGTTGCTGGGTCGGCATGGTTGGAAGTGATAATTGTTTAGAGGGTAGTGTATCTGAGCGCTCCCGCCGGCTATCTAGTTGCAAGTCGAGCAAGCCGTAGCTTTGCGTAGGTGTATAGGGAATTCGCCCTGTTAGTGCAAATGGTGCGCGAGCACGGCTTAGGCCCAGATCTGCAACAACTCGTCTTCTCTGTTCATTTCTAATGTTCTGTGTCCGGTAACCATCTGCGCTAATAGCTATCTACCTCACGGAGCCGTCCGGTATCTCCTATATTTCCTTTCCTATATCTGTATGCTTTAACTTGTCCCGTCTCGGGGGTCTTCAACCCCCCTCAGGTTTTTCGCAGATAGTGGACGAACGGCGTGCGGCAGCGCGCCCACATTTGGCTTGCCTTTTCCCACATCAATTTGGCATCCTGATTCAAAATTTTGAAGTCAGGTTATCTAAGGTCAACGAGTTAGTCAAGGTCATGTGAGGCCACCTCCAAAAACGTTCATCCAGTCGTCACGCTTTAACGGATACAAATATTTTAATGAAACTTTCAGCGTTTGCTTATCTTTAGAGATGCAACAAAACGCACTAGTGGATTTTTTTTTTAGTTTTTGACTACATATAAATTTTGCGTATTTCCCAAATTGACAGACAGACAGACCTTATTGAGGTCATCCACGATTGACTCGTGGCTATTATGACATCGCGTCAAATAGAGAAAACAACACAGTACAAAAGGTAAAAAGAGGGCCAAAATCACAGAATAAAAATAAATAAAATACAGCAAGTTGAGCAGTCAATCAGTCCGGCAGGGGCGGCACGTCAAGTAGGTACTCCCATAGGTGGCGATCAACGATCGACACGGGAAGTCGCGTCAGCTCAGGCGGCAGTGAGTTGTACATGTGTGGCGCTCTGGAACTAAAACGTCTCTTCCCCGTCTCGGTGCGGGACCGGGGGACATGCGAGTTGTGGTCTTGACGGGTGGTCCGGTCACGAATATCTGCCATGGTGGTGAGATCGTGAGCCAGTGACTCTGGCTCTGAAGACGCACCTTGAAGACGCACCTTGTGTGTGAGGCGAAGGGTGTGATAACTGGCCAGGTTCTCCGCGCTGAGCCAGCCCAGCCTCCTCAGCAGATCTTAAACGTGGTCAAACTTTTTGCGGCTAAAAATTACCTTTGCTGAATAGTTGATATTTTTTTAATGCGAGATAGATTCTTTTTGGCTCCGTTACCATGCACAGAAATACAGTAGCGGATCTGCGAGAAGACCAGAGCATTGGCCGGCGCGGAGATGACGGCAGGTGGAAGCTACCCCCTCAGATGCGAAAGACCACCCAGAACTCCAAAACAACGCCGTGTTAATGCTGTGACGTGCGAGTCCCAGCTGAGCGAGTGATCGAAAATAAGACCATGATTTTTGCATTCTGAATTCGTGGGTAGATCGTGACCGCGAAATTTCGTTGTGACATTCGGTAAAGCACGCAAATTTTGTGGGCTGCCCAACATCATCAGCTGTGTCTTAAATACGTTAATTTGCAGTCCATTTGCTTGAAACCAGATGTCGAGGTAGGCCAGAACTGTTTCCATGAGTGACAACATTTTTAATTTCAGATTTCTTACCACTGACCAAAATTTGGGTGTCGTCGGCGTATTGAACAACCACAGTTCAAATAGAGGATTCTGGCTAAAGTAAGCATTTCTAATTAGAGGAAGTTGACTTCCAACAACGTTTATCGGTCTGCTCTACCCATTGGAAAAGGAAAATTAAGGAAAATATGAAAAATAAAAATTTTGAAGCTAAAAAATATTTGGGGGCGCCAAAAAATAAAGCGCTGGTCGATTTCGCTATCCTTTTCTCATTCCAAATAATTTTTTCTTCATATATCCCCAAAGTGAAACCCCAGAGCCAAAAACATATTGTAAGTCGTGAAAAGTCGTGAAATTCTAGCCCCCTGGTGACGTCACGTTTGGGGAAAAATTGTTTTGGTGGTGGACTCAGACCCTACTCGTCGAGCGCTTTCCAATAACACCTCTTTCGTTTTCGTGCGATGCTTAATTTGGATTTTAGAGGGGGTTACTAACCGCCTCCCCCCCCTCGAGATGGAGTGTGGGGATCTGACCGAAAAGACGGGGCTGGTTAATAGCTATGCCTAGCTTAAGCCTTCTCTACTGTGGTTCACATTACTACCGGTGTGCTATCGATGCAATACAATATGTTCTTCACTCTCGCACGGGCTCAACTCATCACACTTCACCATCAACAGCTACACCACCCACATCATAGTTCAGCCACACAGAGGAGTGCTGACACACAAACACTTCTGAACACGCACACACATGCACACATTCAACAAGGGCTTTGTATCATAGCAGCACTTTATATCATCTTATTCGGTTAAAAGCAGCCATCCGCCCAGGCTACACAAAATAAAAGACATGAACACACAGTCGCAGTGTTTTCATACGTAAGCAAAGCTTACGATATGGTTTTCCAATTCAAAATTCAGCAACTCGGCATAACAGGACACTTAGCTCATTATCTAATGGGTTATCTGGTTCTCGTCGATTCCACATCAGGTGACGGTCAGCCATCTCCGATTCACGTTTTCTTTAGAACGGCTCACTGTAGCTGAGCGAGTCCGCTAGCCAATTAGCGGCCGGTGACGACTCGGAGCTACTGCTGAGCGCGCGCCCGCCATCTAGCGGTTGAGACTAGCCATACATAGTGCGCGCGGTTAGTTCGTCCTTTTGCCGCAAGATGACAGTGTACTTATCGTACTTGTCAAGGTCCGTTTCATCTCGTTTCTCCTCTCATCTCCAATGCTCTGTGTTCAGTAGCCACGTGGCATAATAGCCTTTCACTTCACTGACCTGACTTACCTGTATGCTTAACTCGCTTGCATTTGCTTTTCCATGGCTGGGTACTTTAGTGTCTTAACTAGAACACGCTACTGTGTGTTCTAGTCCGCATGAATTGTGGCTATGTCGTCGATAAACGTTCTCGTGTCCCAATCTGGCGAGTAGTTTGCGGGGCAAGCCGGGGCAGCGGCGGTGACACTCGTCACCGCCGCCGCGGAATCCTACTTCTTTCTCCTTCTGTCCTAAGGGAGACATCCGGACCGCACTGAGAGAATGGTACAGCGAAGTTGTGCACATTCCAGGAGTTATCTGGCAAAGACGTCTCCCTGTAGCTTTCCCAGATCCTTTAAGCCTGTCCACACATCCACACGCACCTAGGCGGTACACTACCACAAGGAAGCTGTCTTTCACCAGTAGCATTTATCATTCTCATGAATGATCTATTCAGTGGCATGCCTGCCAATGTATCGTATTCACTGTGTGCAGACAATAGTGCAATTTGGTGCTCCCGGGAAAAATGAACATTGTTGAATTCGCTTACAAAACGCGCTTGACCGAATAGACGAATTGTTCCTGAAATATGGTTTCATTTGTTTTCGGCCGCAAAATACGCAACACTGATATTTGGTAAATCGACACCCTGTACAAACATAGACCCACCGCTTCACCTCGGGAACAGCCACATCCCTTTTGTAAATTCATTTACATTTCTTGGTGTTATATTTGACCGCCAGCTTTCAATGCATAAACACATCAAGCACATACAGAGCAAATGCTTTCACCGACTCAATACATTTAGACGTATCACTTCTTCGTCATTTTGAGCTGATCGTCATGCACTTCTACTACTCTACAAATATTTAGTTCTACCCATAATATAATATGTATCCATTGTATATGCCGGTGCCAGCACATCCTCATTAAAATTTTGGAGACCATTCGAAATAATTTTATCCGCATCACACTCGGTGCAATGACTACTTCACTTCCCCCATCATTTTTAGAAGTTGAAGCAGGAATCCCTCCATTAACGGAAATATTTTTTTTTTTACAGAACTTCATTTCTCTATTGCACTGATTATTTCTCTTCCTCCACCAACCACAGCTTCCTGGCAGATGGCCGAATGACACATTTTTTTATCTGTTCACTCCAAAATCACAGCTTTGTGAAGAAGATGGCAAACAAATATTCCACCAGTTTCGGTCTGGAAATCGCCGTGTCCGTTTGCTTATACTCACGACTTTATACGAAGGAAGCCAACATCACAGGAAACACCAATTTTGCGGGAACATAGAAAAAGGAACATCGTTTACCGGACGCAATCTCAATTTTCATTGCAAAATTTCATTCTTAGTGCTCTCCGTTATATCCGCCATCGTTTCCTTTGTCACCACATGCGCAACGTCGTCTTTTGTTCCGACTCTAAATATGTTCTTCAATCACTTTCTTCGCTTTCTTTTTGCACCATTGCCACATCTCCATTGATGATACAGTTCAAACACTTTATTTTATCGGCGTGAAGGTCCGTTTCCTGTGGGTGCCCAGTCACTGCGGCATCCCAGGAAAAGAAGAAGCCGACAAATTAGCAAAAGCATCAATTCACCTTCAAAGCATCACCGAAATTCTGCCACATTTGGAAGGCGCCCCATTATAATCATCATATAATCATCAATAGAACAGAGCATTCAACATTTTTGGACTCAGAATTAGACACAAAACACAAACAATGCACAGCTACGCGTCATGAAACCAGGCGCCGATACTAGCGCCACATCATAAAAAACGACTGTAAGGAAGAGCATTATCTCATTTACGTATTGGCCATGTTGTTCTTACCCATGGATATATTCACACGGCTTCACCTCGATCTTCATGTCCATCATGCAACACCCATCCTACAGTCGCACATATAGTCCTACACTGTCAACAATACCATGGCCTTCGAAAAAGCACTTACCGACAACTGCCGAACACGCAATATTCTGTTTTCTTTGCCCACGCTACAGCAGATGAACACCTTTTTCTAATCAAACTACTTTTCATCTTTTTCCGACAACTCAACTTGCTCCTGAAATCATGAACTGACTTGAACAGCATTACATTTTTCTTTTCAATTTTTTACGGCACGAAATGGCCTGAGTAGGCCGAAGCGCCTATCCTTGTAAAAATAAACCATAAATCAGTTTTCATCTCAGATCTCACTTATATCTCAGTTCTCCCGTGCTCAGATCTGACGAGTTGTCCACGGGGCACGCCGAGGCAGCGGCGGAGTTCTCTCTTTCTTTCTCCATCCTAAGGGAGGTGTTGCGACCGCACTCGTATGGTGGCGCGGCAGGGCCGTGCCCATCACGGGTGTTGATTGGCCAGTACACCTGGCGGCCTTCCCAGATTATACCGATGATCTGGAAATGATCTGGTGGCCTTCCCAGATCATACGCCTCAATCACGCACCGCAGGCACCTGCACTGTTGGCCCCAACGTGATCTGGGGAGCCATCGCGATGCCACTCTCTCCACTTTCCGCACACCCCGCCTGGTCATGACCCCCCTCTCGCCGGAGGCCTGATGGCGCCACCCGGACGCCGAGGGACCGCCCGTCCGCCACTACGTCGCCGCATCCGCGCACGCCCCGCTGGCCTTCGCCAACCGTCGGAGAGCCGCGCTCCATGGCCGTCATCATTGACACGCCCAGCGCGGCCTCTGTCGGTGCTCTCCCAGCAGGGATCCCCGCCGCCGCTCGCTGACGTCGACGTCACGGTGTCAGCCGGCACACAGCCTCACGCCATCGCCACTGGTTTGCAGCATGGTCGTGAACACGCCTTGAATTTGTGTGGTTGATATTGTTTATTTATGCGGTTAACCACATTCGAATACGATATGAAGCGGACACACAGTTTCATCCAAGGTGCTTTTGATGAGAGACATCTATAAAAAGGCTTCAGAATCACAGTGGCGGATCCAGGGGAAGGATACTTTGGCATGTGCTCATCCTCATGGAAGGTGGTGCCCTTCCAGTCAAGAATAGGTGCCCCTCCGTGAAGGCTGGAGTGCACACCCCCTTGGATTTTTTTCAGCCATAGGCGCCCCTCCGAGAGGAAAAGGCGCCCTTGGAACAAAAGTCGCTCCTCCAGAAAGGCCCGAGTGCACCCTAACGACGACCTTCTCATTTTTCCAGCTAAATGCGCTGCACCGTGAAGGATGGTGTAACCACCTTGATATGTTCTTCAGCAAGATACACCTATTCGCAAGAACAAGTGTCCCTTTAAGATGTCTTTCTCAATGGCTTCCCTCCGAAGAAATGCCCCCCGCCCCAGACAGAAAGATTCCCCTGCTCTCACCAATGACAATTATTCTATCCACCTCTGGAACAGTTGTTGCTAATGTGACAATACAACGAGTAGCTGATATTTTCAAAGCTACACTTCCAGAAAAATATCAATTATTTTGTATTCTAGACGTATATCTAGTATGATAAGATATCTGTGTGCAGAAACTATCTGGAAGAGCTTTGGAGGAAACCAAGGGGAGAAACTAGGATTGTGTTGCCAACAATAGGAATTCGCTTCAACAAATTTTTTTTATAATTCAGTTGCCAGATGGTACCCGTTGGACCTGTTATTTAAACCGGCCCCTGTCAATGTTCATTGGCAGCCGGGGACGTCATCTGGGCGCTGATTTGGGTTCAGCAGATTATCACGACAGCAAGAAATGGTACTTTTCCGCGTACGTTCCTGACTAACAAGTATATGTGAGTGGTGCAAATTATACGTCATCTGAAAGCTTGTTTCATGGTATTTCGATAATCATGGGAGACTTTCACATGAATATGTTAGTTATTGTGTAAAATGGTGTTATTTAGACACATGTCATATCCATCGACACTATTTAACTTAAGCGGGCGGAGCGACTCGGTGTTGGTAGCGCAGTTGGTAGCGCGTCGGTTTGCCGACTCGGAGGTAGACGGTTCGAGCCTGGAGGCCGGAAGCTTTTTGTGCGCGTCGTGGCAAGTCCTTCTAATAAGTAACAGTGAATTAAGACACTGTTCACATGGGACGATCTTTTTCATAAAGAGAAGGGAAATGCGCAGATATTCTGCAAGGCTGGGGTTCTGCCACCATAAATTTATGGTTGGGCACTTCTTCTAATCAGCCAGGCATAGGAAGCGCGGAGCACGTCACCGCTTATGGCAGTGTCCAGGCCCACAGTCCCTTCCTGACACGGGCGGCGGACCATCGGGGGTGGGACAGGAGACAGGATCCCCTGAATTTAATCATTTGTGGCACTACGGCAGTGCATTACAAATATTGAGCTAAAAACTAACGGTTATCCTTTCCCCTCCCACCAGTACACGCCCACCAACATTAGTCCCTGCTCCTAGAGGTGTGCATATAATAACAGTGCATGATTATCAAGGTGACAAAACCAACAATTGTGCATGCTGCCGAACAGTCAAATGACTGGACCCGAGCTGGAGTCAGAGCGATGCCAGTTCTAAGCTCGGTTCCACGCCTTTTACGATACACGGCGAACACACGCCACCAGGACTGCGACAAGCATTGCTTTAACAGGAGCAGACGTTTGCTAAAATATTTCGGTGACAATCCTGAACTTTCTGGAGTGCCGGCGCAAAATAAAAAAAATCATGCTTTTCGTACCATGAACGCTCGATTTAGATTCGGCAACAACTTTGTGGAACCCGTAAGCGCTAAGACGGATTTCCGATGCCCGCATGAGGATTTCGGTTCGATTATCATGCATTGTCAAAGGCTTAACGCGGAACTTGGCAAGATTGGGGAAGCATCCCCGTTCATTCCCCACCGTGGCTTTGCCCATGTTCGTACACCGTTATTCGGCATTTTCAGTCGAAATGAATTGGCTGCGTCGCTGACGCCATGTGAATCAAACTTCTGTCATGCATGCAATAATGCAGGGGTAACAGCAATTTCTATGCCAGACCAGCTCGGAAGCAACTTTAATAACAGCTTAATTTGTGGTTGGAATGGACAATTGCCACGTAATACCATACATCTTTTTAATTAAATGTGTTCTATTTTTAACTAAGGAAAATATTTTACTTTTAAAATATGCTTTCTTTATTCGCGTCGTGCAACCTGAAATGCCACCCAGGTAGCTCAGTTGGTTAGAGCGCTGGCCTGTGCTGGTCTCCCCTGTCCTGGCAACACAGGGTTCGGGTCGCTTCGCGCGCTCGCCTTTAGCCCCCGGTCGGGAGTGTGAGTTGGCAGTTGGCCCGATAAGGCCGGGGACGAGCTACCGGGCGGCCGTGTCGGTGTATTGACGGCACGTTAAACTTTCGATCAAAATTCTGCCGTTGAAAAGGAATTCGTGGATCGGGTGGTTGGGCGAGGGTTCACGCAACAAGCTCTGCTTAGCAATTGAACCCTGGTCACTAAAGCCACCCCAGCAACAACTGAGACTAAATTTTAAATTTAAAAAAAAACGCATTTTGCAGTACAGCACGACATAAATACGGCAACAAAAGTTGTTTATCGATCAGACTTTAATACGAGGAGCATGTATCTGGAGAAGACGAGACTGCCAAGATTGAGGAAGGCCCTCACTCCCACTGCCGATTGTTTCTCGGTTGTGTACTCTGTGGTGGAAGTGAATGTTCATTTTGGGCGCATGGACTGCGTTCGTCATTTCGCGCACATGAATATATATATATATATATATATATATATATATATATATATATATATATATATATATATATATATTCCGGCGCCCAACAGAGTGCGTATTAAAACGATACATTGAGGAAGCACAACGCAAGACATATATTGGGAGAAGCAAACACCTGAAGCAGAAAAAGAACCTTGGGTTCCTTTACGACGTAATTAACTGCAAGGCCATATAGCGTCGCCAACTTCTCAATCCGATTGGTCGCGGGTGGACTCGGTAATTCCGCTGGTTGCGGGACTCGAACCCATAATCTTGCGGTCAAAAGCCCAACACCCTACGGACTAGGCTACCGCGGCTCCACCAGACACGTGACATAAGAGGTTATCGGTAGCAGGTGCAGATAAGCCACGGTACTTAATGAGATTGCATTGCGGCAATACATTACAATACCTAACGTACATATCTGGCAGATGTACGTACATATCTGGCACCAGTACCAGTACACCAGTACGTACATATCTGGCACCTTATAAAATCGGACGAACTGGAAAGAATAGATGGAACATCCTCATCGTGACATCTGTGGCTGAGAAGAACTCGACATGCATACATACACAGACTACTCACGAGCACCGTAGTGGGACGATGGGTACGCGTAAACCTACAGGCTGCGCTCTACCGACTTCACAAACACAGGCACATATCAGCTGTTGAGCTTGACATACACTCGGTGCGACTGCAACACGTACGTTTAGTCTCGTGTAATATTTGTGTAGAAAGTCCTGATATGCTGCTATATGATCAACGGCAGGTGATGTCCAACCTATACGTCCAAACAATGAAAGATTCAAACACTGATCTGAATGTGAAGTATCGCCCAAGTGCGGCCCATACTTCGCAGTCACTGAGCAAACTGCTCGGCTTTCCGCTGCTGCCGCTTTGCGAGCTTTGCGACGTTCACCTTGTTCACCAGCCCGAGATGAATAAATGTCCGGATCCTCGCAAAGCACTTAATTATATTTTATCTGTGGAATTGAATCTGGATTCCAACACCTGGCGGTAACTTTCAATGACCTCTGGATGTCTGCTGAGATTGTTGGGTTCTTGGGCATGGTGAACACAAAACGCTGCATCCATCTCTCTGAATGTGTGGAAGAATTCCTCGGTGGGAACCGTCAGGTCGCTAAGGCTTAGGAGGAGAGTCCAGAACGCTTCTCGTGGTTCATCTTCGGGATACACAAATGGGTGCCCAGCGATCGGTCCGCTGGTTTCTTTCTGGTCATGGACCAGACCACACATCATTCCCCCACCGCCACGCTTAGCATTTAACATTTCTTCAATTCACATCATTATCTGATGTGATTTGAAGGAAGCTGATATTCACTTGTATGGGAAATGAAATCTCAGCAAATCGGCAGTTCAAGTTCATGTGCTGATATCTAGAAAAAAAGTAATTTCACTAAAAAATAATATTAATATCCTTCAACTAAGATTTTTCAAACACTAGGAAAAACACTAATGTTGACAATGACAGTACATGCTATCCCCCACGCCATAAGACATAAGAGGTTATGGAAAGTGTGGGGAGAATATGGAATAATATGGAAAATATGGAAAGTGTGGGGAAATGGGGTTTTTGGTGGCTAACAAAGAACACTGATGTCAAATTACAAAAATATCCTAACTGAATCTAACTTAAACAACTGATGTTGGACCTCCTAAAACATACTCATGTTCGGTCATCTAAAACCTACTGATATTGTATGCTGGATGTTGAACGTGATTCACGAAGGAAATGGTAGATCCATTGTACCTTAATTACACACTCGCATCAATTGTGCAACGTATATTAATTAACCTCGTGACATGGAATCTCAGTAAATGGAAGCACACATTTTGTATCCTAGGCTGATTCTGTTATCATTACTCCATGTAGAAAGGGCTGGCGATTATTCTGCTGGAATATCATGATAAAAAATGTTAGAAATAGCCACATGCAAATATATGTATTCACTTTTTTGGGGTATAATTAAACCTGGTTTTGGCTTTCTGTGCATGACTGTCTATCCTGTCTTCTTCTGATCTTTCACTACTCCCAAGTAGCCTCGTTCTTCATTCAACACAGTTTATGGAAAATTATTTTTAGGATACTGGGAAGAAGTTGCTAGTAAGCTTCAAGAAGTTCAGTCCATACATCTGTCTAAAAAATTGTCTTCATTGGGGCTTCTTATATATAAATACCAAGGATTTTGGAATTTGGAGGATAAAATAGAAACCACAGTGTTTTTCCTGAAAAAGAGGTATTGATTGATTATTTGGGCTTAAGGGCGCTCCGACTACAAGGTCATTTAGCGCCCAAGAAAGAGGAAAAGAGGTAGGTTAGGTTTGGACTGTGGAAGGATTGTGGTGATAACTCAACCAGCATTGTTGCATATGTGATGTCAAAGATATTCAATGGATGACATTGGTTTGGATGCACTGTTTATACATTTAACATTATCCTTCATTACCAATTACCCCACTCAAAGCAACACATTTCGCATTACTTCACTTACAAACTGAAAAGCATGCATTTGCGCTGGAATACAATGGTCATATCATCTTAATGACATTCAGAAACATGCACTTACAATTTTTTTATTGAAATGCCACCTCAACTAAAATGCAAATCTTCTTCTGCAGGTGCAATTGTAAAAACCTCACACAGCTCCAGCCTTGCCTCTCTTCAGAAGAGAACACAAATTAGCTTCCAATTAAAAAAAAACACATTCATGAACAACTCGATCTGAAAATTGAGGAAGCTAAAGAAATGCCTAACTTATCACAACCTCATTTTAGCTTTGCCTAGGTAAAAATGTGCAAAACGTCACTTGTAAACACTCAAAACTGCAATAATGAACCCTTAAATCACATCTCACACAGTACAGGTGAGAGTGGTCACATTTTAAACACATCAATCAACTTTGCATTGGAAAGGCATATGAAGAATTCAAATATCAACTAAAAAGTACATATTTCCATGAAAATGTATTTTAAGGTCTCATATTTTTTGCAATTACACCAGTATTTTTAGTGGCAACTAATAATTGGTACCACAACAGCTACAGTGAAGTAATCCTGCACAACCACTTTCATGTTCAGAATATGGCACAACACTACAAAACAATTATGTTTTAAAGTAGATCTATGTGAATGGTTAGATGACTTTGATAGAGGGAACCATCTGAATATGGATACCATCTTCATTTTTTTAAATTCAGTAAACAGTATAATTACTGGTTTGGCCACACAAAGGCAGTAGTAGAGCAATTTGTTCCATGCATTAAGTGTTTGGAAACTCCCTCTTACCCTTCTACCACTACTGCCCAGCCATGATACAATGGGCAAGCAATTACCAAATTGTCCACAAGTTGGTGAATGGCACAGTATGGCATGATTACATATAGCACACAGAAACAATATGATAACTGACAGGGGACAAACGCACATGCTAACAATAATCACCAGATTGCATCAATGACATGCTGACCAAGTTCACATTGTGGGCATAAGGCCTTAATTCGCAAAAATTGTCTGAGGTGCGTGTTCTCAATATCAACCACGCCATGGATAAATTAATTCTGGGGGTGGTGCCTTTCTGTTCAAAGCCACCGGCACGCTAGCAGAATAAGATAGAATATTCAAGCTTCAATGAATGACTGATATGCTTTACAACCAACGGGGAAACTAATCGTGAGAAAAGCGCCATAATTGTGCTAAAATGAAAGCACCATATTTAGTAGATTTATTGGTATAGTCCAAAACTAGAATATAATTCAGCAGTATTCTGGAATAAAAAAGCGCTTCTGGTATATGACGTCACTTGGCGTAGGTTTTGTCTAGTTTAAACTAACTATACTAGAACAGCCAACTTTGGAGTACCTGTTGACTCTAGTTATCTTGATTTAAACCCTCCTTGACCGCAGGTCGCTGGCGGGCTTCATGATAAGTGTTGGGTGAGTAAAATTGCTGTTTTTCGAACAATCAGAGGAACTATCTGTACAGGTAGGATAGTAATTGCTGGAATTGTGTGCACGCTATTGCGTTCTACACATATGTGATGCATCCCTTTATCCCCTTTCAGACGCCTTTGGCTTTTGTTTTTGTTTTTCATTATTGGACAAACATCCATGCACCTGCCTACCAATAAATGGATAAATATTGCATTGAAATTGCCCCTATTGATTTTCTAGACCTGCCTTGTGCATGCAAAATTAATGCATGGATTGGTTAAGGTGTAATTTTGAGCAGAAACTGAGCTTCATTGTGATTTTTTTTTCACGTTAGGAAAACACGAAGTCTATTTAGGTGCATTTTGCATTGGCTGTGTATTTTGATGTATGGGTATTCACATTAGAATGGGTGCTATTGCAGTTTAAGTCGACCACAAACAAAGCATGTTTTACAAACATTTGACTCCATGAAGCATACAAAGGAGGTATTATTGTGCTTTAAGGTGTAACAAGACAAGTTTTTACAAACATTTTTCCTCCATGAAGGAAGCAAATGGGTTATGTTTGGCTAGTTTAGTTTTTAAAGTTTTTTTTTCTCATTTTTCAATGAGTAAAATGAAGATGTTTTCTTCTTCAAGGTGAGCTGGTTCAGCTAGGTTAGGTTCAGTTGGTTATTTATGTTTAAACATTTTCAGAATACAAGTTGCCCAAGCTTTTTACAATTTTGTTTTTGTGATTTTTATCCAAAGGGAGGTCAGACTAGGTTATGTCAGGTTGATTTGTTAAGCATTTCCTTTTATGCTATGCTTCATTACTCAAAGCCCCCTTTAGTATTATTTTTCTCACAACCTAAAACTAAGCATTCACACAAAATGAGCAGTCCAATCATCTTAGTCACATTCATGAACATTGCATTGAAATGATAAATTCTAAGAATTCATGAAACTCCCTAAAGCACAAATTTACTACAAGTGGTTAGGATTTGTTGAATTGGGATAGGTTTTGTGGTTCTGTGCCATAGAAATGCTCCCTTTTTAAATGCTTCTTAAAAATTGGATTTGGATGTTATGAAGAAAAATGATTGTGGATTTTCCACTAAAAATAAAATAAACAATTTGCTTTCTTGCATGAAAGGTTATGCTACATCAGATTAGGTTATCCACCATTTTTTCTTATCATATCCATATCATTCATGTCATATCATTTTCATATCTGTCAATTTTTCTTGGTCTGGAATATTGCTTTTTATGCCATATTACCCAACACCTAGCCCCTTTGAGTGTTATTTTGCATCCAAACTGAAAAGTATGCATTTTCAGAAAGAATAAATGCTCAAATAATTTTCAGCACATTCATAAATATTGTATTACAAAAAGAAATTCAGAGAAATCAGAACATACATTAAACTGCAAACTTACCATAGAATGTTCCATAGAATTGATTAGTGCTGTTTAGGCAAATTCTCAGAAATTATCCTCCAAATATGCAAATAAGATTATATTATCTACCTCAGAAGGGAAAATTTGCTACAAAATGTACCATACCTAACTTAACCCTGTCTAACATCCTTCAAAAAAGAAAATAAATAGCAGCTTATCTTTTAAAAAATCCAAATGAAGAGAAAGCCCAACCTATTCTGGTTTAGTCCAACATGCTTTTGAAGGAAAACAATTTGTGTCCAATAAAATCCACAAAAGATAAAAATGTTCTGGCCATAAAAAGCATAACCTAAACTTAGCCTAACCATACTGTTTGTTTTATGGATGTAATATGTAGGCAAGGATTGTCTCATGAATACATTAAAGCACAATGATACATGTTTGGTCTGTTTTTCTCTTTTTTTTTGGCTGAGCATACATATGCTATTTATACCCAGAGACTACATAGTATTTTTATGCACTATATGCTCAGGAAACAGGCTAGCCCATGTCTTAAATGGTTCACCACTATATCTTATATATCAAGGTCATCTAAGCATCCAGGCTCATGGTACCTTGTGATAGTCATCAGAGGAATGGTGAGGATGCATAAGGAATGACAGTAAATGTATAGAGGCTGCTAAGCAATTATTTAAAGTGGATGGTGTTTTCTTGATGTGATTGGAATAAGTCTGATGTTTTTTTCTGTTGATAAATGAAATGTATTTTGGCATTATTGTGCTTCAAGGTATTCACAGGACACAATTTACATGCAGCTTACCTCCATGGCCATGAAGCAAGCATGCAGGTTGTGCTTGGTTTGCTCATGTTCATTATTTTGATTTTTTTGTTCTTAATGCTTTTAATCAATTTTGTTCTTTAAAAACAAGTTAGGCTAAGTTATGTTAGGTGAGGTGATAAGTACATGTATAAATCTCCAAGGTCAATTTAACAAAATCTTGGTGCTTTCTAATGTGATTTGAATAAATATGGTGATGAAGTGGGAGTTGGTGCTTGGAATATTGGTTCCTTAGTTGAGATTATTTTTACAATAGAATGTTCCATTTTTCCATAGAATGTCTTGCATTTTTATGTTATTTTGGATTAATTTGGAGTGTGTATTGTTATACTTTCACATAAAGAGACTAATCTGCTGATGTTTAGGCATGGCAACTGCAGGATACATACATATTGCACTGCATTGTGGTATATAAGCAGGTATAATGCACTTTTTGCAAGTGGCTATTACTTGCTCATGTCAATCACAGCTTCAAAAACAAAACTGTAATACAACTCTGATGTTAGCTACAGTGGAGAAGATCTCAACAGTCACATGCTTTTTTTAATTGGTGTACGTGCACTGGAGCTCATAACTGATAGCATGCTCATTGTGGCACTTGGCGGCACAGACACTAAATATTCTGTCACCATGACTGGTTCTAGCATGCAGTATTTGAAGCACATGTGACCGGCAAGTATGACGCTGTGACCAACATGTTTATGTGGGATGTCATCGAGCTTAGCTGGTGTGCCATACATGTCATGGATCACAATGTGCAGCAGACACAGGTCAGCATAGCAGGCCAGCTGGCTGGCGGTCAGCATAACAGGCCAGCTGGCTGGCGGTCAGCAGTCTTGGCGGTCTGCACACAGCGTGCATTCAGTCATATTCGCGTTTTCTGGCTGGGACTCGTACAGCAAAATTGGCTGTATGCCGTGTCTGAATCAGTTGAGTGGCACGGTGCTGGGGTATACTGGGAGGCAATAGCGCACGTGCGACATCACAAGTGTGTCTGCCAGAGCAGGAAGCACCGCCCACGGTAATACATGCTTTACACGCGACGGTTCCAGGAGCATTCAGAAGCGCTGTCTGTACGTGAGCGATGTGCTGTTTCCAGGTCAGATTTTCGTCCATGATGACGCATAGATTCCTCACTTTGACTTCACAGTTCAGTTTCCCCATGACAGAAACAGTCGGTTTTGGGTCCAGCAGTACCAGTTGTTGTCGGTCTTCAACAAGTGTGGGCTCTGTTTTGCATGGGTTTATTTTCATCCCATGCTGAAGGAGCCAGGACATGAGAATGTCAAGTACTTCCTCCGTGGCCTGTGTCATCTCAGTAGCACAAGTGCATTTACCTGTAACAGCTATCCGGACGTCGTCCGCGTAGCGAACCATGTGGATTTTTAACCCAATGATGTCCGGTGGAATATACTGAGACAAATAATTCGTGTAAACGTTGACAAGTCGCCAAGCACGCCCCCTGGAATCTTTCGACGGCGATGTCTATGGGTTAGTTAGTTAGTTTTTTTTGGTTTAGGGCGCATCGCATGTCTATGGGTGGGGAGGGTGTTTCGCACACACTTACGCGCTGCTTGCGACCTTCTAGATAGCCCTTAAACCAGCCGGAACTGACCTGGAGTTGCTAGAGCTTTGGCGACAGTGCACCGGATGATGCAACATAGAAACATTCGCTCATGCCAAACAGTGTAAGCAGTGCAATTTCGGATCTGTCCATGTCAAGAAGTTAGCTTGTAAGAGCTGTGCAGTTCGAGTTGCGCGGGCGGAATCCATGTTGCTGCGCGTCAACTAGTTGGTTTGCATTCATGTAGGTGGTGGGTGACATTCGCTTGCGGGAGACTTTCTCAACTAGCGGAGCGGAATGTTGACGATTGTATAGGGGAACTATGACTGAATGTTTCCAGGAGGTAGGAGCCGCTTCGGGGGCAACACTTTTGTTTACGATCGAAGGAAGTGCGATCACCGCACAACAAATTTTGAGGATGTGCACAGGCATGTTTGACCGTCAACACACCACACTTTGTTGGGCATACTGAACCATGCCGCACAGAACTGGTTAAGTGTAACGGGCACGAGGTTCAATGCTCCGCTATTTACACGCGGAAGACGGATATCGAGGTCGAGAAGAGGCCGCTCGGAGCGTTGGAAGTCGAACAGAACAGCGTCACTCGTTGACGGTCAACTGAGACGAAACATTTGTTCATCTGATACGCGGCAACGCTGTAATGATCTCCGGTGACGCGGTAGTTGCACGCTCTGACCCGATGACAGTTCGCAGCTGTTTGCAGGCATTTCCTCGATGGCATTTCCTTTGTTCGATGGCATTTCCTCGACTTGGCGGATCAGTCCGTTCCAAATGTCCCGTCGTACTGCACGCCGGACTGCGGCGTCGATGGTCTTGCACTCAGCACTGCCAGAGGATCGGGCGGCACGTCGTTGATGCATCAGTTGGTGGTCTTGCACTCAGCACTGCCAGAGGATCGGGCGGCACGTCGTTGATGCATCAGTTGGTGGTCTTGCACTCAGCACTGCCAGAGGATCGGGCGGCACGTCGTTGATGCGTCAGTTGGTGGTCTTGCACTCAGCACTGCCAGAGGATCGGGCGGCACGTCGTTGATGCATCAGTTGGTGGTCTTGCACTCAGCACTGCCAGAGGATCGGGCGGCACGTCGTTGATGCATCAGTTGATGGTCTTGCACTCAGCACTGCCAGAGGATCGGGCGGCACGTCGTTGATGCATCAGTTGGTGGTCTTGCACTCAGCACTGCCAGAGGATCGGGCGGCACGTCGTTGATGCGTCAGCGGGCGGGTCTTGCCAGCACTGCCAGGATCGTCGCGGCACGCGGTGGTGCACCAGCACGCGGAGGGTTGCGGCGATTGTGATTCGACAGATCGGAGCGTGTCCAGCCGCGGCATTTGGCAGGAAAACGCCGTCCATTGCTGCTCGCGGCCGTCGCCGCTGCGGATAGTGTGTCTCCGGCTGATGGCAGTGGCGGCCGCCAGCAGCCGGCTGGGATCGAGCCGGGCCCTCCACTGGTCAGGCCGACCAGTGGAGGATGACCAGTCCAGCTCCACTGGTCCACTGGTCAGACCAGACCAGTGGAGGGTGACCAGTCCACTGGTCCATGGTAGACCAAACACAGTGAAAATAGATGACCAGTCCAGCTCCACTGGTCCACTGGTCAGACCAAACCAGTGGAGGATGACCAGTCCAGCTCCACTGGTCCACTGGTCAGACCAGACCAGTGGAGGATGACCAGTCCAGCTCCACTGGTCCACTGGTCAGACCAAACCAGTGGAGGATGACCAGTCCAGCTCCACTGGTCCACTGGTCAGACCAGACCAGTGGAGGATGACCAGTCCAGCTCCACTGGTCCACTGGTCAGGCCGACCAGTGGAGGATGACCAGTCCACCTCCACTGGTCCACTGGTCAGATGGAGGATGACCAGTCCAGCTCCACTGGTCCACTGGTCAGACCAAATGACCAGTGGAGGATGACCAGTCCAGCTCCACTGGTCCACTGGTCAGACCAGACCAGTGGAGGATGACCAGTCCAGCTCCACTGGTCCACTGGTCAGACCAAACCAGTGGAGGATGACCAGTCCAGCTCCACTGGTCCACTGGTCAGACCAGACCAGTGGAGGATGACCAGTCCAGCTCCACTGGTCCACTGGTCCACTGGTCAGACCAGACCAGTGGAGGATGACCAGCCAGTCCACGTCCACTGGTCAGGCCAGACCAGTGGAGGATGACCAGTCCAGCTCCACTGGTCCACTGGTCAGGAGACCAGACCAGTGGAGGATGACCAGTCCAGCTCCACCCCTGGTCAGGCCGACCAGTGGAGGATGACCAGTCCAGCTCCACTGGTCCACTGGTCAGACCAGACCAGTGGAGGATGACCAGTCCAGCTCCACTGGTCCACTGGTCAGACCAGACCAGTGGAGGATGACCAGTCCAGCTCCACTGGTCCACTGGTCAGACCAGACCAGTGGAGGATGACCAGTCCAGCTCCACTGGTCCACTGGTCAGACCAGACCAGTGGACCAGTGGAGTGGACCACTGGTCAGACCAGACCAGTGGACCAGTGGAGCGGACCACTGGTCAGACCAGACCAGTGGAGCGGACCACTGGTCAGACCAGATCAGTGGACCAGTGGAGCGGTCCACTGGTCAGACCAGACCAGTGGACCAGTGGAGCGGACCACTGGTCAGACCAGACCAGTGGACCAGTGGAGCGGACCACTGGTCAGACCAGACCAGTGGACCAGTGGAGCGGACCACTGGTCAGACCAGACCAGTGGACCAGTGGAGCGGACCACTGGTCAGACCAGACCAGTGGACCAGTGGAGCGGACCACTGGTCAGCAGGACGGTGCCTCTCCCTCGCCACTGGGCGCTACATGACCAATGTACTCGATGCGCCCTAAAGCCCTAATAGCTAACTAACTCTCCCTCACCACACGCAGCACCGCCCGAACCCTGTAGCAGTGTTGGGCTGCGTGATGAGTTCTCTCCACAATGCAGCGCCACACATAGACGGACTGCACCAGGCGACCGGACACGACGATCTTGTCCAGACTCGATGCAGTCTCCCCGCTGGAGAATGTCGGCTAGTTGACGAGACAGCACAAGTGAATCGATCCAGCGGGTCAGCCACCTGGACCGCGTCTGCAGGATTTACGTGCTCATGCGAGTTGATGTCACCGGCGATAATGATGGTATCGGATGTCGGTCGATGACGGTCTGCAGCTGAGACTCGATGTCGTCGCAGTCGGCGGTGTTGCTGTTGCTCTCGCTGCGGAGAGTGGCCGGAGGGAGGCACCGACGGCATATCACGAGGGCGTGCTTCTGGTCGACTTTTGCGCGAATCCAGAGATATTCCACGTGCGATTCGTTGGTGCCAGAGTATTTCGATAGCGTTTTGACCTAAGCATCCATTTATCGTTCAGCAGAGCTTATAGTTTACCTCTAAGTCATTGTGCACAAGTGCATGGTCTTTGCTAATATCCATGGATATTTTGTTATGTAGTGGAAATCTCGACATCCCCCTCCCAAAAATGAAAATACAGTAACCCAGCAAAATCTCATGCTTTTGTGAAAACTTTGGTTGGTGGATAATTCACAAAAAATGCATGAGTTATCACAACACAATCACAACTCACACAACTCACAAAGAATGGGATTAATGAGAGGACATTGGTGCCGTACACGCAGGCTATGATAAAGCTGAATCCTTAATTGCCATCCTCATCCACTATAGGTGTAATAGCGTATTTGCTTACCGCTGCATTTGAAAGTTGCTCCATAATTATACCATTGGAATTCTTATCTTACTTTACGTCTTGAATTGAGATCGTAGCCTCTCTGGTCGGAAGATGAGCTGCCATTTGGGCCATTGACTAGTGCATCTGAAGGTTTGCTATCTTTGTACGGTGCTATGTGTGGGAGATCCGTTCATCGTGTTCGGAGAGAGAGCATATTCATAACATTGTCTTATTCATTGTCTGACAGACCCTCAGGCAGTTGTGGACATCATTCGGGAGCTCCAGGTTTCTAGAATGCATTTTGAATATAGAAACACACATGTCCACATACAGATGCATGCGTTTGCTCTACGATCACGCATTAAGACACACCGGCATTGTATGGTTATCCACCCTTCCAAAGCAATTTGTGCGGACAGCTTAGCATCTCTTCGCCGCCTCGGTCCAACTGGTGTTAGTTTGCACACCATAACATCGATTGCTGCTCCAGCCCCTTGGTTCTGCACCGTAACATCGATTGATGGCAGCAGTGTCCTGGAATTAATTTCCCTTAAGAGTGTGGTTGGGCGCCAGATGGCCTCGTAGTCGGCGCGCCCTTAAGCCCAATAATCGAAGCCAAACCTTAGAGTGTGGTGTATGAGCCCAAGATGTCAAAGCCGGCTGTGGCGTGAACAAAAAATACACAAAAAACACCGCCGGTATGATACGTACAAGTAGCGAAGTCAGAAAAATAGTTGGTAGCGCCACATTTTCATCGTGGTAATGTTCGAGTGGGTTGTAAAATATGATGAACTAATGTAATCGAATGCACTCATACTGCATCGACGTCAGTTCAGGAGGCCCAAAGTGTTGGTCGAAATAAGCCTCTGTTTAGTGTCGGCTTCCATCGACATTTTCAAATTACAGTGCACAGATTGGCAGGACGTTATCACTATGGCGAGCTTGCTTTGGAGAGCATACTATTTGTGTTGTTTACTTATTTCGATGTCGATATATGGAATTCGGGGACATTAGAATGTTGTTTTCCTTTTCATCTTGCTATTGCCTTAATTTTAGTAACAGAACAATGCACGTGATTGAAGCTCAATGTTAGCACCTTGCACGTCCGCACCACTGTGTGTTTAGAAATTATTCTGATGGAGGTAGGACTCGGTCGCATTTAGAATACCTCCAGAATTACCGTCTCATGTTGAGGGGTTTGGTTTTATAAAAGCGATTGAGTGAGTCATGTATCGTTCGCAAGATCATTTAAGAAAAGCTGGGGCTGAATCATGGTATTTGTTTCGCGGCTCAGAGAAAGATATGTTCGGTTTTTGGGTGGGATTGCATTCTGAATTTCCCTGCATAGCGTTCGGGAGAACCTCGTGTATCATTTGGAAGGATCCATGTCCCTCCTAAACAGAGCAACGCCCATCCTGCTCAATGTCAAAGTTCCTACATACTATGGCCATAAGTCTGGCATTAAAGCTACTCATAATCTGGTGGGGCGGGGATGGCTGAGTAGTTAAGGTGTCGGGCTATGGGTACCAAAGGTCCCGGGTTCGACTCTAGCGCCACTCAGGACATTTCCCAATCCCGCGGCCCACCGGCGAGACAGTGTGGGCGGCGCCATTAGCCGTGAATGTGCATAAAGTGTGTCGTGAACCAACCAATAAACAAACAAACAACAACAACTCATAATCTGGTGGGGCGCATTGCGACGCATTGCGAACCTCGCCGATTGCTATGGACATGGATGCGATATTAACTAGGATCCATGTGCGCAAAAGCATCAGCGTAGTCAACACGCCCAAAAACACATTCGCAACGACCATTAAATAACAACCAATAAGCGCTGTAGATTTTACCAGGGAACGTTAGCTTCCCGTCAGTTTACTCTTCAGTGGAACGACCTGTTTCAACGACAGCACAAAAACGGGGAGGGTTTTATCCCGGGTGCATTTTGTCAGACCATGTAGCTGGTGAGGGCAGAGTTTCACCCCGGGTACATGTTCGCAGACCATGTAGCTGATGCGGGCAGGGTTTTACCCCGGGTACATGTTCGCAGACCATGTAGCTGATGCGGGCAGGGTTTTACCCCGGGTACATGTTCGCAGACCATGTAGCTGATGCGGGCAGGGTTTTACCCCGGGTACATGTTCGCAGACCATGTAGCTGATGCGGCGGCTGGCCGAGGCGACTCCCAGAGCCCGGTGGCGTGCTGCGCTGGCTCCTCTCGATGGCGGCTGACCAGCACCGGGGCCTGCTCAAGCTGTCCGAGCCCAGACACCAGGCGCTGGTGCGCAAGTGCCGCATCCATGACGTGTACGACGTGGAGCACGCGCCGTTCGCCAGGTAATGTCGGCGCGCGAAGCCGTCCGACGACTCGGTGTCGGCGGGGACGAGTAGTCTAGGGGTAAGTTTCCCGTCTCACGATCGAAAGGTTGTGGGTTAGAGTCTCACCTGTCGCTACTCTTCGCCCGCGACCAATCGGCGTGAGAGATTGGCGACGCTACATGACTCAACGGTCGATGTGTCGTAAAACCAATAACCAAGACTCGGTGTCGGCGTCGAGTGCGTGTCTTCAGATAGCTGAACATTAATGGAAATGCGTGCAATATGTGGGAGTGTTTGCGTGTCTTGAGGTAGCTGGACATTGATGCCAATGCGTGTAAAATTCGTGTATGTTCACAGATGCGTTTAAGCATCCCTTCCGGAGATGAGCAGTTTATGGGTAAGTTACCCGTCTCACGATCGGAAGATTGTGGTGTTCGAGTCTCACCTGTCGCTACTCTTCGCCCGCGACCAATCGGCGTGAGAGATTGGCGACGCTACGTGACTAAAAGGTCGACGTATCGTAAAACCAACAACCGCCAAGCATCGCTTCCCGTTTTCTCTGCGGGATGTTTGTGGACTGGCTCACTTTCTGCCCTAGTTTGTTGGTTTCGCCCTCGGTCGTTCGCTTTGATCATGTGCGCGATCTGCTATGGCCACGCCTTTACGTCGAATGGTCGGCACTTTGACTGAGCTCACCGACTGATGTCAGATACATGACCTTCCAGGTCGTTCTCGCACACTCACCATCGAGCACTCGACGCTCTCTGAATCCTCGCCACTACTCATTTGCCGGTACCTGCCCCTGATCCTCTGTTCCGACTGAAACAGCCCACTGCGTGATCCACACCACGCGTCCGTTTCCTTAGTGTTGTCCCCACCACAGTACACCAGTGTTGTCCCCTCCGTCCACCCACCTGCCATCACTGGTGCTGGATAGCTATCCGCAGTGGATGATTTTGTGTGGCTGAAGTGTTTACGCAACTAAGCATCGTCTTGGATCCCGTGAATAGGTCCCACAATATGTTTGCTTGTTTGCTTCTTGGGTGGTTCACAACGCACTGTATGCACAACCACGGCTAATGATGCCACTCACACTGTTTTGCCGATGGACCGTGATATTTGGGATGTCCCGAGCTGTGCGAATGTCGAACTCGGGACCTTTGGTACGCAGAGCCCAACACCTTAGTCACTCGGTCATCCCCGCCCTGTTATGATTTAATTTTGGAGTTGCATACGTTTTATTTGCTCATCGTCATACGTTGAGAGCTTTACGAAGGTTCCGTCAGGATCCTCGACCTCATCTCCTTTCCCATCCCTACTCGGCTCCCCATTCTGCTCATGCTAGCCCACCCATGCACACTGCCACCTTTACTGTATCCGTCCACACACAGATCGAGCCGTTCTCCGATCCTTCATGCAGTCCTCCAGCCAGCCTCCTCACTAACATTCCACACTAAGAGCCCTCTGCGCTCATTGATGTAAAATACAAAATAAGAAGTAAGAATAAATGCCCCGGACCAGAAATATTGTGCCCGGTGGCAGTTATTGGTTTTACGACACGTCGACCGTTCAGTCATGTAGCGTCGCCAATCTCTCACGCCGAGAGATTGGTCGCGGGCGAAGAGTGGCGACAGGTGAGACTCGAGCCCACAATATTTCGATTGTGAGACGGGCAACTCGCCCTCAGACCACCCGTCCTCTTATAGCTGTTGTGCCCAGTGTTTCCACCGTCCGCCGATGTTTCCGGACGCGGGCACTGTCGGCTGACTGCGCCGCGCTCGCCGCCAGAGGCAAGTTCGCCGCCGTGCGCAAGTCGACGCACCGCGTGTCCGGCGTCGAGTTCGCCGCCAAGTTCGTGCGGCGGCGGCGGCGCGCCTCCGAGATGCTGCACGAGATCCTGCACGAGGTGGCCATCCTGGACCTGGCCCGCGGCGCCGCCGGCCAGCCGGGCAGCGAGCGGATCGTCCGACTGCAGGAGGTGTTCGAGTCGCCCACCGAGACGGCGCTCGTGCTGGAGATGTGAGTTGGCCGGTGGCGGCTACACGCGCTGTCGCGCAGTAGTTGTTGGTGCCTTGTGAGAGGCCGCGTGCGCAAAATAGCCTACGTGTTCGCGGTGCTCCAGAAATACGAATAGTCAGTGAATTCCATTAGGGTACCGTTAAGATAAGATACCGATAGTTGAGTAGAACGCTTGTGTGCTGGTTATGTGAAGGTATTTTGTCATGAACATTATGTATTTGGAGCAATTCTTCAGCTATGCTGTTTTAGGCGCAAACTTATCAACCCTGGTCGATGCGCCCTAAAACTCGAATAACTAACCGACTATGTTGTTGGTTTTTAGAGCGTTGGTTCATTTGCGTGAAAACGGAACATTTCCTAAAGGCTACCGGCTAAAAGAAATAATGCTAGGAAAAACCCAATGACGTTTAGAGAGTAGGCGCGATGGGCCACCTTAGATGAAGATTCACATATAGGGCCTCTGCATTTCGATGTACTTGGTACCAGACTTGTGCTCGACTCGAGTTGAATCGAGAATCGACTCGTGAATCAGTCGTTTCTGGATGAGTCGCGAGCTGAATCGATTTTTTCCCCGAAATTTATCTCGAGTCGTGAGTTGAATCACATTTTTTTATGGATCGAATCACGAATCAATCATTCGAATATCATGTGTGGGCAGTGCAAACTGAATCATATGGCTCATGAGCCTGGTACCACTAAGTCGGATCTGAATCGATTCAACTTTCTGTCTGAGTCGCGAATCGAATCAGATCCCAAAAATAATGAGTCACATGTGAGTCGACTAAAAAAAATTCACTCGAGCACAAGTATGCTTGGCGCCGACTTTTCAGCAGTGTGTTTCCTTACTCCTCAATGCGCACACCGCCCAGACAAACGCCGCGCATCTGCTACACAGTCCTACGGTGCCATTGGGGGCGCCGGACGTGTGAGGGCGACACTACGGGTCATGCCGTGCTGCCGTGCTGCAGACGCAGGATCGGGCACGCGGCGTCAGGAAGCTCGTGTTGCCGCCGCAGCCGTGCCCTCCCGACGGCCCGCAATCACGCGCACATTATTGCGGCGCTGCAAGTGCCTGGCCAGTCTGGATTTGAGTCCGGATACGACAGGTGGATGCAGTACTTGCGCCGCGTGGCGCGGCCGACCGGATGAGCCTGACCGGTGCTCGCACGGCTCCCTGGTCTCGCGTGGGTCAGCAGCCGCTCAGGTGGCGATGCGGGAGAGGGGATTAGCCGGCTGCTGTTTTCCGGGGCGTTCCTCCAGTGATGTCCAGGTTTTCAGACCGTGTCTCTTTGCATCCAATTTTCGGCGTGTTTCAGGAAATTCAAGAATAAATTAAGCTTCTTTGGACAATTGAGCATAGTGTGGCCAAATCTGAGATGCGTGGTCGGTATTTAGCAGAGAAGCGCGATTGCCGAAATAACACCTTCAGTTTCGACCCATGTGTATAAATAACGACTAGCTTCAGCCGAAATTCACCGCTCTCTTATCGAAATGAGGCAAAATATGTTCAGCATGGTATGTGTATCTCAAACTTGAGCTAAACTATGCCGGAATGTCGGATCAGCATGGGTGTCTCTGTCACGCTGTGTCGCGGTCCCTTTGTCCCCAACCACCCGACCCAGTTTGTGCCAGATAAAGCGGCTCAGCGGCGCTGGCGGCCGATACCTGACACGTCCAGCCTTCGGGCGCGCGGGTCACGTGGTGCCGTGACGTAGCACGTAGCCGGTGTCCGCTTGCCGCACCAGACATTCCAGAGCCGGCTGGACTGTCGCCGACTAAGAGTCATTAGCGCCGGGCCGCCGCCGACCTAGCCCCGCCAAATGGCCGTTTTTTAACAGGAAATGTGCGCACCTGAAGGAAAACTGCAACTGCGCGGTGAAAACTGCGCACAAACAAATGGAATTAAGAGAATGTCCGAGCCTGATCTGGTAAGGGCGGGGCGGGCCGGATGGCCAGTTTAACATCTGGACCGCACGGACGACAATTGCTCGGCCTTCGCCCTCGCTCGTAATAACCTTCAATTATTCAATTAAAGATGCAGTCAGGCAATCAACCGGCAAAAATGCGATGATAAATGTTCGTTCCCTCCCGATGGCTTTTGTCGTGACGTTCCCAAGTGGCGCAGGTGCAACTGTGCCGCCGTGCGGGTGTGTAGCTGTGCTGCGGCACAACTGTGCTGCGGCACAACTGTGCTGCGGCACAACTGTGCTGCGGCACAACTGCACGGCGGTACAACATTGTGCTGCGGCACAACTGTGCTGCGGCACAACTGTACTGCGGCGAAACTGTGCTGCGGCACAGCTGTGCTGCGGCACAACTGTGCTGCGGCACAACTGTGCTGCGGCACAACTGTGCTGCGGCACAACTGTGCTGCGCGAAACTGCTGCGTCGCCGATATATGGCGGCACAACTGTGCTGCGGCCCAACTGTATGGCGGCACAACTGTGCCACGTCGCCGATGTATGGCGGCACAACTGTACTGCGTCGCCGATTTATGGCGGCACAACTGTGCTGCGGCGCCGATATGTGGCGGCACAACTGTGCTGCGGCACAATTCTTTCGGCGGCGCCACCGTACGACTGGCCACGCCCGCCCTACACTGCGGCTAATTTTTCCCCGGCTATCCATCATTGATCCATCGGCGTCCATGGACTGCAACACGTCATAGCAGGGTTCGAGCCTCACCTGTCGCTACTCTGCCCGCAACCAATCGGCGTGAGGGATTTGCGACGCCACATGACTCAACGGTCGACGTGTCGTAAAACCAATAACTACCACCACCACTACCAACACGTTCAAACAAACCGAACGAAACGTGTAGCAAACCGAACGCTGCCTTCAGACAAGGCCGAGCCCAGCACTTCCCCTTCGACATGAAGCCGACATATGGCAGACCGGTGCTGCAGAGTTGGCGGTGGAGCGAACTGGCGCTCCCGGCTGGCACGCGACCTTGTGCCGCAGGGTGCCCGGCGGCGAACTGCAGCGGCTGATCGACGTGGACGAGACGATCGCGGAGCCGGAGTCGCGCCGCATCATGCGCCAGGTGCTCGAGGCGTTGGTGTTCCTGCACGATCGCAACATCGCTCACCTGGACCTGAAGGTAACTCCCGACCACAACGTCAAGCCCAGGTCATGTGGCAGTAATATCGCCCACCTGGACCTGAAGGCAACGCCGACGAAAAAAAAAACATTTCGAGTCGTTTCAATGTGGTTCGCTCTTTCACGCATGATGATCCATGGGCGCTATATGATCAACATGGTCGATGCGCCCTAAAGCCCAAATAACAAACTAACTGATCCATGGGCGTCTGTAGATCTGTGTCCTTCCATTTAGTTCGAAAACGAAATCATTAATGACTTGACATGTTGCATTCATGTGTGCTGGTTCTGCTGTGTGCATCTGGTGAGGGACCCACTCACAGCCACAGGATATCTCGCTGGACCCGGCCCGCCCATAGCCACGTATTATCCTGCTGACTTGCGCCCCGCCCATAGCCACAATATCCTGCGACATAACCAGAATATCCTGCTGACTTGCGACCCGCCCATAGCCACAAACATATCCCCCAGAATATCCTGCTGATTGCACAAATATCCTGCACCCACGACCCGCCCATAACCACAGAATATCCTGCTGACCCACGACCCGCCCATAACCACAGAATATCCTGCTGACCTACGACCCGCCCATAACCACAGAATATCCTGCTGACCCACGACCCGCCCATACCGCAAAATATCCTGCAGATTCACGTTCGTCTGACCCCACCTACAGCCGCAGGACATCCTGCTGACATCAGACCCACCCTCAGCCACAGAATATCCTGTTGACCCCTGACTGTCTGACCCTACCCACAGCCGCAGGATATCCTGCCGACCTCAGACTATCTGACCTCACCCACAGCCGCAGGCTATCCTGCTGACTCCAGCCTAAGTGACCTCACCCACAGCCGCAGAATATTCTGCTGATGGGGAAGTTTCCCGGCTGCGATGTGAAGCTGTGCGACTTCGGCATCTCCCGACTGATCGAGCCTGGTGTGGAGGTGCGCGAGGTGCTGGGCACGCCCGACTACGTGGCGCCCGAAGTGCTCCAGTACGAGCCCATCTGTCTCCACACGGACATGTGGTGAGTGCGTGCCAGGCTTAAAATGACGGCTTTTTTGTTAGGTGTGAGATACCAGCCGATATCACCACACGGTGGCAGGCTGGCAAAATTCACTCACACACACACATACGGTGTGAGATGTCGAAGCGAGCACAGTAGGACGTCAAAATGTACAATGGAATTAGTGTCATTTAAAATGATTTTGATTCCTCAGACTCAGATTCGAGCTGATGGTGTAGGTTCCAAGGAGCAGGATGTCGATACTTCTTGGAGAAGGATGTCGATTGAGCATTCAGAAAGTGGTCTATTCCACCCTTTTCCACGAAAAATGTATCACTGGTGTGTGCTCAATGGTCACCGGCGGGGCAGACAGATCGCTGGACGTCTGCGAGGTGGGAGCTAAGCAGCAGTCGACTGATTCGCGTATTGACGTTTTTACGATGTAAAATTGATTGGATGTCACACTTGTGGGGAGCTCGATGACAGTTGCGACAGGTCAGCTTTGTGTTCAAGAAATATTGTGAGCTGGTGTGGGGTGGCTTTGATTTTATGATCCACCATTACTGCTACCGTGCCACAAATATTGATCAATGAATCACATGCAGTGGACATAGCTGTCGTTGGTTCATCTGTGAATATATTCAAAAGCACAAGAAGTGATCTGGATGATGAATCGAACCCCCTGCTTGAAAACGCAGCTGGGCGTGAAATTCATCCTATGTTGTTGTCATTTTGTATCCCCATTCATGGTGGTTTAAAATGTTCTCATTCACATGGGAAATGTCACCAAGCAGATTGGTTTCCACTTATACTCTTGCCGTTACCAAAAAAGGTTCGTACCTTACTGATGCTTATGCTGCATTCATCGTTTTGAAGAAGAAAGTGAACTATTTCCTCTGCTATTCTACTGGAAATTTCCAATCAAGTAGCATGTGTGGAATAAACGCAGAACACCCGGCCGTAAATAGGTTTTGGGTACCATATTGGTGTCGGCACGGAAGTCGGTGTTGCGGTCCACCCGGTCCGTGCGCTGGCAACCATCGCTCTTCACGTCAGCGGTGGACCCGGCGCCCACTCGGACAGCCCGGCATGTTTAGACTTCGATAGGTCGAGCTGTGTGCGGCCACGTACTGAAACAGGTCACGTGCTGAGTTGGGACGGGGATAGATATTCCTACCCGGCAAAGTAGCGCGTGCAGATTGGTTTGTCCAAAATGGATTGCCGAATATATTTGCAGTGGGAAAAAGTCATAAGCGCTTGTGTCTTTTTCTCAGGAAATGCATGGATAGTCTTCTAGAAATAGCTTTCAGTATAACCGTACTTTTATTTGATGACGCATTGTGGTTTAGTATCGATGAACACGAACGTATATCGTAATTAATTAAGCACACACGTGTGGGTGGGGACGATTTTGTTGTTTTGCCCGCCCGGCTGGATCAGCCGGTGGTTGCACACATGTAGAAGCAGAGGTGTTGCTCCGGCCGACCAGGTCGGTCGGCGTGCTGGTCTACGTGCTGCTGTCGGGCCACTCGCCGTTCGGCGGCGACACCAAGCAGGAGACGTTCTGCAACATCGCCCAGGCGCAGCTCGACTTCCCCGAGGAGCTGTTCGCCGGCGTGTCGCAGGCCGCGCTCGACTTCATCTCGGCGCTGCTGCTGATCGAGCCCAGGTGAGCCGCGGCGACGTGTGCTGCTGGGGGACTAGCAGACTAGGGGACTAGCAGCACTAGGGGACTAGCAGACGAGCAGGCTAGGGGTAAGTTGCCCGTCTCACAATCGAAAGGTGTTGCGGGTTCGAGCCTCACCTGTCGCCGCTGTTTGCCCGCAACCAGTCGGCGTGAGAGATTGGCGACGCTACGTGACTCAACGGTCGATGTGTCGTAAAAGCAATAACCACCGCCGACGTGTGGCGCTGTGGTGGGCTGTGCTTCGGTGGCCTGATCCCCGAGTAAGCTGTACTTCAGCCGGCTGTGAGTACCCCCCCCCTCCCATTGGACATGCTTGCGGCAGTGCGGTGTTATCCATTTCGTGGTCTACAACACATCGGAACGGCGATTAAAAATCGGCAATGGTTGGCTAAATATTCGTAAGCCGTTTATGTTGCTTCGTGGACCCTTAGCCCGGCATGCGATTAAGCATGCGATAATTCCAGTTGAGTACCGTGATTTTAGGCCTGAGCAGCGGAACCATAGTGGTGTTGGAACACTGCGCCATCCCTTAAAAGACAATATTTAAAATTCATCCTACCTGGCGTCGACTTGACAGATACTGTGTGGGATGTGGACTGTGTCTTCCGTAACAGAGATGCTCCACAGCAAGTATGGCGTCAGTCTAAGGTTAAGCGTGCTGCCATGCGCCTGCGGGCGCTAGACGATGACGTCTTCTCAGGCCAGATGGGCAACGTCTGGTGAAGCTTGAAGCCACGTCCTACCACAGTCGACTGATCACTCGTGCGACGCCGTTGGGAGGCGTGGGATTTATATGTCACAGCAAAGCGCACAATTTGCACACTGGCATGCTCACTGTGTATTGTGTGAGTGTCCTCCACTCTGGTGGGGAAGAGGTATGCGCCATTGAAATAACAGCAAGAGATAGCATGGTGCGATTGCAGATCGCTGATATATCGATATATATATATATATATATATATATATATATATACATACATATATATATATATATATGCATATATATATACATTAGGGTGACACTTATTTTTCGACTTTCGAAAAATGAAAAATGCAGTTGATTTTCTGGTTTGTATTGGCCTAAAAACACCACGTAAAAAGTTTCATCCTGATCCAATTATGCTTAGCCATGCCTCATCGCACTTGAATGTATACACTATTAGGCGGGTCTTATGGGTCTTCCTGGACCCAACGTTGCGATGAGTTTCGAAGCTAATCCTGGCCTGGTCCTGGTCTTGGTCCTGGTCACCTGGCCTCAGCCAGGCTGGGTGACGGTACTCTTGTTGGCGTCGGGTAATCATCCCCGGTGCGCCTCCACCACCTGGAGGATGTACTGCGTCTGGTCCTCGTCCTTGGTGAGGATCAAATTGTAGTCTTCCATTAGGGCGACGCCACGCTCGGCGAAGTCGTTCAGTACCCGGATGCTGTTGACCTTGCGGGCTGCGGCGACGTAGCGATGGTTGTGCTACTCCGCCGGGTCGGTCGGGTCGGAAGCCGTCGTCGATCCCCAGGGTGACGAAGAGCATTCGCGACGACTTAGTCACGAAGTCCGCGAGGGTCTTCTGCGACAAGTCGGCCTTGAGATCAACGACGGCCCGCTTGGTGAGATCCTCCGAGCCCTCATTGGAGCTGAGAGCCTCGATCATGGCCCTCTTTCTTCCCAGCGGTAAGTTCTCGTCGAAGAACGCCAGCGGGACGAGGCTCTCACTCAAATACCACAAGTGGCGAGGGACTTGTCCTCGTACCCGATCAAATACTTCTGGAGGGCTAGGTCGTTCGCAGGGGCCGATGTGGGGCTCGGCGCGGCGTACCACGCAGGGACGTATACCGAGACGGTGAACTTGACGTGCCGAAGGATGCCGGCGCTCTCCCGGGCAGTCAGGTTTGCCTGTCCTCGGAAGATGTAGATCTTCACAGCGTAGATCAGCTTGGCCATCCAACGCGCGTGGTGGTGAGCCCCAGGCCACCGGATTCGAATGCCTCTGGCCGGCATCCCGCCGAGCACGATCACGGAGAGCTCCAGGAGCTCGCGATAGTCATCCCGTGGCTGGAACTGTGACGGATGGAGCTTGCAACCCGCGATGGGGTTGTCCCTGGAATCCTGGATGGCCTCCGTGAGGTGGTCATCGGGCATGGTCTCGTACTGGTCCTGATCGATGAAATCCCATTTGTCCTGGAAGCGTTTGAAGAGCGGGTTTTCAGGCCCGGACGATGGGGTGTTGAGACAAACCCTGTAGGCCTTCGCGGCGATGAGCTCGAGCATGTGATGCCTGCGACATTGAACAGGTCACGACCGAGCTGCTGCTCAATGTGCACACACGCCCCTGACTGCAGGCCTGTGTTCGAGGCCGTAGTGTCGAAACACATACCCACGACCGGGTCTGCAGTGCCCCCATCGTGCAGGGCCTCCACGACAGCGTTTGCCATCGCCAGTCCACTGCCGATCTCGAGCTTGGGAACGGAAAACAGCTTGGTGACGCTGGTCCCAGCGACCAAAATCGGAAGACTGTCGACTTTGTCCCTGCTGCCGGTCGTAGAGTTGGGAACAAGTTTTCCGTCCCAGTGAACAACCAGTGGTACGTCCGGCGCAAACGACGCCTTGATGTCCAGCACGGCCTGCTTCCGGTGGTTCCGCCGGGATTGGCGGATGGACTCCCGATTCATGGTGAGCTCGGATACGTCGTGCCCGAGGGTGTCGGCCACCGCCGACAAGACGTACACTGCCTGATGGTCAAGTCACGCGAGTGCGGTCTAGGGCAGCGGCGACAGTCGGCGAGATTAAAGTCTCCCTGCCACGGCGGCGCTTCGGCGGCGGTGGGCAGGCGGTGGAAGTCGATGGTCGAGGCTCGTCCTCAGCGCTGGACGTTGTAGAGTTTCGACAGGGGCTGGAGCTAGACTCGAGCTCAAGAGTGTCGATCTCGGCCATGCGCTGCGCTTTCCGAGTCTTGCGATCGCTGGCTTGGGAGGCGCGATTCAACTGCCGCTGCTCGAACTCGGCGAGCTGCCGATCGGCGCCTATCATTTTTCCTCGGCGGCCTTCCTCGCGTTGCGCAATGAGGAACACTTTGTCTTCATCGATCTTGATGAGCTCGAGGGCCCTTTGGTTAACCTCCATTCATCAATCTCTCGTCGGCGAGGCCGATGACCGGTATATAGGTTTTCTTCCGCGTTGCCCTAGCGGCCATATTTGCGAAAGGAACACAAAGGGCATTAATAGTGGGAAATTGGAACAAACTATAATTATAGTTAAATATTAAACTATAATTATAATTAATAAGGTTGCAATACGATTATTCAAATTTTTTTAAATAATATTTAACTTTAAATTTTTTTTAATTTTTTTTTTTTGTTTTTAAAACAGAAAAAAATTTTTTCTTTTTTTTTATATATATATATATATATATATATATATATATATATATATATATATGTATATATATAATATATATATATATGTATATATATATATATATATATATATATACATATATGTATATATATATATGCATCGACGGTATCGTCTGGCCGACAATTGATTGACAAACGTTATGATGTGCTTTGTGGTGAAATATAGTTTCTCTCTATGTGCCACTTATTGTTTAATTTGTCCATATATTCAAATATATATATATATATATATATATATATATATATATATATATATATATATATATATATATATATATATATATATGCATATATGTATGTATGTATGTGTAGGCTGTATCCGACGGCTATTGGCCATCAATAGCCGTCGGACAATTGACCATCCTGGTAGCGATTCGTGACCGTCGCCGACGGCGTTGTTGAGGGCGTGCAGGGCAGCGGGGCGCCATGACCGATTTGCCCATCACGAGCCGGGCCCGTTCTGCTTCAGCGACCGTCTGTCGGCGCGCGCCAGTCTGCAGCACGCCTGGCTGTCGCCGCCGCCCGCCAACGGCCTGTCGCCGCCCGACGTGCAGCAGGTGATCATCAAACGCGCCGGCTGTGAACAGGACACCAACGGATTCTCGCACAAGGTGCTGGTGCTGGACAAGAAGATGATGTGCTAGTGGGCGGCGCCGACGAGGCCGCCGCCGCCGCCGCCGGGCCGGACCGGGTCGGCGTCGAGGTCGGACAGCTTCCGTGTGCGCGTGCGCGAGGTCGTGACGCGAGGTCGTGTGGTGAAATTATCCGTCTAGTCCTGCCCGTGTGTAGCGCCGACCGCCGCCGTCCGGTGTCGGCGGGCTTCCCCCGCGTGCGGCGTGTGCGTCGCCCGTCGCGAGCGCTTCCGACTCGGCCGGGTGGGCCGCAGGACTGGAAGTGCGCTAGTCGGCGCGCGTGGACGTGCCGGCGCGTGCGTGTCCAAATGTGCGTCGACGATCTTCGGGGCAGGAAGTCGGCAACAAGGTGGGATCAGTGGCGAGTCGTATAATCTTCCCGACGCAACACTTATCGGAGACTGCATTGTTGTTTGTTCAGTTCAGACACTGCGTGTGAAAGAACGGACATTTACCTTCGTCGGTCAGGAACTCCCAACAGAATCAAAACTCGTCCGCATTCATGAATTGCATTATGTTCTATCGCAGCGACAGCGGAGGTGTGCGTGCGTGCGTCGTGTGTCGTCTGTGTCCGGCCCGGTGACGCGGTACTCAACCCACGCGTGCCAGCGTGTGTCACCGCACGGCCCATTAGTCAAGACACGCGGCCGCGCGGGCATGGTGAGCACTGCCCTTGTTCAGAGGCGTATCCGCGGAAACTATGCCGACGCACGCGAGCGGTGCCCCGCTCCGCATTCGCCATTGTGTGTACAAACGTGGCGCCGGCGCACGTCGCGAGACCGTGTGACGTCGACGTCGCCGAACCGCTCCCTCGTCACGGCGACAGCCCGACCGGTGTGAGCGGGCAGTTGGCGCGAAACGGACAGTGGATCCCATCCGCTCGCCCTCCCCTCGCTGGCGGGATTCGTCGGGGCGACAGTCACGCTTCCCGCCCGACAGTCAGCGTTTGTTCGACGGACAGTTCGCGACACAGTTCGACGGTCCGAGTCTGTTTCTTATGCGTAGATGTTAGGCATTTCTAAGACGAACAATTGTACCGTACCGTGCTCAAAGAGGCAGCTGGGAGCTCGTGTGATGGGGGGAGGGCGGACGTGCTTCATATCGCTCGGACTGCATACCAGTGTCTATGTTGTGTTGGCTGTTGGTGCATATCTCCATAGTACTGTGATCGTGGTGTTCGCCTTGACCAGTTTGGCTTTCCTTTTGTGTTGTGAGGAACTGCATTCCATATGCTGCAGGACCAATACTGCTGTGCCACGCTCCAGCGACGTTTTCTACCCTTTTCTAATCAGGCGCAGTTAATACACTAAGCATACGATGCATTTGTTTCACTTCACGCTCAGTGGTTAAGCTGAGCGTCTGGCACGCCAGAGGTACGGGTTCGATTCCCCGCGATGCCCTCCCTTCCAGCCAGGGTGAAAGGCGGGCGAGGCCACATGGCTTCAGCTGCTGAGTGCTTCGTAAAGCCACAATCCGAGTATTTAATTTCCCATGCTGGTACGGCTTTGACTGCAGCAAAAACTGGAAAAGTGTACTTAGTTTTCTTGTTCGCAAGTCATAGTTCTGGGACTGAGTCAACGAGGTGGGTCGTGCTGAATTATGCATGTTGATCTATTCGAAGATATGTCTTATCGTGATTGGTTGATAAGATGGTGCCGAGCACTTAGCATTTGTGTGCATTATTTCCTGCGGCATTAGCATTAGCATTATTCGTATCCCCGCGGAACGCACCAATGTAGCAAAGCAAACAAGGACCAATATAGGCAACGTACCAGCGCATTGCAGAACTTCACCGTCAAGTTGTTATAGTTAGATATGATCATTCAACAAAAGAGCGTTCACCCTCATACAGAAGCCGTAATATTTGTGATCATTTTGACGTTTTTCACAAGAAGAAAATGATTTAGTTGGCTACAGCGCAGGCGGCGTTAGGCAGTAGATACGTTTTTTACTAATAGTGTTGATCAAACCGTTATTTTGCCTTTCATGGTATGAACAATGATCGGCAAGCCAGATAATCCCACTAACCCATACAATATTTGCGTACAAAGTAGAGGTTCCATGCATCAAATCACGTTCTTAAGAGAAAAACTCGAGGTGAATTGACATTGGGCAGTTCGTCTTGTCATTAGTTTACAACGTTATATCGTGTGTAGTTGGGGTAATTTTTAGGGAAGCATACTAACGTTTCCACTTAAGCATTGATATATCGATTAATGAAAAAGACCTGCGCTCAATTAGGAACTTAAATTTTCAGCCATGGACAGTAAGTACCTTATTTCTATTCTGGTAGTGAACATTGTTGCATTCGTGTCATATGCTTATACATCTTTTTCCACTGGTTTGTACCTTGCACATGCTCGCAAACATTTAAATATTTTAAGTTCCGTCATTCCATATTCTCAACACTACGGATGCGCTCATACCGAAGTGGCAGCAAATGTTCCGCATTTCAATTGAAAGCCCATATGCGATGCGCTCATAGAACATTGGTGCCTTGAATGCAGCAGTAAGCGAACATAATGGTTTGCTCTCGCTTGTTTTTCAATCGAAATTCTTGTATTGCATTGGTGAAGCACTGGTTTTATGACAAGGCAGATGCTGATTGGAGGCTTAAATGACTATGTTTTTGTATGCGGGAAACGTCGAGACGATTTTCAAGATTGTGTGTGACGCAATTAAACTTGCTACCAGGAACGGGCCGGTGAATTGTCTGATCACGGATAGTGCAGGAATGTCGGTTAGATGTAGCTCCCGTATTTGCCTTCCGTTAGTAATGAGTTGTTAGTGCATTCGATGCCAGCAATGTTCCGGTGAGAGTCCTCGGCAAGTGTGTTAGGCGTTCCATCTAACACTCCTCGACAAGTGGGTTAGGCGTTCCATCTAACATACCTCGGCAAGTGTGTTAGATGTTCCATCTAGTATATTGGGTGTTGCAAGTGTATTGGTGTTCCATCTGACATACCTTGACAAGTGTGTTGGGTGTTCCAGCTAATACACCTCGACAACCGTGTTAGGTGTTCCATCTAACATACCTGCCGATACCAACAGTCAGAATATTTTTAGCACTCAGTTTTGTATCTTTCAGGCGTAATTTGAGCCTTGTACTGAAATTATGCGCATTATGTGGTACTGTCTAGTACAAACACACCAGCTTCAGCATTAATTCCAGTCACCAAAGACATGACTGACGCAACGCTGAACCAGCATTAACCGCGTTTGTATCCAGCCCGTCAAGGGCGTTCTGCGTGGGATCAGTAGAGATGCAAGTTTCTACTATATTACAATGTGATGACTACGTCGGGGACTACTGTGAGGAAGCATGCAGCTCTTTGCACCTTCCGTTATGTTTGGGGCGAACAGAGTAGGGAATAGCCGAATGAACGCTGAAACTGTCCGGGAACATCATTGCCATCGAATCGCAGCAAGTGGGCCAAAAGTTTTAACAGCGATGTTGATTTGATGGCAAATGTAAACAAGGAGCACGGAACATAGCATATAGGAATATGTCCAAACAGCAATAGCTCAAACAAAGCATTCGAAAAACACCCAGATCAGATTGACCAACACTATTTTTCACACACGGAATGCAACCAACACTGGTATATCGGTTCTGCTATTGAGGCTTGAACAAATGACTGAATCTTGTGGATACCGATTCGGCCCAAGGTAAGTCTGCCGAAGTCCTCGATATTGAAGCACAAGCTGTGGGCACAAGCTCGCGCAAATAGTCCAAGGAAAATGGTGGGATTAAGCCACTACCAGGGATAAGATGCTTTACGCCATGACAATGGTATCAATTTTGGATAATTTTTATACCATTACTTATAATCGCCATCGTTAATATTCGACATTGTAAGAAATTGAAAAGGAAAGACACTAAATGATCTCTCCTTAGGGTCGTGACTCCTAGCACAAGGGGATTTCATAAGACATCTACAAATATTTGCATGTTCACATACATTCATACAAGAGTCGGAACATGATGCGCACCACTAGCTTCGTTAACATCACTCAATATTTTATGACAGCATGTGTATGAATTCATGCATGCAACTAGGTGACCTCAGAGATCATGGAGAGGTAGCACACACCACTTTCTTCTTTTCGTGGAATATTTAGCGATAACGGCTCCGCTAGCCCCGACACAGAAGCAGACCATCACAAGCCGCGCTACCTTTCACGACGTTTGGCTTCCGCAGATGCGATATACCAATTCATGGACTGTGACGGCACAAAAGATGGACCGCCCCAGCAGTACCCGGACATCTCACAAATAGCCGACTTCTCCCCCATCGAAGCGCCGCAGCACGAAGGCCCCGAGCCGCGAACCAAGAAGTTCTACCCGGGCGTGCTGGACTCCAAGTACATGCAGGCGGTGGTGCGCGGCGGCCGCGAGGGCCTGCTGCAGTTCCGCGAGAACGGCCGGCCCGGCCACCCGGTGCCGTACCCGTGGCCCCTATGGTTTGATCACGAGACTGGTTCTCCCGCAGGCAAGAAGCGGCGCGCGCACAACGGCCACCCGAAAGGCTGCACCGGGCAGCGGCCGGCCGCTGTGCCCGGCTGCGCGGACGCCGGCCAGAGCCGCGTGCCGTCCATGTACGATCCGCCGCAGCATGCCGCCGCCGCCGCCGCCGCCGCCGCCGCGCAGCAGTACCCGCCGCAGCACCTGTGCCCGCCGCCGCAGCAGCAGCCGTGCCCGCCGCCGCAGCAGCAGCCGTGCCCGCCGCCGCAGCAGCCGCCGTGCCCGCCGCCGCAGCAGCAGGCGTGCCCGCCGCCGCAGCAGCCGCCGCCGTTCGTGCGCGCAGCAGCCGCCGAGCTGTGCTTGCCGTGCAGCGCCGCGCCAGAGGTGTACGCCGACCCCACCGACCCACGCGCCGACTGTGCGCCGCAGCAGGCCCCGCCCAAGCCTGGCCGACAGCCCCACGAGCCGCCGCGCCACCCGGTGCCGCACAGCACCGACAAAAACTTCGTCCCCTCCTACCTGCACGTGAGTGACCCTCCCCCGCGGGAGGCCCGCGCCGTGGCGGAACCGGGACCTCTTGGTGGACGGCCGGGAGGCCTGGACTGGATCTCCTGTCGCGGCGGGACTTGGACTGAGTGGGTGGGCTGGACTGAATGTGACCTGCACTGAATCTCCCGTCACGGCGGAACTTGGTTGGGCGATTGGGTTAGGCTGATTTGGTATTGTAGTTTATGGGTATATCGACTCCGTGGGTAATTGCTGCGCCAGTCGCAATGGGTCTTGGAGTGGGCGGACTGTACTGAATGGGACCTGGACTAGTTGGATGGACTGGACTCGATGGGACCGGGACTTGGCGCGAGTCTCAATAAAAATTAAGGGGCAAACACTAACGTGTGCAAAAAGCGTGGAGCTGTAACAAAACGTGCACACTACAAACAACGTCGAAGAAGACTATCAAGATGGAATTCTGCGTTGCCCAGAGTCTCCATGCATGTGGATAACATCCCTAACCACAGTAGACCCATTTGGATCTCAGAGTCTCCCGCAACCAAGTTTTCCGTACCGAAACCCCAAATCGTCCCTTTCCGGGCGTGACACTCAGTGCACGGTGTCCTCTGTCTTGCGACTGTCGTACGCACGGGCTCTGCCTCTCTTGGAGTCGAGAGAGATAAATGGCCGCAGTATCTCTGGAAGATTAATATCATGCCGATGGGCGCTGCATGGAACTACTGGACTTAAAATCGTAAATACTTCACCCTAATCATTTTGCTGTGGCGGAGCTCGTGAAATGAACGTAAGACCACGGTCGGTCAGTCACCACGGTCTCTATTGCATTACTGCGGTGTCGTATTCCAAGTGTTCCTATGGAACGCTTTTAGCCAAAAAATTATACAACTGCTGAGGATTGGTCGACCACTGCGACGAGCATGCCATAGTATACCGGCGCGCGCTGCTGACCAAAAAAAAATCCCTCAATGCATTATCTTTTGCGCTGCCATCCTACAAGCAATCACAAGAAATGTCCACCTAACCGCTGGAATTCTGTCCCGTCAGGAGCCCGAGAACATGGCCAAGATAATAGCGCACGACTACCAGCGGCAGTGGGTGGACGAGCGAGACGACTGGGAAACATTGCATGCCACCTCAAACGACCAGCAGCACATGCGCATGCTCAACCGCTGTAGCAGAGGGGAGTCCAAGTAGGTACGAATAGGTGGCCTTCTCTGCTTGTCACTGGTGACTTGTTTTCTCGAAGGAAACACGTAAAGTGGGAAATATTTAAGTTAAATTTGAAGGGATGTGTATTATCCTAAATGACATGTCTGGACGAAAAACTTATATAATCATCATCGTCATTGCACTCAACATCCACGAGTACAATGTGATGGTACAACGATACATTACACATATAAATACACAGCACCGGTTCAAGAACTCGCCGCGTCGGCCGGACAGGGCGCCCGACGGTAAGCAGGTGCCAAACCGCTGGGCGCCCGACTGTAAGCAGGTGTCAAACCGCTGGGCGCCCGACTGTAAACAGGTGCCAAACCGCTGGGCGCCCGACTGTAAACAGGTGCACCAACCGCTGGGCGCACAGATCAGTGTGCGACAGGCACCTAACTCGGCTGGCGCGCAGCCTAACTGGACAGGGGTCACTGTGAGCGGCAGCTCACGAGTCCCCCGGCGGTGGTCAGCGGTGGCCGGGTACACCAACTGCTGGGTGCACAGATCACCGGCCAGTGCCTCTGGGCAGCACAGGAACAGTGCCAGGGCACAAACAAGCACCCGACACGGTCCGTGCTGGCTGCGGAATGTCCTCGTTAAGGTCCGGAGGACAGACACACGCTTCGTGGATCTCTGGCACGCGCAGAGCGGCCAGCATCGCCGAGTGGTGCGCCAAGCGGAGCAGATAAATAGCGGTTTTCCAGGTAGTGACCTGTCAGGCCTCAAGGCACTCTGTGTCGGCCTGCAGTGGCTCTGAACTCATAGAAGAGTGATTCAGGTTTGGCGCATGGATCCAGCTGCTGTACGGTCCCGTGGAAATGGGGCATGCAGCAGCCTATCACGGTCAGATATGTACGCATGCGCACGGCGGTGACAACCAGCAGCGGGCAGTCACAGTGCACATGAAACGTGGAGGAGCCACGCCGTCTGTATATCATGGCCGCGTCGCCATCACAGCGCCCCTCCCCGACCGTGAACAACCCACCCCAGGCATATTAAGACCGTTTAGAAGCCACCCCGTCAGTATATCATGGTCGTGTCGCCACTACGGAGCTCCCCTGGCGCCAAGCGGTAGACCCATTGTACACAGTGTGTGTCCTCTACGCCATGACCGGACAGGTGTGCCAGAAGTTCAACCAAGGGGGAGGTCTCCCCACCCAGCAACCAAAAACATACTACATTAAGCAACACATTTTTAGATTTACACCACGCAAAGCCAAACAGTTAGTTAGTTAGTTATTTGGGTTTTAGGGCGCATCAACTGCAGCAAAGCCAAACATTTGCGAGCGCTTCGCGCTTCGAAAGCATTCTCTGTTGCCAGAGTCATGACCTTTTTAGTCGACCTCCCGTTAAGAAAATCCTTGCAGCATCACTGGGCACCAGCAGTGATAACTCTGCCTGGGAGAATCACGTCTCTGAGAGAAACACCACGTCAAGGTCACTTATCAAGTCAGCGACACGCATGACAGCGCTTAGAACACCTTGGCAGTTGTACAGACAGAGGCGAAGCTGGCATTGCTGGTGTTCACTCCCGGCCGCTACCCTGGCTGCCTTGCCAGGCGTCCCGATAGGTGAGATGAAGGTGCCAAATATTGCGAGCAGAGTTTTCAAGTCGATTTCAACGCTTGCATGCAAACCGTACTTAATTGAATGTGCAACTATACGCTTTACCGTATAAATGCATTCGCCAAATAGTTTTGTGTCGGCACGGTCATGGATGAAGGTCAGATGGTAAGGTTTGATCCCTACTTCCTCAGAAGACGTCTTTTCAGCGCATTATCTCATTGTAACGTTACCATGCGGTGACGTCACGTTTCTCCCACGCAACGCTGCCACTAGGTTAAGTTCCCACAATCGTCCATTGCAACATCACCACGAGGTGACGCTTCCACTCTCCTTAATTCCAGTTCTAAATTTGAATAATTCTTTTCGTTTTGTCATATCAGATTTGTGGTATTTCTCCGTCCCCTCCCAGCCCAATGTGCATGTACACTGTTGCTTGGCACGACCCGTAAGCAGCGTGCTGGCGCATAGCATTGTAACTTTGTGCTCAATTTAGTCACATTCCGACTACAAAATGTGATGCACGACGAATTTGCTTATCCAATAGAAGCCATGTTCGATGGGTCCAAGTACAAATAAAACACATCAGCGCGAGGCAAAACTTCGAAGCAGAGTTGTTTCACCGAACGCATGCTGGTGGGTTGAAACCCCGCCCATCAGATGCATAGGTGTGCCGTGGAGTGGCGCATCTGGGCGGCAGCGCCGCCAGATGCG
>JAOTOL010001096.1:102500-266079 GCA_034440575.1 Imbricaverruca yamaguchii | reverse complement strand
CAGTATCCGTGCTGGACAACGATATCAACAAATGCGTTGTCAGTCCTCAATATGATTATTGCGTACAGCGTATTGCTGACTCTCATGTTCTATCATCGGATCTTACGCTAACAGTTATATTTGGTCCACTGTACCTGTTGGGCGGGACTGGGGGTGCGTCATGTATATGTTTACATAACCAGACCAGGTTGGTAGCTCCATGCGGACGTGCGGTTTCTTTCATCCGGTGCGATGTGATGGGGTTCAGCTAGTACGTGACATCGGCCACTAAAGTGAACAATATTCTGGACTTCGTGCTGGCTAATGGCCTATCCAAAGTGCGCGGGAACCAAAGCCCGAACACACTCACATCTGACCGTGACAAAGGCGATTGATCTCTTTCGGCGTGAAACGAACAGCACAGGCATTGGCAATTCACACTTCGGTACCTAATTATCGCCGTGCTGACTTCGACGAGCTCCGTCGTGCCTAACAGTGCCCTGACGTCGTGCCCTGATGTAATACCCTGACGTCGTGCCCTGACGTCGTGCCCTGACGTCGTGCTCTGACATCGTGCCCTAACGTTGTGCCTGACGTCGTGCCCTGACGTCGTGTCCTGACGTCATGCCTGAGGTCGTGCCCTGACGTCGTCCCATGACGTCGTGCCCTGACGTCATGCCATGACGTCATGTCCTGAGTCGTGCCTTGACGGTAGTCGCGTCTTGACGTGCCGACGTCATTGTCTGAACGTCATGCCCTGAAGTCGATGCCTGACGTCGTGCCTGACGGCAGTCATGCCTGACGTCGTGCCCTGACGTCGTACCCTGACGTCGTATTACCTTGACGGTAGTCGTACCCTGGCGTCGTGCCCTGACGTCATGCCATGGCGATATTGACGGGCGTACCCTGGCGTCGTGCCTGATGTGGTGTCCTGACGTCATTGTCCAGACGTCGTACCTTGACAGTAGTCGTACCCTGGCGCGTCGTGCCTGATGTTGGTGTCTGATGTCGTGCCCTGACGTCATGCCCTGAGATCGTGTCCTGACGGTAGTCGTGCCTAACGTCGTACCTGACGTCGTACCTTGACGGACTTTGCTGTGCACCGTGGGCTCTGTTGCACTGGATGGAAGTGGACGAGACTACATCTCTGATTTTGCGCACTTGTCCAGAAGGCAGCTATGCGCGATCATGTTTCCTCGTTATTCCGAAAAGCGGTGTCTGTCGTGGTTCGGCACAGAGACTGAGCGGGCTCTGAACCCAAACAGGCTGCCTTCCAGCGAGGAACCAAAATCATCTAAAAAAGCGAAGGTGTGAAAGCTGACTGTGCGGAAACGAACGGATGTCAAGCGTATGACGAGTGACAGTTACACTGGATGTCTGAAGGGTTTCGTCGGCGATTTTGTGACAGATCCGAAGCGTGCCTGGACCTTCCTGAAATGCTACAAACAGACAAAGTGAATTTCGGTACCAGAGTGTAATGGCGTGCAGGTATCGGACGATGTAGGTAGAAAGAACTTACCTAAAGATGCATTTGCGGTAGCATTTTCTGACTCAGTTGCCATTAATCTCCCGGATATCTTGAAAGTCACATGGATCTCTTGACTGATTATGCTGTGTCGGAGGAATTAGTCTGCTATTTGTTGAGGAAATGTCGTCGTAGGTGTGCGGCCCAGATTAGCTGAGCGCCCATATCCCGAGTGAGTGCGCTGAGGAGCCAACTGTCCCTCTATATAAACTTTTCACATGTCGTCCTGTGGCATCTTTCCAGAACAGTGGGTGGAGGCTAATGTCGTCCCTATCTTCAAAACGTTTCGGGTAAGCTTCCAGAAAATTATTCATCAGTTTCACTACTACCACTTCGCCCCAATATGTTTAGGAAAATTGTTTGCGAGCAACTCATGCGTCATGTAGTCCGTTCCAGCCTGCCCCTCCATCCCAGAGCATGGGCTCATAGAGCATCATTATCGTGCCGCAAATCTAGCATGGTTGTTATCTCATTAGTGGGAGCAATGTCCGAGAGTGCTCAGCTGGATGCGGTGTACGCGGATTTTGAATCGCAACCATCGTCGTTAGGAGCAAATTGTCTATGCTTGCTGATAACCTCAACATTTTACAGTATAAAAATGAAATTTACAGTAAATTTTTGTTTTACAGTAGTCTTACAGTAGAAAAATGAAAATGATACCCGCACATTACACAAAGACATTGATACAGTAACACGCTGGGCAGCAAACTGGAAGCTAAAGCCAAATGCTTCCCAATACAATTTTTTTTACAAAAGCCATTAAATTCAAAATGTAAAATGTATTGTAAAATGCATGGCATAACTCTCCAACACGTCGGCACTATGCGAAACTTCGGAGTCATTCTGGATCAAGACTCACTTTTTCGGACTAAGTTGGTGCCATGGTGTCGAAGGTAACTGGCCACTTGGCCTGCTCATTCGGACTGTTCAGTCCGCCTCCCCATGCTGCAAGGGAATAAACGGGCGTCTCTTACTGCTTATGACTCAAATGTTTGGTGTATATTTGAGTACTGCTCAGAAATTTGGGCTGGTGCCGCCAAATTCCATCCCGTTCGTATTGAGAGGGTGCAGCAGAAGTCCCTGATGTGGCTCGCTTACCACACGGGACCAGCCTGCCTCTCTCTGGAGTATGAGCACCTGCTGGGATTTTATCATCTTCAGCCTCCACAGGTGAGAGGCGGGCAGCGCGATGTGTTATTTTGTATGCAAAGTGTTCAAAGGGTTCACCGATTTATCTCACCTCTAAAAGCTTTTTCTCTTGATGTGTCCTCCAGAACCACCAGGAATGCTTATGCAACACTTTTGCATGTGCCGTTTGGTAGGGTAAATAGTGCTACAGCTTGCATCTTCGTCTGCATCCATTGCACTGTAAATAACTTCGTGTCCTTCTCACCAACGACCAATCCTTTCTGTAGAGGACGAGTAGTCTAGGGGTAAGCTGTCCGCCTCACAATCTAAAGGTTGTGGGTTCGAGTCTCACCTGTCGCTACTCTTCGCCCGCGACCAATCGGCGTGAGAGATTGGCGACGCTACATGACTCAACGGTCGATGTGTCGTAAAACCAATAACCAGCCAACGAACCAATCTTTTCTGTGACACAATATGCCGAATGAAGCGACAAGAAGCAGCCTATAGAACGACCTTCAGCTACAAGCTCCGAGATTGTATGTGCTTCGCATACTCGCATTATCACTCATGTGTTGGAATAGTTCCAGTTGTATATGACTCCACCTATAATTGGACATTTCCTGTTGGTGATTATTGAAGGTTACACGATACACAAGTCTATATATATATATATATATATATATATATATATATATATATATATATATATATATATATATATATATATATATATATATATATGAGGTTCATTAAAGTGCCCGACAAGCGGTCGCATTTAATGAGAGGAGGTGCACTCGAGTGTTCCGGCGCCTTTATAGATTCAAAGGTTAAGTTTCGGTATGAATGAGGTTCCAAATCAATGCGATTTCCCAGTCTTACGTGAACAACACACTCCGATAGGAACATGCCCATTATAAAAGACGTCTAAAAGCGCCCCAAACAGCAAAATAACAACAAATCCAAAAGGAGCGGCTTATACCTGTTTATACTTATTGATCAGCGTTGGGATGCCTGCCGGACTTTCCCGAAAGATTGTCATGAACAATGAATCTTTTTCACTTTTTTTCTGGAATCGAAATACCGACCAACCAGAGTTACTACGGATGTGCGGGAGATTGCGCATCCAGTCACGTTCAATCCTGGCCATAAATATCCGTCAGCTGGGGAAATTCCCCTTTTGCTGCTACCCTGAGTGGCCATTTGACCTAAGGCTGCGACTCGTCCGGCCGTCTGCCCGAGTGCCGCTGACATTGCTGGGAAGTCCTGCACATAGAAATACCTGAAGAAGGCCGTACTGTCGCTCATCAAGGACAGCTATTCAACAGTGGCCTTTTGGCTTGCCCTCACAGCAGCTCATTGCGCGAATGACACGGTAACGTCGAGACGGTAAAATGCAGTAAACAGCTCTGTCTAATGAGAAAGGCATTACGATGCGGTCACGTGACACCAAACCCACAAATATGCCCCAACTGTCGCCAATAAAGATGCTTGGGACATTATAGAGCCAGAGGTTTGCTTAGGAGGTTGGCCTGCGCAGCCAGCCAGTTCAGCTGAGTCCTCGCGTCAGACATATGACCAGTCGTACGGAGGAGGAGGTGCCACGAGAACACGGTGTTGCAGGTCTGAAAGCGTGTGTGCCTGGCAGACCGACTGGGTGTAGGCAAACTGATCAACTAATGCACACTGTTCGGCGCATGCCAATTTATATCTCTGCCGATATTCATGTCGATGTTACGAAATGCAGAGAAGTTATTCACTTAGAAAGTTTCTCAAATTCCTTAGTAATCACACGTTGGCATATGTGTAATAAACGTTTTGTGATGTGCAGCATGGTGTTGTGTCGTCATAGCTCGGAGACAGCAGCATGCTACTCTTCAGCATGATAATTTATGCTCTGTGCTAAAGCTGATTAAGCACACAGTGGCATGCATTTAGTCAGTACCCCATCCAGTCACGACGGAGGTCCCTGTACCAAAACCTGGGCTCCCTCAGTCAGCCAAGGGACCCTTTTTGCTGTTTGGGCCTCTCCATGGACCAAGAAGCCTTTTTTATCAGCTCGTGGCCTCCTTCACCATCTTAAGGCTCTCTCCGTGAACTCAGGGGCCCTTTCTGTTGATTCAGGGGCCCTCTTTACTGGCCGAGGCCCTCTCAGTTAGCCCGAGCTCTTCCTAATGACTCGAGGCCCCTCTGTCCGCCCTACAGGCAGTAAACGTTGACCCGGTTCGGGGTGGCCAGCGCGTGCCCGCGAGCACTCCGTCGACCTGAGGACCATCTCCATCGGATCGGGACGCTCTCTATCAGCCCGGGTCCCCTTCCGTCGGCCGAGAGGAAGTTCATGCCGACAGGAGTTCTCGGCAACCGTCCGGGACACCCTGAAGCTCTCAATTTTGTGTGTGCTGCGTCACGGCCTACGCTGAAACACGTGCTGAACTCTTTGAGGCCCAAGAGGCAGGAACCCCACCACCCTTCATCCACGAGCAAGCTTAGTCCTCATCATGACAGCGAACTGTGGTTTATCATGGCTTCCTAAATTGACAACCAACTACACCTGGTTATGACCAGAAGTCTAAACTTGGTTACACCCGGCAAACGTTTACCCCGTTTACATGAGGAGCAAAACTTCCGAATACGATGCGATTAGGGAAAACTTGCGAAAATAATGCTCTTGTAAACGGGCCTGGGCGTAACAAAACATGCGAATATCTTAACGCAATTTTACGCTTCGGTAAGTGGAAGTTTGCGATTAGCGCGAATCATTAACGAATGACGGCACGGCTGCAAGAGTCATGAAACATCTTGATACTATTATTTGCTACGTTTTCAGTACATTTAGGGTATATATGAAAAATAAACGTCTTGTTTTTAATTACAATTGTAAACCTAGTCATAAAATACCAAAAATCAGGCATGTAACAGCTGCACTCCAGCGCTGAGATGTCACGTTATTAGTGCGTGCCCCAACCGTCCGGTTTTCGATTTGGCGGAGTGTTCAACTTTTCAACTTGCGGATTTGTGACCGCGTTTGTGCTTTGCTGATCTATCTCTTGTGTTGCGTATTGAACCTGATTTACCCTGTTTATTTGACCATTGCACTGTCTGAAGCAATGCATCATTGCATTGTCTAGAACCTATGCTATAAAATATAGCCTGGCCTGGAAACAATGCACCGTTTGATTCAATAAGAAGAAAGGGCTATGTTGTCATCGACAACGCGTCATCGGCTCCGTGAATCCTTCGAATTCACATATTTCCTATATATCTCCCCAACAACGTCAAACTACGTGGATCTTTGGTAATACATTGTGTTGGTGTACGCCGTTGCTCGAAGCAGGTGCGTCAGAAGCGCAAAAATGCGCCAAATATTCGAAACTTTTCACCACATTGCGTCAGCCGTCAAATCGTTTAAATCCGATTAGGTGCCTGCTTTGCTCTTGTAAACGGGCCGCGCGATCTGAACTTTTGCGAATCGACCAGATCGGAAATTTTCGTTTACGACTGACCTGCTCATGTAAACGGGGTGATTGTTCCAGCCAGAAGACTCAACTTGGCTCATCGGGTGTAAACCTGATGGTCGCACGCCAAGCTTGATTAATCCACGTGCGATGGCGCTCGCCACCTGCGTTTTCTCCGTTTCTACGGCTGACCGTGAGCTTGTAATGTGATGGCACCATTTCACAGATTGGTACTCTACACTGGCAGCTAACGCTCAAATACCCCACTGCACTTTCGGTCTGCTGAGAAGGCGGACTCACACCTCGCGGTTTCGGACCTGTGCTCTTGTTCCACCATGGGTTTGCTAACGGACGGCAGCCGGCCGCTTCTTCAGCCAGCATCTGCCTGGCCGAACACCACGTGCTGAACTCTGCCACGGGGCCGGCTTCACGGCACGGTCGTGCCATTGAAGCGCGAGTCCTTGGTATGTCAGTTGAGGCGGTGCGTTTTATGGTGTGTTTGTTTGGTCAGCTCATTTGTGTGATTAATTATGCGCTCTGCGTAGTCGGCATTAGAGGACATTCACTGCAGTGCAAATTGCCCACGCCTCGGACAAAAACTGTGAGCCGGTTCGGGTGCGCCGGGTCTGAATGGAAGTGCCAGATCGTGCCACAGCAGAGCTTCTATATCGGCGACACAACGTTCATTTATCGCAGCCGTCAAGGGGAATGGCTGTACCCTTTGGAAGGCATGAGGAATGTTGCGGTGAATGATGTTGAAGACGCATAGCGGTCGTGGTTAGTAACCACGATTGTGACTGCTAACCGCCAGAAGTACAACTGATGAGATGATTTCATTAATTGCGATTTTGGCGGGCTGGTCTTGTCAGACTAGTTGCTGTCTTCATGGTGATGATTTTTCCGTAGAGAATGTAGCAACAGTCACTGCAAAGATTCGTTAAATGATAGACGGTATTCACTTCTAGCTTGAATGCGGCATGCATAAGCTACTACCCAGGTATATGACACTTCCACCTGATCAGCTACCCACTGGGACATTTAGCCATCAGATGCAACACTTCAAGATTAGCAACACTTCAACACTTCAAGAGTCCGTCGATATCGGTCTGTCTACAGTTGGGAAATGCATCACGCTTACCGGCTCGCTATCGGTCTGTCTCTATCGGTCTGTCTTTTCAGTTGGGAACTGTGCCACATTTACCGGCTCGCTGTGTCCGCCGATGTGGGTAAGTATGTGCAATATTTATAGTTATTCCCTTGAAGCAATCGTCTGAACTAATCCCTCAGGGGTTCAGTCACTTATATGGAACAAAAAGGTATATCCGTGAGACGACACACCTGCCATTCTGTGTCATTCACGAGCTTGTAGCGTGCACGTCAGTGAGCTTCACTTGATGATGCGGCGGCGGGATTAGGACAGCTCTTGATCGGGATCGAGCAGGCATCGGGGCCAATGTTAGCCTCCACCCTCCCCTCCTGCCCTCGGCGCTCGCGCTGGTCCCAGCTGCACACGTACTCAGCATGTCAAGTGTTGACGTTGATGACGAAGGTACTATTGGCGACACGAATAGCTTGGCAGTCGGGCTGAACGTCCTGGCACCTGAATATCCTGCATAGGTATAGGTGTGCCTGGTAGCGGTATGCTTATGCAGAACATTGAGGCGCCAGGACGCTCACCATGACTGCCGAGCCATTTGGTGACGCCAGTGGCGCCTAGGTGTGATGGAAAGCAGTACACCTATGCAGACTATTCAGGTGCCGGGACGCTCACCATGACTGCCGAGCCATTTGGTGACGCCAGTGGCGCCTAGGTGTGATGGAAAGCAGTACACCTATGCAGACTATTCAGGTGCCGGGACGCTCACCATGACTGCCGAGCCATTTGGTGACGCCAGTGGCGCCTAGGTGTGATGGAAAGCAGTACACCTATGCAGACTATTCAGGTGCCGGGACGCTCACCATGACTGCCGAGCCATTTGTGACACCAGTGGCGCCTAGGTGTGATGGAAAGCAGTACACCTATGCAGACTATTCAGGTGCCGGGACGCTCACCATGACTGCCGAGCCATTTGGTGACGCCAACTATACACAGACACCGACGGCCAGTCGGCCTGAGCCGCCGGCCGCAGGTGAGGGCTGCCGGCTAATGCTGGTGGCTCGGAGTCGGCTCAGTCTGTCCCATCTCCCACCTTCACTCGCTGCCACACACCACAGCGACGGCTGTAGGTAGGGGCCTCGATGACTGGGCGGTCCAGAGCAATGCTGGCCAGCTAATCCCGTGGCTCGTAGTTCACGGCGGCACTAGAAGGCGACGTGTCGGTCAGCTCCTGTCCCTAGCGAACATTCCTCCGACACTGGTTCAGCAGTGACGAGGGAGTAGCCCCCTCCCCCGACCAGCAGTGCAGACCCAGGTCAACCATCCTCACCCCGGGGTGTAGCAGTGTAGAGCACCCCACCTGACCCTGGGTGCAGTAGTGCGGAGCCAGACCAGCCATCCTCACCCCGGGTGCAGCAGTCTGGGGTCCGCCCATCCCTCCCAGCCGCGGGTGCACCAGATGGAGGGGTCGGTGTGCGACTAGTCAGCTCCCTGCCTCACTTGTCGGCAGCACCAGCCAGGGGCCGCTGCCGTCGCCGCCGCCACCGCGCCGGTGGACCGCGCATATCCGGCCGCGCCGGCAGCTGCCAGTGTGCCCGGTGGCGGCCACGTCAGCTCCGACAGTCGCCGCCAACGCGCCGGTGGACCGCGCATATCCGGCCGCGCCGGCAGCTGCCAGTGTGCCCGGTGGCGGCCACGTCAGCTCCGACAGTCGCCGCCAACGCGCCGGTGGACCGCACATATCCGGCCGCGCCGGCAGCTGCCAGTGTGGCCGGGGGCAGCCATGTCAGCTCCGACACCCGCCGGCTGCGCGGACGCCGAACACTTGAGCCCACCCACACAATGAGACGTAATTGGAAAAATAGCGCGGCTCGGCCACGGTGCGTGTGGGCGGGATCGGTGAGCCGGCGGAGGCGCATCGATGGTACTGGCCGCGGCTCGTCGCCGCTTATGACGTCAACTCTGTTTTGGGGAGGACTGGAAGCCCAATGATCTAGCATTGGTGTTGTTTGTGTACTTTGAGGGAGCAATCCCCCTCTCCAATGTCTAACTCCCCTTCCGAATACCACAATGGCTCCATCCCCCACAGTGTTTTCAGAGAGAAGCCAGCCAATTCCTAGACTAACGGATGCGCTCTTCATCCTCAACAGAAGAAAAATGATAGTTTATATATTATGTGTAATTTATGTTCATTGGGAGGGCCTTCGTTCTGCAGATTACTGTTCAGTTTTGTGTCTGCTTCAAATTGAACCGAGCTGGATCCAAGCTCCTGCATGGTAGCAAGCTTGCACCAATGAACAGTGGCGCAGCGAAGATTTTCCAATAGATGCCCGACCAAAAACAAATGATGAAATACAGAAGGCTTCCGACGCGTGAAGCGACCCGAAAATTTAGGGCTTTGCGTGGTGAAATATCTTGGAATTTTCCCTTTCATCCGGTGTATTTTCTGTTGGCGCTTTGGGGCCCTTGGCTGCGTCTCTGCCAATGGAGCCCCCCACTACTGATCAAAGGCGCAGCCAATGGGGAGGGGAGTCCGAAGGTCTGTCCCATCCCCTTAGTCACCAAAGATGACTTAGATAAAAAAATGCTGAGATTTTCTCCTCGCGACACCGGAAGTTTAAGGCGCGCTTCCCGCGCCGTTAGCGGTCTCTACTTCATCACATTCTGTTTCTGTCCGGTCCCCTTAAGAAAATCCTGCCCCTGCTACTGATGAGCGGATACCCGCATTAGATTGGCTGTGGCACTTCCACCTAATACGAGCTAGGCAGGACCTGCGTCTTGCCCAATGGCGAATCCAGCCGACTTCCAAACGGGGTCCAAGCAAAGGCGGATACACCCGGTCGGTTTTTGTTGTTGGCAAACTTCGACAACCTGCCAAATCGTACCAAATCCTGGGAGTGTACAGCAGGACTGGGAAAAAATTTGTTAAGCTATAGAGGAGCGCGCTCCGAAATCATATTCCAAGAAAACACTTTCTTTCGGTTTGGAGAGCAAAAGGCATGCTGACTTCCACCTACCGGTGATTGGGGCCGTTGGCATGCCCGGATGCCCCTTGCAATCACCCATGGAGCCAAAACGTATACAACGTATGGTCGCCCAGATCAACGTGATGACAATAAGGAAACATAATTAAGCTGTGTCTTAGGGGTGCAGGTGGATCCTGCCGGAGCAGCTAAAAGCACCAGAACCTAGTTCCGTGGCGGTGCAAGGTAATCCCAAGGTCGGACTGAATTGTTTTTCGGTACGAAAATTTAAAACATATGCAGATTTTCTGTGCAATTGCGGTCGTTCGCACTTTTGTTATTGTAGCCGAAGCACAGTGTGCATCTTTCAGCTCATTCCGCCAACACAGATAGCGTCGAAATGCAAAATGCGTCGAAATGCGAAATGCGTCTATTGCGTCGAAATGCAAACTGCCAACCAATGTTCATGACAGCCATCGAACTATTACGTCATGATTTCCCAGCAGAAAACGTGCTTAAATGAATAGCATATATATAGCTTAGTCGCACTTCCTGTGCATGTTTCCAGCTACCACCAAAGTCTCCACATGTCGTTCGTGTGCTTTGCAATGCATAATTTTATCTTAACGAGGTGTATTTATTTTATATCCATCTGCCAAGCGTTGTTATAGTCAGTGGTGCAGCCAAGGCCAGGGCGCACTGGACACTCCCCCACTCCCATCAGGTCCAAGGGTTTCACGAAGGGGCTCCGAGGAGGGACACAGAGAGACTTCACTAGGGTCTCAGGATTTGCCCAAATGTGGACAATGTTTGTTGTTTCCTCAGGCGAACCGGAAAATGCAAGTTTTGCAAGCATTTTAGGACACAATTCAAGTCCAACAGTTGGACCACCCACGGGGAATATATATAACGTGGTCTTTGGTCCTGTTTTGGTTCTTTCGATACTGTTCGAGGCCTCACCCACCCGCAAGTTTTTCCCAGGGTCCCTTTGTTTCGGACCAGACACCTTTTGCCCTGCTCAAAAAGCCTTGCGACCCGGCTAGAGAGCTCCAACAACCTCCAAGGAAGACGGCTTCTCTTACCTTCCATCTCGGCCTGGATAGCCCTTGCACAGTTCATGGGGCCCTGTAGCAGCCCAAAGGGCCCTTCGCGGCTTATCAGAACCGCCCTCAGCCTAGGGAACCACATATAAAACACAGGAGAACGAGCAGTACCTCTGATCACGAAGCGACATATTTGCGTTCCACGGAAAACGGGCTACATTCCCTCAGTCTTCCCCGCATGCGCCGGTATGCCGCACTCACTGTGAAGAGATTGGCGTTCTCTGAAGAAGAAAAATTCCGCCACTGATAAGTATTGATCCTGAGCGGGACTGGTACCACGTGAATCCTTTGAAGAGACTCTTCAATTATTCACAAGAGTTTAGAGTTATGACGGGGAAGGTCCCATCACGACTGATCTGAAGCCATCACGCGGTCCCCCATGTTTGTCTTGGGGGGTGTGGTGGGGTGGGGGTGGGGGTATGCTCCTGGTTAATTGAGTTATGACTTGATGTTCCCCTCGCTGAGAATGGATGACACTTACCAGAAATATGCACCTCTCTCTCTCCTCTCTCCTCTCCCCCCCCCCCACCACCTGTCTCTTACGCTCACCCTCATTCTCACTCTCTTTATCGCCATCGCCATCGTCATCGCCATTGTCATCGCCATCGCCATCGCCGTCGCCGTCGCCGTCGCCGTCGCCGTCGCCGTCGCCGTCGCCGTCGCCGTCGCCATCGCCATCGCCATCGCCATCGCAATTGCCATCGCCATCGCCATCGCCACCGCCATCGCCATCGCCATCGCCATCGCCATCGTCATCGCCATCGCCATCGCCATCGCCATCGCCATCGCCATCGCCATCGCCATCGCCACCACCACCACCATCACCACCACCATCACCATCATCAGCACTAGCACTAGTAATACTAGCACTAGCACTAGCTCTAGCAACAGCACTACCACTCTGTATCTCTATCCCATCTATATTAGCATTGTCAATGATAATTCATTATAAATAATTGAACATAAGGTGCAAATTGTCAACACCAATATAGATGAGCCGATGGTGCAGCGATCGTTGGAGTTTCTCTCGTCACTGTGAGGCTTCCAAGTTTAATTTGGGATAACTCCTTGGTATTTGGGCTTCTCCGTGACTATTTGGAACGAAAAGATAGCAACATAAGCTGAATAACCCTACAAAATTTGAACTTGAAATGCATCTTGCATAGACCAAGCGACAGTCAAGAATTTCTTAATGGAGGGCCTGAGCACCCAGAAATCTCTTCTTCCAGAGAACACTTCCGGTGCTTGAAGCGTGCCGAAAGTGTCTCGTTTCACGTCGTGCAATTCCAAAAATGTCTTGTTCATTTGGTATATATATTTTTGCATACGGGAAGGCAGGAGGAGAGTTGGAGTCCCTCCCCCACCCCGGCGAGGCCCTGCCTGGGCTAAATCAGTAATATCTATGCGAAAACTGATCGCATATGCGGTTAATGACGAAAAGTTGATAAAGCGATAATAGCACGATAGAACGCAACATGTTTCATACCTTCCTTTATAATTTTAGATGATCAGCGTTTCGTGAGTCCGTCCTCATCGAAAGAAATAGCAGTAGGTTTCTGAATATGGGATAGGGTGCCGATATTTTCCAAGCTGGCAGTATTTCTTAAATGTACTGTTGCAATTCGCAATGGATACAAATATTTTGGACGATATTTTGCCATGTAACCGCCGTACAAATACAAAATACACAACTTAAGTTTCAGAAGTTGCCCGAGGCTGTTTCTCGTGAAGCCTGTTGATAGCATTTCAATCGAAGTAAAACTTGTCGGGCTGATTTATTGGAAGGTATTTTACTTGTGTGTACATTCATAATAATTGTATCCAGAGGAAATCTGATATTTTATCAACAGCAGGATCCACAGCATTTCAGCTACACTTTCCTGGCTATTGTAGTAGATAGATGGTAGAGCGTTCCTACAATTGTTTGGGATGAAGTGGGAAGCTTCAACGACGCCTTTCCATGCACTCCGATATGGACCTACAGGTATATTAATGTGTTGAAACTACGAGCAAAGTGAATGATCTGACAGTCGCACTAATTAGTACCACACCTCAATCGCCCTAATTCGTCGTAATACTAATACTATGTAATACAAATACAAATACAAATGTAATAATACAAATGCAGACGAATCAATACCCAGGCAATAAAAAGACTAACATGCGCAACATGCGCCCCAGTCTGTCCTTGTCCGTCGCATTTGCCACTCGCCAATTACTTTTGGACATGGCAAATAAAATATGAATATTTTCAGATGCATAAGAATATATACAAAGATGCTTCAGGAAATTATTGACTATAGCGTATTAGCATGGAGAAGCTTCCTACGAGTCTTGCATCCAGCGCTGCGGCAGCAGTCATGGATTTCATGCATCTCACTCTGGAAGCGCGCAGTTCGTCTTGGCGGCCGGACCGGGCACGTACTCGCAGATCCCACCCCCTCCACACCCCGTCCTCGGTCTGAGTATTAACCGCAGAACCACACCTGTGGGCACGATTCCTGCCGGCCGGCGGACCAGGCATCTTCCATCCATGCATCTCCATACAATGCCACCGGGCCAATGCCTAAGCCGATTCACGGTTCAAGGGGTCCGCGTCCTCTGCCTCCGCTCGCCCCACGCAAGTGGCTCCATGCCCCTGTTGAAATTTAACTGCAGCCAAATCGCCTATATTAACACGCCGATCCCATAGCTACCTTGCCACTAGAGATGAGCACCAAGCATGTTAGGTAGTATGCTAGGCAACATGCCCATTGTTGCACGGCAACATGTGACCTATATTTTGTTTTCGAATTGCCATCAATATTCACCCAAACAACATTAATCGATCAGCAACTGAAATTACATGCACTTCACCCCTTCGCCGATATCTGGTCGCTAATTAGCTGATTAGGCATCAAACAAAAACAATGAACAGCAACACGAGCAGTACCCAAAACAAGACGCTGAAGAGTCAAGCTAGTGAGCCGGGCCAGGGGAGTATCTCAAAATATCCTGTGACGTTTCTGCAGCTACCACTTCCAGTTATTTTTGTATGCTTGATTAAAGGGAAAATAGCTGAAGATAGACAAACCAGCAATGTCTTCATGATGCGAAAACACCGAGCCCAGCAGTGAAAACCTTACGGAAAGACAGCTGCAACGTAAAGACACACCCGAAGGATATTTTCGGGAAAACATATGCTTGCGCTTCATGTATGACGATTTGGAAAGGAGCAGATGCCCCTCATGCCCTCCACCAGCTTCCACCGTTATGCTTGTCGATGTCGATTTGAATGAAACAAAACTAACGATTATTTAGATATTATTGTCAGACCACCACTTCACTGTAGTTGTGGTTATGCCTGCGTGCAGTTAATGAATTGAGAGCAACGCATGCTGCTAAACATAGTTATACAATGCTTACTTTTTCTTGTCCCTTTAGTAGACAATGCATTGGCCTGAACGATCAGTCTACGCTTCCAATGAACCCTCCCCATCCCAATTTTGTAGCCAGAATTTGGTCCATGGTGTTGGTGGACATGTGGAGAGGGCTACATTTCTGATGCATACATACATGGGTATATATATATATATATATATATATATATATATATATATATATATATATGACCTTTTTCGAATATGATCTTTGTCACATGCCAAAGTAAGGCAAACAAGGATTGTTCCGTGTGTACGAGCGGTTTGATCCGAATGATGTTTCTTGATCAGAGATCAAGAAACATCATTCGGAATAAAAAAGTGGTACCGCATAAAATTCAAAGTATTCACTTGGCCGAATGACGCCAACGCCTAGATGTCCGCTGTCCATCAAAGATGCAGCACATCGAATTACGTGACCTTTAATGTCACAGTTTGACCTCAGGTCACCAAAATTTGTTTTGCTCATGCACTGTATCTGTTTACGGGATACCAAATAAAGTTATGGTGGTACATTGGATATACTTTATTTTTGTAGGTAATAGACTACATAGAACGTACATAGAGCACATCGAACGAAATGACCCGTTACGGTTAGAGATTGATCACCGTTCGCCAACAACAACAAAATGTGAAATGGAAGTTATACCTAACTCTTGGGTACATGATAATTCCCGCAAGCTATATCCCGCAAGTACTTAGCACCACGAAATAAGACATGCATTCTGTTTGGTTCGTGGATGAAGGATATTGAAGCGTCTGGGGTACACTCCCAAAGCTTGACCCATGTTCATAAAATATTATTTTGACCTTGCACTATTCCCATACACAGGATCCCGAATGACATTTGCCTAAATACATTCATCGGATGGACATTAGCACCGAATAATCTCCCACCAGGCAAGAATGCAGGACATCCAAGCATGTCACCGTCACGGTCAACGTTTGACGTCGGGTCAAGACGTCAAACGTTGTTAACGTTAGACGTCTTGACCCGACACTAACGTTATGTCCGATGGGAGAATTACGTGGTGCCGAATAACATCTTCTTTAATGCATTTTTCAGATGGATATTAGCGCCAAATACTTGCAGAGATTATTGCGCTAGGACTTTCCCACCGAGCAAGGAAACAGCACATCCGAGCATGTAACCTTCAAGGTTAACGTTTGACCTCAGTTCAAGACTGATGAAATTCAGTTCAGTATGTGGGCCAAACGAAGCATTGAAGGTAGGCTATCTCAACACTGATACATCCACAATCAGCACAGGAGACAGCACACTACTGTGCGGCATGACCTCTATCGATGCCGCATTTCATCATGTAGCACTAGCATCCGATTCAGAATCTCAGTCAGGAACGTATTTAACAATATCCTCCGCTTCGTCCGAAAATCTTACGCTACCTCCACAGCCGTGCCCGTACATGCAGCCCAGCACGATTCTTTCACACGATGAATCCTTTCACCTACAGAGGCCGAAGGGTCAACGAGATCAAATCTGATGTACCGCATAACTTGCCGGGTAATTCACTTTTTGGAATGATTCAAGTGCTTTTACGACCGCTGTCGAGGTGACATGTAGCACACCACGTCATCTGATCACTCAAGGTCACCCTTTCACCTCAGGTCAATGAAATGCTGAACATTATGTCCGGGAAAATAAGGAGGTACCGAATAACATCTTCCTGAGTACATTTATCCGATGGATATTAGCGTCGAATTATCTTCTACCGAGCAAAGAAGCAGCACATCCGCCCATGTGGCCTTCGAGGTCAACGCTTGACTTCAGGTCAAACGAATGTGCTGCTCGGATGTTAGTGTAATATTAGCATTCATCTTGATCCTAAATCAAGCGTTGACCTTGAAGGTGACATGCTTGGATGTGCTACATTCTTGCCTGATGGCAGATTATTCGGCGCTAATATCCATTCGACAAAGGCATCTAGGAAGATATTATTCGATACCCCGTTTATGAGAATAGTGCAAGGTTAAAACAACATTTTGTGAACACAGATCAAACTTGGGGATTGTACGTCAGACGCTTGCATTGCTGCATACATGAGCCATGCCCAATGCCGGTGTCTTATTTCGTGGTGCGAAGTAAAATTTTGTGGAAATTATCTGGTATATAAAAACTTGGTATAATTTTTTTTTTTTGCGAACGGTGATAAATCGGATAAATCAACGACGGATCATTTTGGTCAATGTGATCTATGGACATGCTATGCGGACTATTACCTGCAAAAGTCAGGTATATCCAATGCTTCACCATAACTTTGTTCGGTACCACGTAAATAGATACAGTGTCTGTCAGCGGATGATGAATATCAGCAGGGAAAATATATGCAAGATTTGGAACAGAAGTACTAACACGTCTGATCAGCTATGCTTAACACGCAGTACCCCGGACAATTTTTTTTTCTTGCTTAACCGGTGTCTTCCGGATCCAAGTCCAAACAACTGGCACCCCTAGAGCGACAGTCTTCACAGCTATCACTGGGCTATCTTTTATACCTTTACACCATCGCTGGAGCGACCGTAGCTGCTAGAGCAGCTGTGGCAGGGTACTGGGACAGCTGTGGCCGCTTGGGCGGTCGTCACCGCCAGAACGGCTGTGGCCGTTGGGGACCATGAGGTGGTGCCGCCGCTGAGATAGCGGTGGGTGACCTTCTCAGTCCTTGGCACCATTTATGGCTCCCAATGATATCGTATCTCTGAGGCCGGCCCTCAGTATTCCTCGCGCTCATCGCCAGTTCTCAAGGACTATCATAGCTCTTAGAGGACTCCGATCTCCCAGGTGCCGATCCCAAGGCTCAGGAACATCTCACTCCAATCTTCCCTGGATCTCAGGGACCTGTTCATACTTCAGGAGTCCTATCCATCTTGCATGGGCCATCCCAAGCTCCCGACAGATTTGTCTAGCTCTCAGCGGAATCCTGCAGCTCTAAGACAAGCCTCGCAGTTTCTAGCAAACATTGTCAGCTCTCGGAACTCTCCTTGTCTTTTAGGTGGCTCTGTTCATCACTCAGTATTCCTCCCAAACCTCAGAAGCATCACAGTCAGGTCCGCTTTTGCTATCAGTGGCCCTCCTTGGTCTCGACAGCGTTTCGGACTATCGATGATATGCTAGTTTTGAAACTGGCTCTCATTATTCCTCACAAACACTAGATTTTATGGACTCTCTTTAGATCTCAGGTGGCCCTGTTCTTCTCATCGGGACCGCTTCGAAGCCTTTTGGACATCCCAGTATAGTCCTCCCAATCGCTCAGTGACCAACTTCAGCAGTCAAGGGCCCTCTCCAGCTGTTTGGAGCTCTTGCCGGTTCTTGACAATCTTTCCAGCTGCAAAGGCTTTCTAGCTCTGACCGGGCCGTCAGTATTCCCGACAACTATCATCGGCCTTAGGGACTCTCCTTATCTCTCAAGGGCGTTGTTAGCCCTCAATGGCCCTCTCAAGCTTCTAGGGACCCTTCCCAGTTATCGACAGCTCTTATAGTTTCAAGAACATCTCTGAGGCTGGCCCTCAGTTTTCCTCAAAGCAATGACCAGCCAGCAAGGGATGTTGTATCTCTCATGGGACCTTATTAATCAATTAGGGACCGCTCTCAACCTCACAAGAATCCCAGTCTAGTCCTCTCTGACTCCGGATATTATCTTCACATCTCAGGGTCCTCTTCTGCTTTTGAAGCCCACATATGTCCTCAGTAGCCCTGTCTAGCTTCCATCTCGGAGGAATTTCGCTCTGAAATGGACTTTTGCTAGTCCTCGTCAGCTCTTAGAAGTCCTGTTTGTCTATCAGGGCCCTGCCAAAACTGAAAAGCATTCCAACTCTCCTTGGTACTCAGGCGCCATGCTTATTCCTCAGCTAGTAGGGGTCTATTCAAACTGCGACTGTCGTTTCCAGCTGGAATGGGCATTCCAGCTTTTGAGCCGGCCCTCTCTTGTCTTCACGCCCCTTACCATCCCTCAGGGTGGACGTCTTCAGATCTTAACACGCGCCCTGGAGGGCCTTTGAAAATTATACGCACTGGAGGGGGGGGGGGCGGATTCCGCCCCCTAAGATCTCGGCTCTCATTAAGGCTAGAGCAACGAAATTCGCAGGATACATGGGCACGATAGTTAACTCTATTGTGTGCAGATTTTCTGACCTTAGGTCAATATCTTCAAAGTCAAATGAGGTCAAAACAGCAAAGGTTTCTGGTTTTGTTTGGGTTGATTTGTCATTGTTATAGATCGCTGTGTTTGTGTCTAAATCTTCCGAAATTGGCATGAATGATGTTTTGGACATTTCCAATGAAGCAATATATATGCCAGATCCGCCATGTGACCTGAAGTCACCTAAAAGGAGCACTTTATAAGGTCATTACCTTCTCCAGTTACCGGCACCGGGCTGCCCACCTGTCTGCTCCGTTGGGCGGCTCGGCACAATCGACTTTGCGAAGAAAGGAGTGAAATACATGAATAAAGTATAGAAACGCTTAGGCACACAATGACAAACAGTAGATTTCCGGATGTGTAGGGAGTAACATGCATAGTGACATTAATCGCATGAGTCATTTGCATTTATGACACATTCCAGTTGACCAAGTTTGGTTCCATTAGCCTGTCATGATGACCTCGGCGAGCGAACATGACTTTTAAATTATATAGCATAACAATATGCATCAAACAAGTCGCTAGTGTTGTCAGGAACACTTACCTTTTGTCAATATACGGGAAGCGCGTCAGCGGCGATTTTTGTGTTCTGGTGCTGCAAATAAATACAAAATGAACAGCCCTTAGCTTAAAAACTGTCCGGCCGCTTTTCATTTTTCTTACTTTCAACAACGCGCCAGTCATTTCTAAGCTGTTGCAAAAAAGTGGCGTGTATCGGCCAGTACAATGTGGAGTTATGCACGAAAAATAGGAGGGATGGGCGGAATTCGCCCTCCATCCTTTCAGGGCGTGTGCTAGCCTGTCATTAACTTGACCTGACTTGACCTCGGTGACCTAACATGACTTTGAAACAATGCAGCATAACGATGTACATCAAACAAGTCGCTAGTGTTGCCAAGAATACTTACTTTTTGCTAGTATACGGGAAGCGCATCAGCGTCAATATTTGTGGTTTGGCGCTGATAATTGTTTTTTAACTTTACCGACCCGTAACTCGAAAACTGTTCGATCGATTTTCGTTTTTCATACTTTAAACAACGTGCCAGTCATTTATAAGCAGGTACACAAACCATGACGTATATGGGTCGGTAAAATCTGGAGTTATCTACGAAAAACCGGAGGGGTGGGCGGATTCCGCCCCTCCCCTCCAGGGCGCGTGTTAAGGGCACTTTCCACACAAGCTGTTAGATGCATTTAAGTTTGTCCCCGGTTATATCTTTGACGCTCAGGACTTGAAGACCCCATTAGATTCGCTTGGGGGCGGGTGCCCGGAAAACGCCTTAAAAACAAAACTGCTTTTTACCAACCCGGAGCCCCTTTGTGGGCTTAAAGGCCCTCTACGCAGAACCGGGAACCCTCTGCTTCGGCCCGGATCGTTTCCGCCGCAGCTCGAGGTTCTCTTTATCTGCATGAGGCCTGCTGTCAGCTCTGAGCCCCTCTCCATCATCGTGAGCCAAAGCCAACCCTGGCTTTGGCTCACCTTGCACGTCCGGTCAAGGTCCCCCTCTGTCGGCTCAGAGACTCTCTTTCACGGGTCAGCACACTTTCTGTCTGTCCGGCGTCCCCTTTTTCAAAAGCTTGGGCCTTCTATCATGGAAGGGTGCGGTTTCTGCCCCCATCGTCCTAGGGGGTCCTTCATACAGGTTTCGGGCCCTCTCCAACGCTCAGGGATCCTCTCGCAGATAACGGTCCTCTACGTCGATGTAGGGCCCTTCTTCCTCCCTCAGTCCGGAGGCCCTTTTTCAACAGATTGAGCCAATCTATCAGAGGCCCTTGTACGGTTCTGGCCCAATCCGTCGGCCCAAGCGTCCTTTCTGACGACCTGAGGTTCCCCCCGGCAACTAGGGTCTCCTCAGTCGTCTCGGGAGCCTTCTTTGATAACCCAGGGCTCTTTCTGGTAAACCGGAGGACCATTGTCAAAGGCTTGGGCCCATCCATCAGGCCAGTGGCCCATTTTTCGGCTTGGGTTCCGCCGGTAGCCCAAGAGCTTTTTATATTTGTCCGGGGCCCTATCGTCAGCTCTGTGGCCCTTTCAACGATCCGTCTATCTCTCCGTCGATCTAGAATCCCTTCTTACATTGGCCCAGCCATGGGCCCTCAATATCTTCACGATGACACTCTCCACTGACTCTTCATCGACCTGGAACTCATTCCGTCAGTCCCCATTTATCTGTCCAGGGGCCCTTTACGTCTATCTAGGAGCTGTCGTGGGCCCTGCAAAGCGTCCCTTGCACCGGCGCCTTGAAGTCACCGGAGCCCTTCAAGTCGGTCGCCTGGGGTCCCCTCCGATCCTCCAGGGGGCCCTCTTCACCCCGCCCCTTGACTACGCTACTGCCCCTCCTGTCTTCTGTTTGGAATTCTGTTGGATCCGCGATTGCCCGGAACACTAGTCTGGTGACAATATTCTGGTAGGTGCAACAAGCTCAAATTCATGGCAATCTGGTTTGGTACAAAGGAAATATTTTGTTTTATGACAAGGCGTATATCCTTGGCATGCATGTCACGTACGTACAGCTGAAGACAGGCATACTTATCTTCCTGCACGTGCTACATTGACAACGTAATCGATAATCCCAGTACAGAAGCTTGTCCCATGACTTCTGGTCGGACCCAGGCTACTCAGATTGTCCCGTCCGCTACTATCGTTCGCGCAGCAGAGATTGCTGCAGCTAGCACCAGCAGATGGCCTGCGGCCAGCAGCATGCTGCTGCTGGCCTTGCTAATATACACTCACAGCTGCGATTGCATAAAAAATGTGTAGGTCATGTATTACACCCTGGTGAAAGGTAATACGCATAGAACATCTAGTCCACGCCATACTTTTTTTGTGGAGGGGGGAGGGAGGGGTGGCAAATTAATGAAATGAGAGAACCAGTCACCCTCTTAGTGCAAACATAAGTGGATATACAGCGACACCCCCGAGTACAGCTTACCTGCCAGTGCTAGGTGGCGCCACCATTCAACGATTCTTTAGCGCCATCTGCTAACTTGTAGTTCAGATACAGCTGGTAAGAGGGCTTGATATTCTTTGGACAGATTTCGGTGCCCTTTCCCTCAACAAGCCTCCCCCCCCACCGACGAAAAGTCAAAACAAGAAACAATATAGCAGGCTTCCCAACTAGGCCCTCTCCCGCTGTATCGCTGCCGCAAGGGGGCAAGAAAAGTTCAGGATACAAGAAGCCTGGTTAGAGGGCAAAGTCAGATGTCAGACACACCAGCACCACAATTCGAATAGCTTTGAAGCAAAGAAATGTGAGCTGCGTCCATCCGTAGTAGTTCTCGAGGGTCTGCAGCTATGCACAGGAGTAGAGGCTCGAGCACCTTCGGTATTGTCTATGCAACACCAGTCAAAATATTGGTGTTGCCATACATACCAATATTTTGATTGCCTTTTATGCTGGTCATCGAATATTGATGTTAGTTCATAAATTGGAGAGAGCAACGAGTTCGTTTTAAAGAAAAGCCAAATGTTGCTCTATACTTCAAAGTACTCTATGTTCCAAAGTAAGGCCTCCTTCAATGACGCAAACGCCTATAACTTTGGTTATGCCAAGTCAACGCTACTAATTTTCCCGAATTTGCATCTAGCCCACGTCGTTATATGAAAGAAATGTAGTTGAATCACATGTTAGCAGTACCAATAATTCTACGAAACCTCCACCTTGGCTATGCATTGACTTCCGAATCGTGGTTAAGGTGCAGCACAGTCCTTTATCCTTCGCTAAGAACTCCATCCATGGAATATTGAGCCCTCTTACGAGCTTTATATCAACTACAACTTAACAGATGGCGCTAGGGAACAATCGAGTGGTGGCACCACCTAGCTCCGACAGGTGAGCTGTATCCACGGTGTCCCTTTATACATTGGAGGTAGGGGCGCAGCCAAAGGGCGGTCGGGGCCGACCCCTCCTCCTTACCACCCAAAGATACACTAGATTATACGAGAAATTTTGACATTTTCACCACGTAAATCCTTAAATTTTCGTCCCACGAAGTGCGCCGGAAGCTGCATATCATCACATGTTAACTGGTTGAGCCTAACTTGTTTGAACATCTTGTTCGCGTCACTGCTGAGAGAGGGGAGCACTGGCCACTCAATCATTCATTTCCCCATCCTCCCATCAGATCGAAGCTTAACCATTAGGTCTAGAACGTAAACTAGGCAAACAAATGATGTTCGAGGAAACTCTGGCCATCAAAAAGGTTGTTTTTCCCGCAATAAATTTCACATAGCGACACAGGTAGCCATTCTACTGGAAACTAACCAACAAAATATCGATCAAATGGAATCGTACACTACCCCCAGAGCAATAAGTGTAGATTTATGGGTGCTCCACAAATAGCTTTCTCAGTAACAATCCGTTTTGTTCAGCAGCATCGCTTCTTGTTGCTCAGCTGATGTGTTAACCACATCAAATCGACATTTGACTAGAACATCCGTCAAGACCCATCGAGGGGGGTCGAGTACTCTAGGGGTAAATCGCTCGTTTCACAATCTAAAGGTCGTGGTTTCGAGTCTCACCTGACGCTACTCTTCGCCCGCGACCAATCGGCGTGAGAGGTTGGCCACGCTACATGACTCTACGGTCGACGTGTCGTAAAACCAATAACCAACCAACCAACCGACCATCGAGCACGTACTCAGTTTTACTGCTCATGACATTTTTTCCGGAGTGTATCGCCCCAGGTAGCTCCGGTGCATACATGAGATATTCGTTATAGAGGGAATCATCCGGATGAGCTCTAACACTTGTTTGGGCTTGGGATGAGTTTGAAAAGCTTCTGATTGCGCTGATAGTGAAATAATATAATGGTCACCAAGTTTCTCTGAGTTGCTTCGCTATAAATGTTTTATTTGTTTTTAACTAACATGAACCTTATGTTTCCTTCATCATGAGGCATGACACGTGTTACTTTGCGGTGACAATGATTTTTGTCGCCTCTTGGGATGTAGATAACGTTGCTATCATGATGGGTATGCATGCCTTTTAACTTCTCTCCAGCACATACGCGTAGGTGTGGCCCAGAAACTGGCTGCGGAGACAAACCGATCTTTGGGCCAATTCTTTCCCGCTAGCGCTCTTATGTCAATGGTTAAGTTCTGAGACTATTGCTGGACATGATTCCCTACCCGCCCGCCCCCTACCCCCATGTTTCAACACGCGTAGCTATTTCCAGTACCTTTCAACCAATCTATATTTGTCATGTTCGCCTCCATTGGTCTATTCCAGCCAGTCACGCCACCATGAGTAAATAATGTCATGGGGCAATGTGGCCTATATGGCATCAATGTTGCTGATGTTTAACATCGGACTGACGGGTATTGACTGGAAATAATGGTATCATTTGCCACACCAAATGTAACCACGCTCAGCATGGGTGGAGACTCATGCATATCATACCCTGTTCCGCATCGGCACTGTAATGGGATCCACACCGCGACCAACAGCTCACGGCACAACCGATCTGACGTTGTCACTGCTCTGGGCGCCGCTGTCACTGCTCTGAACCCCACTGTTACTGCTTTGGGCTCCACTGTTACTGCTCTGGGCCCCACTGTTACTGCTCTGGGCGCCACTGTTACTGCTCTGAGCCGCACTGTTACTGCTCTGAGCCCCACTGTTACTGCTTTGGGCGCCACTGTTACTGCTCTGAGCCCCACTGTTACTGCTTTGGGCGCCACTGTTACTGCTCTGGGCTCCACTGTTACTGCTCTGAGCCCCACTGTTACTGCCCTGTGTGCCACTGTTACTGCTCTGCGCCGCACTGTTACTACTCTGGGGCCACACTGTTGCTGCTCTGGGCGCCACTGTTGCTGCTCTGGGCGCCACTGTTACTGCTCTGTGTGCTACTGTTACTGATCTGAGCCTCACTGTTACTCCTTTGGGCCGAACTGTTACTGCTCTGGGCGCCACTGTTACTGCTCTGAGCCCCAATGTTACTGCTCTGGGCCCACTGTTATTGCTCCGGGCCCACTGTTTCTGCTCTGAGCCCCACTGTTACTGCTTTGGGCGCCACTGTTACTGCTCTGGGCTCCACTGTTACTGCTCTGAGCCCCACTGTTACTGCCCTGTGTGCCACTGTTACTGCTCTGGGCCGCACTGTTACTCCTCTGGGGCCACACTGTTACTGCTCTGGGCCCCACTGTTACTGCTCTGGGCGCCACTGTTACTGCTCTGGGCCTGACTGTTGCTGCTCTGGGCGCCACTGTTACTGCTCTGTGTGCTACTGTTACTGATCTGAGCCTCACTGTTACTCCTTTGGGCCGAACTGTTACTGCTCTGGGCGCCACTGTTACTGCTCTGAGCCCCAATGTTACTGCTCTGGGCCCCACTGTAATTGCTCCGGGCCCTACTGTTTCTGCTCTGGGCGCCACTGTTACTGCTCTGGGCCCCAATGTTGCTGTTCTGGGTCCCACTGTTACTGCTCTGGGCGCCACTGTTACTGTTCTGCGAGCCACTGTCACTACTCCACTCCTGGGTCTCGTACACTTTTTTTAGCATAAATTTAATCCGAGTTGTTGCTGGGGTGGCATGAGGAACCAGGGTTCTATTGCTAAGCAGAGCTTGTTGCGTGAACCCTGGCCCCACCACCTGATCCATGAACTCCAGCTCAACGGCAGAATTTAGACCGGAAGTTTAACGTGCCGCCAATGCACTGACACAGCCGCCAGGTAGCTTGTCTCCGGCCTTATCGGGCCAGCTGCCAACTGACACTCCCGGCCGGGGCTAAATGCGAGCGCGCGAAGCGACTCGAACCCTGTGTTGCCAGTACAGGGGAGACCAGTGCAGGCCAGCGCTCGAACCAACTGAGCCATCGGGGCGGCAATCGTATGGTCTGATACTGAATCACTGGCTCCCCTGTATCCTGTAGTCATGTTTTTTTGTACCTTTTATGCAGGAGGTATGCATGAATGTGTGTTTCACCTTGCTTTCCAGATTAAAACAATGCACTATTTGGAATTTGCTGGCGACGGATATCAGGATGATAGTTTTTGTGTTTGCACTCCGACACTATGAATACTCGTACTTCGGAGACTGATTATACTGTCCTTGGCGGCAAAATTCGTAAGCTGTGCATAACACGTGCATTCTGTGTAAATTGGGTACTCATTCGCACCAGGACAAATGGGAAGCGTTGGATTGCACTTTGGACAAGAGGTTAGTGATAGTTATAGTCGGCGATGTGCCAGGTTAGTGATAATTAAGGTCGGCGGTGTGCCTGTTCTCCCGGGTTTTCTAGTACTTACGATAATGTGGGGAGGCTGGTAACTAACATTGAGACGCGACGCATGTCCGAACGCTGAGATATTCTGGCAACACGATCTGAAGGTCAGTAGCATGGACTGCGGTGATAGTGCGGAGCTTGCTTTAGTGTTATCTCCGACTCAGACTGGATAGGAGAGCGTGAAGTGAAAATTTCGTTCCTGGTGTCACTACCAATTATTTTGATCCGAAAAGGGACGGTGGAAATGGAACCAAAACAAAAGCACACAGTTAAAACTTGTGACAAAGGAGGCCAAAATGCATCAAGGACACGTCAAGTGATATAATTATTGGAGAATGAAGATATCCATGTAGGTTATGAATCATAAAGACATAAAGACATAAAATATTAATGCAACTATGAGCCACAAGTGCCCTTCTTGGCTACACTCTGTACACTTAACCACTCGCCCACCAAATCCGTCAATCAGCCCTCCCTGATATACTGAATAGCAAGCCCTCTATTCTTATAATGATTGTCTATGCTGTTTTTAAAGATGTTTAATGTACTGCTACTGGCAATGGTTTCTGGCAGCTGGTTCCAGTGTTCTACTGCCCTGTTGGTGAAGAAAGGCTGTGCCTTGTCCTGCTGTGGTTAACTTTAATTTTGAATTTATCACCTCTGATTGCTTCATTTCTGTTAAATTCAAACATTTCCCAAAGATATCCTTTCTCCAGGCCATAGACAAATTTAAAGACCACGATGAGATCTCCTCTCACCCTTTTGTATCTAATGAAATCATATTCAATTTCTTCAATCTTTCCTCATATGTCAGGTTGCATATACCATTAATCATTTGTGTAGCCTTCTTTTGTACTCTCTCTCTCTCTGAAAGCTAACAATCTTTTTCACAGCTAGGAGACCAAGCTTGGATGCAGTATTCTAAATGTGGACTGACATATGCATAGTAAAGCTTCCTGATAATTTCATCACTTCTGTATGATACATTCCTATTTATTGCCCCGAGCATTCTCAGTGCCTTCTTCCTGGCTTCCTTGGTCTGTTCTGATGCCTCCAATTTTGTGTTTAGACTAACACCTAGATCCTTCACCTGTTGAGTGACTGATAGCACTTGGCCACCCATGAAGTATGGAGCCTTTATATGTTGCTTACCTACATGCATTATTTTGCACTCACCGAAATTAAACTTCATTTGCCATTCTTCGGACCACTTCACAAGTTCGTCTAAGTCATTTTGCGGCGAGATATGCTCATTTTGACCTGTTATTGCACTAAAGACTTTCAAATCATCCGCAAATTTCAAAACCTTACTGCCTAGGCCACTTTCAATGTTATTAACAAATATAATGAACAGTAGTGGTCCCAGTACTGACCCCTGGGGGACTTCACTAAGAACATTTTGCCATGATGACTTTGTACCATTTAGCATCACTCTTTGTTGTCTATCTGAAAGCCACAACTCTATCCATTTTAAGATGCTATCTGCAATACCATGGGCCCGAAGCTGTATCATTAATCGTGTATGGGGTACCTTGTCAAAGGCCTTACTAAAGTCAAGATATGCTACATCAACCTGATTTCCCTGATCAAATTGTTCTGTGTCGAAGTTCAAAAAGTCCAAGAGATTTGTGATTCATGACTGCCCTTTCCTAATCCCATGTTGAGTATCTTGAATCAATCTGTTTCCTTCCAGATAACTAACTATTCTTTCCTTGATAACTGATTCGAGTACCTTGCAGACTAGGGATGTGAGACTTACTGGCCTATGGTTTTCAACTCTCCCTTTTTTCCTTCCTTGAAAATAGGAACTGCATTTGCCCTTTTCCAATCTGTTGGAATTTAATTTTGTGAACCAGATCTACAAAATATTATACTAAGTGGAAATGCCAGTTCCTTTTCAGCTTCCCGCAATACCTTAGCATAAATTTCATCAGGTCCTGCCGCCTTGTATGGCTTTATTTTCCTGATATGATTGAAAACAACATCACTTGTGAAATCAACATCATTTATCCGATCACATATCACTGAACTATGGTGTACGGTTGGCAGATTGGTCATATCTTCCAATGTAAGCACTGATATAGACTGCTTGCTCAGCTCCTCAACCATCTCAGTATCCTCACCCAATACAGTCCCATTTACTTGCAGTGGACCAATTGTGCTACAAACTTTACTCAGCGTGTAGAAAGTAAAAAACGTTTTGCTTTCCCCATTGCAGTTCCTAGCTAAATCCAGTTCTTTTGGTCGCTTTGCTGCTCTGGTCTTTTGCTTCACAGTGTCCCGAGCTCTTCGATACGCCTTTAGATTTACGATATTTGAAGCTTCATTAAGCACTCTAAATGCAGCTTTCTTAGCCTTAATTGCTTTTATGAATCTGGTGTTAGTCATGCTGGCTTTCCTATCCTTCTTTTGCGTCTTTGCTTTTGGGGGACATGTCTAATCTGAATTTCCTTCAAGTAAGATTTGAACTTTTCCCACATTTCACAGGCATTTAAATTAGAGAATTCTTCTTCCCATCTTATGGCACTTAAAGCCGCTCTCATGCAGTTAAAGTCTGCTCGACTCTCAATATGAGATCGACGTGGTGGCTCTAGGCTGCTACGTATTGCAGCTCTACTTAACCGGCAAGAGTATCCACAACTCTCCCGGAATTGAAAGTACGAACAAATTTGAACAAGTAAGCAAGATTGATGCATGCTTGTCAGCACAATAGCATGTACATGTAAGCAATCATCGTGCCACGGGTCCAAGAGTAGGGGAGGCGGATGTCGCAGGTGGTCTACTCGGTATCTAAAGGGGGACACCTCTCATATTGTGGTCCTGTTTCTCCTTCTTGGGGACCTATAATTTCGTCTTGGGAATCATCCTTGGGTTTGATGGCTTCTTTCCCGTCTTGGTGCCTCTTACGCCATATCAGATGCTCTTCTTCTGTCTCGGTGTCTTCTCTTCCGTCTTTGTGGCTTCTTATGCCGTGCTGGGGCCTCCTTTCTAGCTGGGGGGCTTCCTCCGTGAGGGTGCAAGCTTTTGTTAAAATGGCCTCATGGTGCTTAGCATTGAAAGCCCTGCCCCTGTACCTTTGACTACATATTTATGTTCCTTTCACAGCTTCCTAAGATATCTCTCATTGCATTAGCTACGTGTCGAAATGCTTCCAGATGCCCCGAGGTCCTCCGGGCCTCGTAACCTTCCTCGCAGAAGATGACCTCCTGGGCGAAGGTGTGGAGTGTGAGAGGGGGAATATATTTACCACCCATGGTCTGAAAAGTGGGGGATAAGTCCACGCCCCTCCTGTTCCAAGGTCCCTGCATGTGACACCAGTGGCGTTGCCAAGAAATTCTTCCAGGGGGGGCAAGATCAAAAGGGGGCCTCCTGCTCCCCGAAAAGGGGCCTCCATTGTGTTAGGGCCTCCTATTGTTTTTAGGCCCTTAGTATGGTTCGGGAATGGGAAGCATGATTTCATATTAATGTACTGTTTGTTCTTGGCATGGTGCATAATGTACTCAACACGCAAAAGCAATATTTTTTTCCGCTGAAAACTGGGACATACCAAGGTATAAATAAGTAATATGTAGATAAATACCTAAGTGTCAAAACCAACCAACGTCTCGATGCTTTTTCGAACAGAAGAATCTTCCCGCTGGCCTCTAGATTACAGCGAGGCTGATGCATATCTTTAACACATCTCCCATTGATCAGTCCACCGTTATGTCCCCCAAGAATAATTGAACATAGCTAGATTTATCACTACTGTTATTTATTACCACCAGCTTGATGCCCTAAGCAAAGCTTAAATGCTCATTTCCCAGTCCTAGGACGATAATTTCGCGAAGGTAGCAACAAAGTGCGTTGAATTGGTTTTCTGATCGGAAGCTTAAGAATTTGGGAATTTTTCTAACATTTGGTTTCGGTTGCAAGGCACCTACCAAACAAGTTAAAATAACAAATTCTTCACGAATTAATTCACGCGACTGGGATTTCGACCGCAATTTTGTCAAAGGAGACTTATCGAAATGAAATGATTAGTGATCAACTAAATTATCCTGTGGAGGGGCCTAATCTACGACTAACTTTCCTTAGCTCGCGCTGGGGCCACCAAAATTCGCGTCGGTCCACCAGAATTCGCGCATGGGGTCTCCAAATAAGTACTTCGGGTCCCCGTAAACTCGTTCCTAGGCTCGAAAACTTGCAATAGGAGCTGCCAAAATGGCGTTGGGGCAACAGCTAAGTACGACGCTTCCCACAAACTCAATTCTTATTTTTGAAGGCTCCAGCTTGATTTTTTTCGGATACCGATTTCGTTTTTGTGGTCACACTGTTCTTACGTGTGACCCTAAACGCCAATTTTGTGGAGCTTCGACGGGACTACCGATGGGAATTGTGGGTCACGATATTTTGGGGGACAGATTTGAGTTTGTGGGAAGCGTTGTACTTAGCTGTTACCTCAACGCCATTTTGGCAGCTCCTATTGCAAGTTTTCGAGCCTCGGAACGAGTTTACGGGGACCCGAAGTACTTATTTGGAGACCCCATGCGCGAATTCTGGTGGACCGACGCGAATTTTGGTGGCCCCAGCGCGAGCTTTGGAGCCCCGGCACGAATCTTGGGAGCTTATGCCTCTCAGGATAGAGGGGGAATTTGCTCCTTTGGTATGCACTGCGGCCACTGAAGGAGTGTATTTTGTCTCAGAGTGACATTCCGGTTAAGAATTGATTTTTGGAACAGCTGCAGCTTTTGGGGCCCGGCGGGGCCTTCGGGGCGTCTAGGGTGATTTTCAAGGGCCGCAACGCGATTTTTTATCCAGTCAAAGGTGATGTTTTGGGCCCCGACGTCATTTGCTTCATTCTTCATTTGCGTCATTCCCTAGCGCGAACTTTAGCTGCCTGGGCACTTTCTTGGGTGTAAAAGTTTTGGGGCTTTGGCGTCATTGCCCAGAGTTGGAATGTTTTTTTGTGTGTCTTGTGAGTGTGAGTTTTTTGTTGCTTTGTTTTTGTGAGTGTGAGTGTGAGTTGGACCCATGTCCGGAATGTTTTTGTTGCTCTGGTTTCATTTGTTTTGGTCCCAATGAGACTTGTCCTCCTCTCTCGTCTTGAAGTGCCTTCTCTTACATCCTGGGGCCCTTTGCTATGGCATGGGGCTTCCTCTCATGTCCCAGGGGCATTATCTGCCAAATTATGGACCTCCTGCGACGCTTCGTGGACCTCCTCCTTTATCCTGGCAAAGCCTTGATGGAATCTTCAATTTTGGAAACCTCACACTTATCCATACCTGGTACCACTCCCAGCTTAAGGGCCTCCTCTCATTTTCTTGGAAATCTTTCCGGTCTTGGGGCCCTCATTCAGTCCTGGAGACCTACTCTTTTTTGGGGACTCCTCCCGAGTCCGGCAGGGCCCTCATTTCTGTTCTATAGTCCTTTTTCAAATTAGGGGCCTCCTCTCACGTTTGGGGACCTCCTGCTCTGCGTTTTGATTCGAACTTCGCCCATCTTAAGGGTGGTATCTTATTTCCTGGTGGACTTCTCTTCTCTTCCGGGTTCCTCCTCTTCCAAATTATACACGACCTTTCTTATCTCAGTGGCCTTGTTATTTCCCGGGGACTTTTTTTGGTCATCTGCGAGCCTTCTTTTCTGCCTGGGAGCTATCTCTCTTATCCAATGGCTTTTTTCTCCAATTGTAGGGTCTTCTCGTTCATTATGGGGTCTTATTTCCAACCTTGTGTCCCCCTCTTCCGAATTAGGTGCCTCCTGCCATGTCTCTGGATCAGCCTTTTCTATTTTGGTGGAACCTTACTCGTTTTGGTGCCTATTTTTGCGTCTCCGAAACCTCATCCAATATCCACTGGCTTTCTTTTCCGTCTTAGGGCCTCCTCTCAATTTCTGGGGCCTCCCTACCCGTATTGGGGCCTCCTTTGCAATTCTGGGGGCCTCCGTGCCAATTTTTGGCACTCTCTTGATTTCTAGGGCCTCTTACCCTCTTCTAGGTGACTCCCTTTTAAAATTATGGAACTCCTTTCACGTCTTAGAGGCCTCCCCATGTGTGTTTGGAGACTCATTATTCTCTTAGCAGGTTGTTTTTCCATCCTAGTCTTAAATCTTCGTTTCTAGGGTTTTCGTCTTCTAAAATGTGGGCCTCATCTGGCTGGTCTCAGTGGCATTCTCTACTTCCTAGGGGGACCTTCTTACCCACCTTTGGGTCCCCTCTTGCGCCCGGATAAATATCTCTTGTCATTATTTTCTATTATAGGGTGGGTCCTTCTCTTCCATCTTGGGACCTCGTTTTCCAAATTAAGAATACCTTGCCACCCATCGGAAGCATTATCGTGTAGCCCCGAGTGGCTTCTTGCCCGTCTCGGTGGCATCCTGTTCGTCCTGGAGTTCTCTTTTTTGTCCTGGGGGGCCTCCTTTTCATCCTGGGGGGCCTCCTCACAATCTCTGTTCTGTCTCTTATAGGAACCTGATTATATTTCCTGGGGGCCTCGTTATCAATCTTGGATCCACCTTGACAGCATCATCTTCTGTCCCATCGGGCACCTTGCTCACCTTTTTGCTTTATGCATTTCCGGATAGTGGTCTCCTCAAATTACAGGGGGCGCCCCCACCCCCAAATCTCAAGACAATGGGTGGAGACGATTGCCCCCGCTACCCCCACCCTGGTAGCGACGTCCCTGCTCCGAAACCTCATCTCATATCCACTGGTTTTCTTTTCCGGCTTAGGGCCTCCTCTCATTTTATTGGGCCTCCCTTCCCGTGTTGAGACTCCTTTGCAATGCTGGGGGCCTCCGTGCCAATTTTTGGCACTCTTGATTTCTGGGGCCCCTAGGTGACTTCCTTTTCAAATTATGGGCCTCCTCCTGGAGGCCCCTACTTTGTAGAATCTCTTCTTCGTCTTGGGGCCTCCTTTTCGTCCTGGGGCCCTCTTTCCGTCCTGGAGGGCCTCCTTTTCATCCTGGAGGGCCTCCTTTTCGTCCTGGGGGCCTCCTTTTCGTCCTGGAAGGCCTCCTTTTCGTCCTGGAAGGCCTCCTTTTCGTCCTGGAGGGCCTCCTTTTCATCCTGGAGGGCCTCCTTTTCGTCCTGGGGGCCTCCTTTTCGTCCTGGAAGGCCTCCTTTTCGTCCTGGAAGGCCTCCTTTTCGTCCTGGAAGGCCTCCTTTTCGTCCTGGAAGGCCTCCTTTTCGTCCTGGAGGGCCTCCTTTTCGTCCTGGAGGGACTCCTTTTCGTCATGGGGCCTCCTCTTCGTCCTGGGGTCTCATTTCCATCCTGGGGGCCTCCTTTTCTTCCTGGGGGACTCTTATTCGTCCTGAGGGCCTCTTTTCGACCTGGGGGCTTCCTTTTCGTCCTGGGGGCTTCCTTTTCGTCCTGGGGGCCTCATTTTCGTCCTGGGGCCTCCTCAAATTTCAGGGGGCGGCGCCCCCAGTCTGACGGTGGGGGGGGGATTGCCCCCGCTGCCCCCTGGTGGCGACGCCCCTGTGTGACACTTGCTTTAGCGTATGAAAACGAAACTGATTTGGGGAGCATGGCAGTATTATAGACATACGTGCCTAGATCACGCATTTTCATCGAAAATACCATTCATTCCCCGCGTCGAACAGAAGGGCTGTGCAAGTGTCCAGAATAGTTATAGGAGTGCCCTCCGCACTCTGGAGCGTGGCGGTACAGGTGCGGTGTAAGTAAGAGGCGTGACCCACTCGGGGCAGCAGCACAGGTGCCGCAGCCGGCAGGAGATTGCTCTTCCCACCCCGAGCCGGGGCGGTACAGGTGTGGTGGAAGTCAGAGGTGTGACCCACTCGGGGAAGCGGTACAGGTGCGGGAACCGACCGAGGTGTAGCTCCACTCGAGCTACACCGGTACAGGCCCCGCGGTCGGCAGAGGCGTGCCCCTGCCGGCCGGCGGCACGGCGACCTGCGGCGTGTTGACCCGGCTGATGGCCGGCCAGGTGGGCGCACCGTCGCAGATATCAAATTGGTCGGTCAACACTCGGTTTGCTCAAGACGTGAGGCCGGCCGCACGGCCAGCTTTGAGTCGGCCGACTTCAAACAGAGATCAAGGCGCGCCGCCGTTCTGGAAGCACATTCTCGTCATCGGCGACTATCGCCGGTTTCCGCCGGCGGGCTGAGTGGCGGTGCGGTGATCGTGTGCTCAGGCGGCCAATACCCGACGTACAAAAAAAACACCCAACTGGCGCATGGTACAACGTGTCACCCGTGTCAACTAAACACGATAGACGCTCGAGCAAATCCACCGTATGCCAAGCCGTGCGCTTACGTGAGCAGCATATTGTCACAGAGCTATCGCGCTTGATTCCCTTTGAGTGCGTCAGCACGGTGTACTGAGCAGCGCGTGCTGTGCTGTGGCCACAGCCGGGCCGGGCCGACAGAGGCCGGCCGTGCCGCGCCGGCCGGCTCTCGGAGAACAGCCGTCAGCACGTGTACTGAGCAGCGCGTGCTGTGCTGTGGCCACAGCCGGGCCGGGCCGACAGAGGCCGGCCGTGCCGCGCCGGCCGGCTCTGGAGAACAGCCGCCAGCACGGTGTACTGAGCAGCGCGTGCTGTGCTGTGGCCACAGCCGGGCTGACAGAGGCCACCGGCCGCGCCGGCCGGCTCTCGGAGAACAGCCGCCAGCACGGTGTACTGAGCAGCGCGTGCTGTGCTGTAGCCACAGCCGGGCCGGGCCGACAGAGGCCGGCCGTGCCGCGCCGGCCGGCTCTCGGAGAACAGCCGCCAGCACGCCTCGTTGGTCTCCGGCGCCATCCGGTTCTGGCGCGCAATGTCTCTGTTTATTTGCACGGACCGGCCAGCGCACGCGCGGCGGCGATTCCAGTGCGTTTGTCCGGCAACACTGGCAGCGGTGTGACGGTTCTGGACGACCGCGGCACGAGGCGTCTGGAAGCCGAGCTGGTGTAGGCCGGTCACCCCGGACCGTGGCTTCACGCGGGACGGCGGGCCGGCTACGGACGGCGGTCCATTCGGACGGATATGGCAGACCAGCTGCAATAGATGGGAGCCATGGGCGGGGTGATATACCAGTTTCAGTACATGGAAACTATAGGTGGGGTGGCAGACGGGTGGAAGAAGGTATTCGCTTCAGACGGGTATGACAGGCCAGCTGTAATGGATGGGAGGCATGACCATGGTAGGCTATGGTAGGCTGCCTGCATAGTTTGTCAGCTGAGGACGGCGGTGGGGGCAACCTATGTGCTCTGGGTGACAGCTTTGAGGTAGTGAATTCCATGGATGTAACAGGCCCGTCAAATACCAAATGAAAAGCGTTTCAAAACGGTGTGTCAGAGTGACAACTCGCTCGCATTGTTTGGAAATGATCTTGTGTCAACGCATGGGTGCCCCCCCCCCCATGGGTGGGGTGTCCGAGTGGTTAAGGTGCTGAGCTCCAGATACCAGGGCCCTGGGTTCAACACTCGCACCACTCGAGTCGCTGCCCAGTCACGTGGCCCACAGGCGAAGCAATGTGGGCGACCCCATTAGCCGTGATCGTGCATAAAGTGTGTCGTAAACCACCAAATAAACAATGAACCCATGGGTAGCCTTCGATATCATTGACACTTTCAATGCTATTTATGCACGAATAACTTACTGGGACAACTTACTGAAAGTATTATGGGACACTCCAGGTAATTGCAATCGAGTGATTAAATTTAACCCCGCCTCACCTAGAAAAATTTACCTGCCTTTCCGTTTGAGAGATTAGCACTATCTCAGCCACCCTTCCCACCCTCCCACTGGTCTCCACACTGCCAAATGTCGTAATTGCGTTCTGCTCGTGAACAAAACCAGTGCGTTGTTTGCCACGTGGTTAATCCAATGATCCTGACTGTTGCACTTCACACTGGAAATGACCTAGGGCAAGTCGAAGTAAAACAAATCGCGAGAATCGGGTGGTGATCATCTAGGTTGGCCGTACATCCAATCAGCTGGATACGGGACCGCGAAATATGCCGCCAGACGCCAAAGTGACTAGACCGAAGGCTGCATTGCTGAGAATCTTAGGCTGGTAACTTCATACGCCATGGTCAAGTTTATTTAACTAAAAGACCCACGTAGATAATGTCATTAATCACGACGGGCGGCGTAGTTTGTTATCGCCAGCCGTCCTTCCACATAGTTACCAACAGAACCTTAGACCTCTCGAAAGCCTGAAGTATCATTGTTTTTACAAATCCCTATTGGCATCGTAGCTGGCCTCACTGACGCATAGTCAACCGACCAGGTAAAATCAAATCGTCCGGAATCATGTAAGCCATCACATGAAATGGTTAGTGGCTCCCCGAGAATGCCAGTCTGCCAATGTACTGAGGTCAAATAGGGTCTGTTCCGGCGACCTCATCCGGAATAGGTTGTGCTTCGGCCAGAATACCTTTTCCAGGTCGAGGCGCTGGAACGGCCAGTAGAGTTTTCTCCTTTAATTAGCTGTTGGCGGTGATATGGTTGTAGTGTTATTTGGCGCATATGTGCATAACGGTGATAGTATCGGTCGCTTGCCCCGGTCTTGCGCGTAGCAGTGCCAATATTTTGTATTGATTGATATACTTACTTGCTGTTGTGAAAGCCCGATGGATCCCATTGTGCGGCAGCTATTGGAGGATGAATAAAACACGCTGCAAGCTGTTAAAAAAAAAATATATATTCCGACTCCGGCCGGGAAGCTGACGTACAGTGGATGACGATGGCTTGTGCTGCTTCCGGAGCTCCAAAATCATTTATTTCAGGGGCGGAGATCCAGCCATTTTCAAGCGCTGGGTAGGTAGGTACTCGTCTGGAGAGGAATCATTTATTCAGAAAGGCGCTGTTGCGACGCTCTCGTTCAGTACAATATTCATGAACACTCGCACGTCCGGCGGTCCGCGCCAACTTCCCATGTCCGGGGGGCAGATGTCTGCCCCCTAAGATCTCCGGAACTATGTTAGCTAGCAACAAACGGAAAACGGCGTTGGATAGCTGGTGATGGGCTCTATCGAAGGTGTTTCGGTAATTTTTTCGCTCAGGTCAACATTCAGGTCACTGGGTCAAATTCGACTAGATCAGGTGGGACTCAGATATTGACACATATATCAGGACCTGTAACAGATAGAAACAAATGGTGAACGCTATTCGACAGTCCTTGAAATGCGTTACTGACAATAGGCGGTACAACTTAAGGTCAGGTCAACCGAAACTCAGGTCAAGGCATAAAGTCATGACCGCAGGTCAAGGCTTAGAGAGGTCATGTAAGGAATCAATCGACACGTCGTGACGATACAAGCACAATGACGGTAATTTCAGCCTTCTAGCTCAATGCAGTGGGATGTAATGCGCATAAATGTGTAGTAATCTCAGGTGACCTCAGAGACCTTGGTGAGGTCACTGAACAAAAGTGTCAGCGGTAGCATTGAGCATAGCTTCCATCTACATGCCGCAACCGTTGTGAGATCATTCCGAGCGCAAATATGTAACTAGGAAACATTTGTATATTTTACCATAGCGCTATAATGGGGAAGCCATGGCAGCGACCTGACCTAAGGTCAATGCTACGAAAAAAAACGATATACATATTATGGTCCCTGATGAGATCATGACATGCTATAAGGTATCAATCGCCCAATTATTGTGGAAGTTATGCCACCTAGAACTCCGAATGTAGTTGGGACACTTCGCCTGACCTGGGGACCTGACCTGAGAAGACCCAGGATTAAAAATGTATAAAGATATGCGGAAAAGACCAATGAACAGCTATGCGAGGTTTTGCCTTGCTAACCCTATTAGTTTGGCTGTAAATGAGGAAAAACTGGAGGGGGCAGATATCTGCCCCCTCCCCCGGACGTGCGCGGGTTAAGTGAGGAAAAGGGACTCAACTGAAGCATACTGAATGAGCGTCTTTTACCCTTAGGTGGTGGCACCTTGGGACGAAAAACCGTTTAGCGAGGGGCATTTGAGTAGTACGGTGTACTTGACGGGTTACCCGTTTCAGCAGGGATGTTGCTTTACACATTTCTGAGTGGGGAAGTGCCACTAATGTTGGATTAACTGCTAGCATGGCTCTATGGAGTGTGACCTCCAATCCATTTGTACCTGGCCATTGCCTTCACAAGCCCATCCAAATAATCTTCATAAATATTCAAAGCTCGTGTGTCAGAGGGAACCACCTTCCCATGTGGAGGGCACACGGAGCTCCTCCATCAGTCACTGATGCATGCATGCAAAGAAAAAGCATGGATGCATAGGAGTAAGCTGCCCCTCAAAGGCATGCAAATTGGCATGCATGTCTGAACCTACAATTTACCCATCAAATTTCAATCGCCCATCACCAATTTCCATTTGGACATTGGATGTTCCCGAAGTGCAATGGAGACAAAGTTGGGTAGTTTGTGACATAAACCATGGGTGACTGCTCATGTCCATCACATATCCCATGTGTCATTCTTAATCATTCGATTTATTTCCAAAAAATACTTCCAAAACAAAGAAAGCACGACTTATACAAACTACTGACTGTGTTCATGGCCTAAGTCAAGTAAAAAAGTTCATTCTGAACGCCACTGTTGCGGCACGTTTGTCGTATTCCGAGTTTGCGCTTCCTCAACCGCCGACCTGCCGATTTAGATGTTCCTTATCCGGTGGAGGTTGGATGAGGGTAAACCTATTCCGGATGAGGCGCTTGAACGGGCGGTAGAGGAAATGGACCCTCAACCTATTCCGGATGAGGTCACCGGAATAGACCCATTGTCACTGAATCCGAATACAGGCCGTAAAATAGCATGCAATGTGTTTTAGGGGAGAAGACCATTCTAATTGAAGATATTTCCGTGAGCCCATTTAGCCTGGGCACTGCCATCGATGAGGCGACATTGTCTGGTGACATCAAATAACGTGCAATCTAATCACCTGGAAATCATAACTGTAGTAAAGCTCGGAAATTGCTATCATTTCGGCAAGAGAAGTTGAGTCCAGAGGGCCTAATACCTGTGTTATAATAGGAGCGTGATAGTATGTTAAAACACATACGACTAGATTACATTTATTTCAATAAAAAACGCACAAAAGCTGTAATAGCAGTCATGCGAAGCCACAAACTGCTGCCGCACGCCCTTCCACGGCGACCTTGACAAAGACGGGGCAGGGTGTCACCTGGTGCCTCCCTTCAGATGCCGAACCGTGCAGAAATCGCCATCATCCGTTCAAGGTACATTTTTTTTGGTAACAGTAGTTGATTTTCATACATGCTTGAAATGACATTGCAACAGTTGTATGCGGACGCTTAGGTAATAAAACACAACTGGAACACTAGCATTGCCTGCTAGTGGGTTACAATCTAATTGAGTGGAGGCACTACGTTTATCATTGGAATGTATCGACTCGGCGACCATTGCTACCTGCTTGAAGCATATCTATTTGATAATGCCTTACCCGTGTGCGAAACGTTTCTTTTTACTCTGATTATTCGTGACTCGTGTGAGGTGGAAAGCCGAACGCGCTGTCCAGGCAATATACGTCTTGGGAATAATTCACGTGAAATCGAACGTCCATTACCGAACGCAAACTCAAATCCTCGTCGCGGGGTGCAACTGTGAGAAACAAAGAGGAAACAAACAGTGCGGCGGTTGGGCGCGTGTTCCCACGTTCGCAGATGCTGGGCGGCACGCGGCGTCGTTTGTGAGATGGGTCTACCCCCCGGTGGCCGACGGCGCGGTCACGTTTGACCTCAGGCACCAGCGCACCCGCCTCACCGGTACTGTTTGTTCAGCCACCGACCTTTGATGTTCCCTCCTGTCAGGGTAGAGCAGCCTTTGTTTTGGCACGCGGCTTCCACTCGCGTGAAGGCGACGCTGACTTGTCGCCTTTCTGTGTCACGATTTTGACACTCGCTGGAGCTGTTGGGTGTATTTAGACCAGTCGGCACTGCAGTGTTGCACCTCCGCTGTTGTTTTGATGAAATATAGGTCTACACTTTGTCTGGGTAAGATGTGGTTCTGCTTATATTGGCTAGATAAGCTACAATGTATCATTTAGGCAGTATGTAGGATGTTTATACAAGGTGCGCAAGTGTGCAATAATTCACATGAGTGGACATATTTCGCATTGAATAGGAGTTAGTGCGCTGTTTGGTTGCACTATTTGATCGTGACTATTTTTCCGGACCTGTTGACAAGTACCGAATGTCTTTAGCACATGACACGCCATTTAAAAATAGTCATGACCAGCCTGGATAAGTTAAGCAACGTATTGCTACTTACAGCTTGTGATCGATGTCAGATGCCACGTAACTGCCGACTGGATTATTGAGGATATGGATGCTGTCTCTGGGTCACATGTGGTTGTTATATGTCTTTTAGATGCCAGTTTGCTCTTGACTGGATAAAGGTGGTATATTGGCAATTTGCATCTTGAATAGATGTCGCTACTCTTCGCCCGCGACCAATCGGCGTGAGAGATTGGCGACGCTACATGACTCAACGGTCGATGTGTCGAAAACCAATGACCAACAATCATGCATAGAACATGGGTATGCATAGTATGTTGCATAGCAATCAGACGCCGCCCTTCTGCTCCTTGAGACCGATGCGGACCAGTTACTATTGAACAACGAGCTGATCGGGGCCTCAATAAGTTCATGCCCAAAGCTCCCTTTTCAAGATGCCAAAGATCCCTGAAAAGACTACCTTTTTCTACCTGGTAGTGTTTGAGTAGGACATCTGCTCGCTTCCGTCTGCCTGTATTGTTTGGAAAGGATGTCGACCTCGGGTGACACATGTCAGATTTCTGACTGCTCCACATAATTCATATTTGGTTGTCCGGGTCGGCTGTCCCCGTGGATGTCTGGGTCGGCTGTCCCCTAGTCGCCGGCGGCGGCTGCAGCAGTGGCCTCTGATGTCACAGGTCAGATGTCAGCCTGCTCCACATGTCTCAGATGTGGATGTCTGGGTCGGCTGTCCCATAGTCACCGGCGGCGAGTACATCAGTGGCCTCTGATGTCACGGGTCAGATGTCAGCCTGCTCCACATGTCTCAGATGTGGATGTCTGAGTCGGCTGTCCCCTAGTCGCCGGCGGCGAGTACATCAGTGGCCTCTGATGTCACGGGTCAGATGTCAGCCTGCTCCACATGTCTCAGATGTGGATGTCTGAGTCGGCTGTCCCCTAGTCGCCGGCGGCGGCTACATCAGTGGCCTCTGATGTCACGGGTCAGATGTCAGCCTGCTCCACACCACATGTCTCAGATGCGGATGTCTGGGTCGGCTGTCCCCTAGTCGCCGGCGGCGAGTACATCAGTGGCCTCTGATGTCACGGGTCAGATGTCAGCCTGCTCCACATGTCTCAGATGTGGATGTCTGAGTCGGCTGTCCCCTAGTCGCCGGCGGCGGCTACATCAGTGGCCTCTGATGTCACGGGTCAGATGTCAGCCTGCTCCACATGTCTCAGATGTGGATGTCTGAGTCGGCTGTCCCCTAGTCGCCGGCGGCGGCTACATCAGTGGCCTCTGATGTCACGGGTCAGATGTCAGCCTGCTCCACATGTCTCAGATGCGGATGTCTGGGTCGGCTGTCCCATAGTCACCGGCGGCGAGTACATCAGTGGCCTCTGATGTCACGGGTCAGATGTCAGCCTGCTCCACATGTCTCAGATGTGGGTGTCTGAGTCGGCTGTCCCCTAGTCGCCGGCGGCGGCTACATCAGTGGCCTCTGATGTCACAGGTCAGATGTCAGCCTGCTCCACATGTCTCAGATGTGGATGTCTGGGCCGGCTGTTCCCTAGTCGCCGGCGGCGGCTACATCAGTGGCCTCTGATGTCACAGGTCAGATGTCAGCCTGCTCCACATGTCTCAGATGTGGATGTCTGAGTCGGCTGTCCCCTAGTCGCCGGCGGCGAGTACATCAGTGGCCTCTGATGTCACGGGTCAGATGTCAGCCTGCTCCACACCACATGTCTCAGATGTGGACGTCTGAGTCGGCTGTCCCCTAGTCCGACGGCATGCCGGCGGCGGCTACATCAGTGGCCTCTGATGTCACGGGTCAGATGTCAGCCTGCTCCACACCACATGTCTCAGATGTGGACGTCTAGGTCGGCTGTCCCCTAGTCGCCGACGGCGGCTACATCAGTGGCCTCTGATGTCACAGGTCAGATGTCAGCCTGCTCCACATGTCTCAGATGTGGATGTCTAGGTCGGCTGTCCCCTAGTCGCCGGCGGCGGCTACATCAGTGGCCTCTGATGTCACAGGTCAGATGTCAGCCTGCTCCACACCACATGTCTCAGATGTGGATGTCTGAGTCGGCTGTCCCCTAGTCGCCGGCGGCGGCTACATCAGTGGCCTCTGATGTCACAGGTCAGATGTCAGCCTGCTCCACATGTCTCAGATGTGGATGTCTGGGCCGGCTGTTCCCTAGTCGCCGGCGGCGGCTACATCAGTGGCCTCTGATGTCACAGGTCAGATGTCAGCCTGCTCCACATGTCTCAGATGTGGATGTCTGGGTCGGTTGTCCCCTAGTCGCCGGCGGCGGTGTGTCTGTTGTGCCAGAGACGGCGGCTACATCAGTGGTGACTCCCCGGCGCGGAAGATCACCGGGACGCGCTGCTCCCCTCGCGCGACCCGCCCGGCGCGAGGGGGCTGACCCCCAGCCGGCCGGCCAGCTGAGATGTTTACCCTACCCGGGGCGCCCGCCGACGGCCACTAATTAGAAGGCGACCGCCGGCACCGGGCCGATTTATCAGCCACTGCCCAGCCAGCTCTTGGCTTTCGTCTGATTACACCTTCTGTCACGTGGACGGCGGCCGGAATCGGACCGTGATTGTAACTGGAGCGCACGATCTCAACTGTAGGGAGCGACTCGGAGCCTCTGGCACTGATGGAGGCGCCTTCCACTGGTCCGGGGGACACCTGAACCTCTAGGTGCTGGGAATACCTATTACTGGCGGGTATGTGAGACCTTGGCCCTGCTGTGGGGAGGGGAGACAGGCGGGACACTCCCTCAGTAAGGCAGGAACAGGTACCAGGTTCCCCAGCTGGTCAGGAGAAATACCAGGTGCTCTGACAGCTCAGGAGCAGACAACACACAGCAATACCAGGTGCTCTGACAGCTCAGGAGCAGACAACACACAGCAATACCAGGTGCTCTGACAGCTCAGGAGCAGACAACACACAGCAATACCAGGTGCTCTGACAGCTCAGGAGCAGACAACACACAGCAATACCAGGTGCTCTGACAGCTCAGGAGCAGACAACACACAGCAATACCAGGTGCTCTGACAGCTCAGGAGCAGACAACACACAGCAATACCAGGTGCTCTGACAGCTCAGGAGCAGACAACACACAGCAATACCAGGTGCTCTGACAGCTCAGGAGCAGACAACACACAGCAATACCAGGTGCTCTGACACAAAGGTGCTCGACAGCTCAGGAGCAGACAACACACAGCAATACCAGGTGCTCTGACAGCTCAGGAGCAGACAACACACAGCAATACCAGGTGCTCTGACAGCTCAGGAGCAGACAACACACAGCAATACCAGGTGCTCTGACAGCTCAGGAGCAGACAACACACAGCAATACCAGGTGCTCTGACAGCTCAGGAGCAGACAACACACAGCAATACCAGGTGCTCTGACAGCTCAGGAGCAGACAACACACAGCAATACCAGGTGCTCTGACAGCTCAGGAGCAGACAACACACAGCAATACCAGGTGCTCTGACAGCTCAGGAGCAGACAACACACAGCAATACCAGGTGCTCTGACAGCTCAGGAGCAGACAACACACAGCAATACCAGGTGCTCTGACAGCTCAGGAGCAGACAACACACAGCACAGCATAGCAGGAACACGTATCAGGCACCTCGCAGTAAGTTCAGGTCATGGGAGGTACCGTGACACAGTCATCTCGTTTATTTAGTGTTCGCTGCTGAGCTGCTGAACATATGTATGTTGGCGAATGAAAACCCCCTCCCTTTGTTTTGAACTATTTTCAATGCAGAATTCAACATTATTCGTGTCAGAACTTGCTCGTCCTCTAAACCTACAGTTAAGTGTGGACACAAAATAGGCTGATAATTTTAGCTGGGATTTATATACGCTGCGGAAAGAGAAGTGCACCCTCTATATAACTGCATAGCATTACGTATACATATACGTAATGCTATGCAGCTACACGAACATAATATACACCAGGCGATGGATGCGGAAACTAATTTGGCAGTACAAGATTTTCGAAGTCCCCATATTTTCGCTTTGATGGTTAGTTAATTATGTGGGATGATTGATTTTAACCACACGCTTTCGAATTTTCGTCAATAGTGTTTGGACCACTTAACGCCATCAAACCACAATTGGGGCACATATGAAGCAATCAGTTTGACATGTCCCAGCAAAAAGTCCTTCCGATCAAAGCCCCTCCGATCAGGTCAAATCACGGAGTTGTTATGCAGGGACAGGTCCAGGAATTTGCGTGGGGACACTCATCCGGAGGGACGCCATTTCCATGGAGGGCGCCACTATGAAAGTTCCTGGGCTTTTGACTTAATTGGTTGAGCGAGCAGTGAACTAGGGCATCCTGAATTGGCGACTTTTTCTATCAGGGGGCGGGCGCCTTTTCCTCTTAGAGGGGCGGGCGCCTTTGGCTGAAAAATATGTTGAAATATAAAATATGTTGAACGGGAAAGGAGGAGGGTGTACTAGAGGCTCTCAGAGGCTCCTTTCCTATATTGGAGTGGCGCCATCTTCCCATGAATGGAGGGGGCGCACATGCTCAGTGCTCCTTCCCCCTATATCCGCCCCTGACATGATGTGAAGGCTGATACCTGGACAGACCTATTGTTTGACTTCGGTCCATTGATATGAACAGAGCACATACTTTCAATGCCCCTTGCATTTTTTTCCAATTGTCGTCTCCCATATCAGATGCAGCAGCAGCCTATCTCCTTTGGCTGTGTGCACCTTCATTGGATCTTTCAATGTGTGACATTCCTTGGTGAGCTGCCCATAGATCAAGGCAGCCAACACAAGGGTGCCCCGGGATACAAAGAACAATGCAAACTGATGTGTTTAGCTAAATACAATTTGCATTCCATCTGTTTTTTTCTTTCTTTCATTTTGCAGATAGACCACCACCAATTAGTAGAAAGGAAATGCGACCCTGGGAAATCCGCGGACTGATAGCGAGCTAGTAACGCCCACAGAGTTCCCAGGGTCACAAGATGAAAATGTTAGGGGAGTACAGAAATGTTGAAAACAGATTCATATGGAGATTTCTCATGCAGAATAAGATAGGTGTGTACCAGCCTACCAATATCCTTTGACACAAAAAGAAACACAAAAAAGTTCAATCAATCACATACATTTGTACATTTTCATATATCAACACTGATACCAAATCTAGCAGGGTACAACCTTTAAAGCTACCTTTGGGAATTGTATCAGCTATAGTCAGACTTCAGTTTACCTTTGATTTATATAATTCCATAAAGTGACGTCTAATGCATTTCTTTAGCACATCTTTTTTTCCTTGGTACTTGCTGAATACTGGAAAAGATTTTGCATATTACATTGTTCCATGATTTTGGAGCAGAGTGAGTAATAGCATGTAGCCTATATTGTCGATAGGTAAATGGTATAGAGAAATGCGGAATGATTCTTGTACTAGAAGGTGTTGTATATCGAAAAAAGTCAGTCATAGCATGTGGCAATGCGTCATTGACAAATTTGTGCAGAATTAATATGTTTTGTTCTTGCACCATGTCGGTGAATTTCAAAATATTGTACTTAATGAATAATTCATTTGTAGGGTACGTATAACATCTGTAATCATTAATTCGCAAGGCACGTTTCTGGGATTTAATGACTTGGTTTAGTCCAGTGGGATAATTATTACCACAAATCACGGCGCAGTAATTTAAATAGGGAAGGATTAAAGAGTTGTATAAATACTTAAGTTCACGACTTGTTATGAAGTATTTGCCCTCCTCATTTGAAAGATAGATAGGGATGCAATATTTTTTCCTAAATTTTAGAAAAGATAGGGAGTAAAGATATAGGTCTATAATTTGTGAATTTGTGATGTTCTCCTGCCTTGAAAACAGGTGCAACAACTGCTTTCTTTAAATCATCAGGAAATATTCCACCATGCAGACAAAGATTAAAAAAGTGGGTAATCTGCTTCAAGATACTTTTATAGGTAAGCATTAATATGTTTGTGCTGATTCCATCTATGCCACCTCCAACAGATTTCATGTTCTTAATAATTGATTCTACTTGAATTTCACTAGTACTTATATGATCAGAAAACCTTGCATAGGTATGTTCAGCTATATATTCAATTGGATCTTTTTCTATCAAATCATCACTGCCATTTCACTGTTATATCACTGTTATTATTTCACTTATATGTTCACTGTTATTTCACTGTTATATCACTGTTATTATTTCACTTATATGTTCACTGTTATTTCACTGTAATATTATGTCAATTTCACTGTTATGTCAAACCAAATCATCATGCATCCGCCCTTGTTATGATGCGAAGGCTGTTGATCAATGGAATGATGTTGAGGTATCAACATCAACGACCTATTGCTCGGTTTTTGCCCGCTGGCATGAACGTACACATTTTAAATCCATATTTGGGGTATGTTTCAAGTTTCGAAGATCATTGCCATGGGTTTAATTCCGGTTCCAAGTTTGCTTAACATATACGGCGTCTTGCGATACTTGCGACATCAACTCCGTCTTAATCGTCATGGTCACCGGACAGAAACCAGTAGGCTGTCCTGAAATGTGAAGGACAAGTGATATTTATTGGGGTTCATTTTTCATGGGCTATAGCTCAAATTCGCTGACAATGTTGGAAATCACGTACACTGCATGCCGCATGTCCTCAAGCCACACAACGACAGTCCAGTGCAGCTCCGGCAGCACAGCACTGCCCCCACAGCACGGCAGCACAGCACTGCCACCACAGCACGGCAGCACAGCACTGCCACCACAGCACGGCAGCACGGCAGCGTGCCACACAACGACAGTCCAGTGCAGCTCCGGCAGCACAGCACTGCCACCACAGCACGGCAGCACGGCAGCGTGCCACACAACGACAGTCCAGTGCAGCTCCGGCAGCACAGCACTGCTACCACAGCACGGCAGCACAGCACGCCACACAGCACGGCAGCACAGCACTGCCACCACAGCACGGCAGCACGGCAGCGTGCCACACAACGACAGTCCAGTGCAGCTCCGGCAGCACAGCACTGCTACCACAGCACGGCAGCACAGCAGCACAGCACTGCCACCACAGCACGGCAGCACGGCAGCGTGCCACACACGACAGTCCAGTGCAGCCCGGCAGCACAGCACGCCACCACAGCACGGCAGCACAGCAGCGCCACATCCAGGCAGCCCAGCACAGCACTGCCACCACAGCACGGCAGCACAGCAGCGTGCCACACAACGACAGTCCAGTGCAGCTCCGGCAGCACAGCACTGCTACCACAGCACGGCAGCACAGCACTGCCACCACAGCACGGCAGCACAGCACTGCCACCACAGCACGGCAGCACGGCAGCGTGCCACACAACGACAGTCCAGTGCAGCTCCGGCAGCACAGCACTGCTACCACAGCACGGCAGCACAGCAGCACAGCACTGCCACCACAGCACGGCAGCACGGCAGCGTGCCACACAACGACAGTCCAGTGCAGCTCCGGCAGCACAGCACTGCCACCACAGCACGGCAGCACAGCAGCGTGCCACACAACGACAGTCCAGTGCAGCTCCGGCAGCACAGGACTGCCACCACAGCACGGCAGCACAGCACTGCCACCACAGCACGGCAGCACAGCAGCACAGCACTGCCACCACAGCACGGCAGCACAGCACTGCCACCACAGCACGGCAGCACGGCAGCGTGCCACACAACGACAGTCCAGTGCAGCTCCGGCAGCACAGGACTGCCACCACAGCACGGCAGCACGGCAGCGTGCCACACAACGACAGTCCAGTGCAGCTCCGGCAGCACAGGACTGCCACCACAGCACGGCAGCACAGCACTGCCACCACAGCACGGCAGCACGGCAGCGTGCCACAGTGCGATACCGTGCCACAGCGGCACTGGCAGCGACACTGACACGACAGCATGCCACAGCGACACTGACACGACAGCATGCCACAGCGACACTGACACGACATCATGCCACAGCGACGCTGACAGCGGCACTGACAGCGGCACTGACACGACATCATGCCACAGCGACACTGACACGACAGCATGCCACAGCGACACTGACACGACAGCATGCCACAGCGACGCTGACAGCGGCACTGACAGCGGCCCTGACAGGTGCACTGACACGACAGCGTGCCACAGCGTGTCACAGCGTGCCACAGCGTGTCGCAGCGCAACAGCGGCTCGGCACGGCCGTGCCTGTCCCGTCAGCGGTCGTCTGTCGGCACACGTCCCATCAGCACGTGCAATAAATCAGCTGGTAAACATCATCGGTGCGGCGGACGGCAGGCACCATGGCCGCCGCAGCCGGCGGGGAGCAATCGCACGGCCGCCCCATAAAACGGTCCTGATTGGAACCGACGACAAATATTGACCTGCGCGGCGGTCATCCTGATCAGCCGACAGTGTGGCGACGCCGCACTGTCCAACAGGGCGACTGGTCACTGGTCACTAGTCACTGGTCACTGGTCGCTGGACACTGGTCACTGGTCATTGGTCACTGGGCACTGGCCACTGGCCACTGTATACTGGTCACTGGTCACTGTATACTGGTCACTGGTCACTGTATAATGGTCACTGTATACTGGTCACTGTATACTGGTCACTGTATACTGGTCACTGGTCACAGGCCACTGATCACTGGTCGCTGATCACTGAGCACTGATCACTGATCACTGGTCATTGGTCTTTGGTCACTGGCTGGTTACTGGTTGCTGGTCACTGGCCACATGTTACAGGGTATCATTCGAGAAGTTTCCTATCACAAGTATCGCTCAGTACTAAGGAAAAGAGCGTAGATCCAGAAACCGGAAGATCTTCCATTTGGAATTTGGTTTAACCAGTGTAGTTAATTTAGTTGTTTAGTATATTTAATTTGGTTAACCATCTTTCGCTTTGTTAGAATGCAACCATGCAACTAATTCAGTAGCGCATTGTCACCAAAAGATAGTCACATTAAAAAGGTAATTTCTGAGCATTAGCGGAACGTCTCAAAGTGCTGTTTGGGGTGCTCTTCCATTTATAGTTGAAAATCTTAAAATTCATAATAATTATCACACATAGGGCTTGATGCTAATTTAGTGGTGCTTCGCCAACATTATGGGAATTTAATTACCCAAAATACAAGTCAATATGTGTGTGTTTACGGTACGCTTGACCGTCATCCACAAAATAGCTTTGGAAGTGCTGCATCGCACCCATATACCCATCATAATCTGACCTACCAATAGTGTATGCTGCAGTATGAAGTATGCAGTATGTGAACATAGTGATGAGGAGTAGCTCTTGCCCACGATGGGTGGAATAAATTCAGCTCACTATCTATTTGTTGCATCATTTTGTCGATTATCTAGCTCCAACTATATTGTCCCATTTCTACGTGGAGGCTACCAAGACAAAGGCACGGTATAGGTACATAACGCGAAATGAGAAAAAGATATAGGAGACCAAAATACAAGACGTGATCATTTGACCGTTCCCAGCGTCTTCCTGTGAGGCCGAGCAAAATCGCATAGCTCTTCATAGATTCGTCTTCTCAATCCACACGTGGTCTACACGGAATATCCACCCGGAAACCACGCATCACCTGTACTCAGCTGGCATGACGGGTGTTTGTCCCGCTGCCATTTGTGGGCGTGCAGCACCTGACCACCGGTGTGCCTCCAATATCCGCTCCGGTGTTGTTGCGCCGTGCGCTTCCTCGACCGGACGTCTCTCCAACATGCCCCTTCACAGCCAGGCCGATTCCACCGACAGTAAATCACGTGATCGGTGTTTAGGGGCGAAGCATGCACTAAATACAGGGCACGCTGCGTCCAAGGCGTTAATTATGATAGAACGCAGGGCTGCACAAAGACAACCGGTGCTAACTAAATGAGGGGACAATGGCATTTGTTCTGACTTTGACGGCTGCGGCGCCGAGCGGAGCGGCTCGGTTTCGAACCGGCCGCGCCGCGGATAAATTCAATATAATTACGGGTTGAGTTGGTTTTGATTAGTGGTCGGGTGAGCGCGGCTAATCAGTGGCGCGGCCGGCTGCCAGAGCTGGCGTAACCGCGGTAGCACCTCCAGGACGAGGGTCGACTGGAACACTTCGACTACAAAAAGCAGCGCCGCCGCGCCGAGAAATCCCATTACGCGACGGCGCCTCCGAGGCGATGCCGGCTGGTTCCGCCACGGTGGGATACATTCGCACGGATGTTTTTCCGTCTATTTTTCACGCTTCCGAGAAAAATGATGATCTGTGTCATGGGAGCAAAATGGCAAGCACCCGCAGCTGGTGTTCACAGCATCGAAATATTCGCAGTAGAAGCAGTACGATGGCATTGATAATGGTCGATGGCATCTTGGAGTTTTTGCATTGCTGTAAACCAATGGTAGTTATCTAATGATATCAACAGTAACCGGCAAGGAAACCTTTCGCCACTGATTATGATCAAGGACGTCAAAACCAGGGGAAGCTGACGGCATGAGGGGCAGTACCTCCCCTATAATAATTTTAGATAAGTTTAACATGGGCGCTCCATAGACAGAATTTGCAAACCCCCTTTTTTTTAATTTAAAAAATCCTCTTTAAATAATTTTATAAAAAAAAAATTTTTTTTTTTTTTTGTCAAAACACGGAAAAAAAACACATTTTTTTTTTTTCCTTTTTTTTTTTTTTTTTTTTTTTTTTTAATTCTAAATATCCACACCCACAGGTTTGAGATAGGTCCTAGCAGTAAGCCTTTGTGCTTCTGCGCCAATCCAACTTGTTCGATGTGTGCCAAGCCGCTTGTCAATGAAGAATAAGATTGATTCAACGACAGCATTTATAACGACCTCCATTCCACCTGCCGATGCTCTGTCTAAATACGTCGAGGTGTCGAGCTAATTTCAGCCCCGTAATGTCGGCCTTGGAGCGCTGCTCATTTGCCTGTGATAGGTCGCGCGCTGACGCAGCGTCACGGCTGGTATGGCAGCTCGGCCGATAATGATAGTGGACGGCCGGCGTACTGACGGTACCGCACCCCACGGGCGGGCCGTCCATCACGCGCTCTACACGCTGGCCGGCGGAGACGGCCGCTCGTCAAAACCTCGGCGACAGATGCCTCGTCCGTCGCGGCCTCCCGCTACAAGGTGTCTGGTCAGAACACTCCACGCAACATCCACGGCAGTCCGTGCCCAAGGTGTCTGGTCAGAACACTCCACGGCAGGCTCCCCATCCGGCGCGGCCTCCCGCCACAAGGTGTCTGGTCAGAACACTCCACGGCAGGTTCCCCATCCGGCGCGGCCTGCCGCTACAAGGTGTCTGGTCAGAACACTCCACGGCAGGCTCCCCATCCGGCGCGGCCTCCCGCCACAAGGTGTCTGGTCAGAACACTCCACGGCAGGCTCCCCATCCGGCGCGGCCTCCCGCTACAAGGTGTCTGGTCAGAACACTCCACGGCAGGCTCCCCATCCGGCGCGGCCTCCCGCTACAAGGTGTCGGGATATGACTTCCCACGGCCGTTGTCGCCCCGATTTTGTTGGATGGTTTCAGAGCACCCTTCGATAAATGTTGCATCCGGCATAGCTTCTTGTTGGAACGTTTCAGAACTGTCTACAACGGATCCCGACGCTCCGGTGTGTCTTCCCGCTGAAGGGAATATCAGCTCCGTCATATCTTCCCGCTGGAAGGTGTATCAGCTCCGGCGTGTCTTCCCGCTGGAAGGTATATCAGCTCCGGCGTATCTTCCCGCTGGAAAGTATATCAGCTCCGGCATATCTTCCCGCTGGAAGGTATATCAGCTCTGACGGCCACTTAGCGCCGGCTCGCCTCGTGTTTTCGGCTTCTGTGCAGAACGTTGGGTTAGGCTGGGATTGCGAGTGGATATGAGCATTGAGGAACATACCCAGCATTACTCGATGTGGTAAGGTGTGCTCGACAACGCTGGCGTGAACTATAAGCGATGGTGTGACTCTACGGGTACAATTTGCGTGAAAATGGTCCGGATTTATTTGCGGTGGTATGCTTAATAGACTTTGAGTGCAAAATCATTTGCATATCAATTACTCTCAGAAGTATTATGCTGGTGAATTATATAGGATTATTTCAAGGTCTATGGTTTTACATTCGATTCATGCTGGTTATTATTATATTTGTAGAGTAAAGTATCAATGTTTGTATTCATCTGAGGACGTTGCCTTTTTTGCAAATGACTCCCGCATGTCTTATCAAAACTGGTGTTATTTCGATGCCAATGATGTGGCCGCGGTTTATTTGAATCACTTGAACAGGAAGCGAACACTCGCTGACACGCCCTATCACCAACAATGGCGATATACAAGGAGGAGAATATATGAGTGCGTCCTTTATAATTCATGTTAATAGCAAACGAAAGCGCAGGCGTGTTAGCAGATGTCAAACACACCCCATGAAATGACACACTCCTGGACTTCAGCCGATATAATGACACGCTCCTGAACTTACACGTCAATACAACGTTGAATTAATAACAAAATAAACTACAATAAGTGTACAAAGTGGACCGTTCAGTGACGAGTCACTGGCGATACAAGCCGTTTAAGGGAGAGGCCGCCGCGTTAATAGCGTGGCAGTTACACGGGTCGAGAAAATGACGGGGCCATTACGATTAGCGCGCCGAGACGCGGTCGGCGCGTGTTTGCCGAGGCGCCGTTCCCACCGCGGGAGGACGGCGCGGCGGCGGCGGCGTGGCGGCGGCGCGGCCGCCCCCGGCCCGCCTCGGGCTGGCCATGTCACTCTCCGGCCGCGTCAACTGCCGCCGGCCCAGCGCGCCGGCGACCGGCCTCATTAACCGGGCCGCAATCGCGCCACCCGGCCGTATAATTAGGCTACCGGTGTCTGCACCTGTGACGAGCAAACATCGCTGGGCGCCGCCTCCGCCGGGCGGGTCGGCTTCAAAGGTGCCGGCCGCCGAGCGCCCGACGGTCAGGACCTGGCCGTCCCCCAGGGCGCCGGTCGCGTCACGTCGCGGCTGCCCCGTCACGTCGCAGCCGCCCCCGTCCTGCCGCCGTCGGCCTCCATGCGGATGGTTTGTGGTGGTGCTGGCTGAAGATTGGTGTAACAACAGTGCTTGCCGGCACCTGGCTTTTGAGAGCTGCTTTGCTGGTCGTTGGAACGTGCTATTTCAGTGCGTACAGATTGCGGACGAGTTTGTTTTATACCTGATATCCCGATTAACGTGTGTTGCCCTTGTGCCTTTGCACACTGGGCATTATACCCGAGTGCGCCCATACCCAAGACCTAGCCGGAGGCCGTGAGCTGACGGCGCCGCCTCCGTGGCGACCTGCCGACCCGTCTCGAGTGATCCCCGACCAGCCGTCCGCTCGCGCGCGAACAGTGTCAGTCTGGGTCTCTTGCGTTGTGGACAGTGCACCGTTGCAGTTGATGTAGCACAGCATTGCACCCGTGCAATATTATCGCAACACGGGAAGAACACGAACAGAACACCGATGACGGGACCACGAAGACCTGTCTCAGATTCCAATCAATGGGCTATGTATGACCGAAACAGTCGAAGCGCCCCTAAGCCCAAATAGCCAGCCAATCAACCAGATTCAAATCACAGAACTGAGACCCAGACCCTTTCCAATATAATTTTCTGTCCCATCACCAAATACATTTTGGGAGTTGATGGCACGGTAGGCTGCGAGATGTTCCATGGCATTTTGCACTTGGTTTCACCCGATCTGAAACTGCCAGGGTTAACAAAGATACTATCAAAATAAACGGTTTATGTCCTATCTAATTCGTGTCATTCGCTTGCAATGAATACCACGCCAGAACGTGGCATGGTCATGTCAATAGCAGCACCCAGTACTGTGCGGAATAAACGTCAAAAGCCTTCTGTTGGTAATCTTTTGCAATGGGATGTTCGTTGCTTTGGCCACAATTCGTGATTACTTGGGTGCGCTTGAACAAGAAGTGCGGCGATCTGCCAAGGAGACGAGTGACGTGACCGCTTCCTCACTTGTGGTGGAAGAATTTGTCGACAGGTACGTGCTTGGATGGTCCCTATGACATGCTATGCACTACCTGAATATCAATTACATGTGTGGGTGATGTGGGTCAATGTCAAGTCAGACATTGAGATGGGCGCAAACATCGGCTTCTTTTATTGGCTTTGCCTGGTACTGATGTCTACTTGAATCCTTCCATGACGCATCCTACGTAACCAGCGAATACGACATCTAGGGCAAGTCGCGGCCAACTATCACGTACACTCTATGCGTATTTCCACTAATACGTATTTCTGCAGGCCTTTTTGGCTGGCGATCTGCAGGGACGACGGTTTTCTATACCCCGAACCTTGCAACAATGCTGTTGATTCCGCTTTTTCAGTTCAGTTAAAAATAATCGTACTATTGGTACCATATGTCTCCTAATGCTATATTCCGTCGAATTGTCATTGTTTTTCGTGTACTCTGAGCCTCCTGTCATGACTAATAGTCATCTTGGCATAGAGCCTCACGGCACTACAACAGAGCCTCACATTTGGTGTTGGGTCGTCCTTGTGTGCTCTAGGAGTCTTCTCTCAATGCTAATGAGTCAGCTGCACGGGACCGTCAAGTATCATGGGGTACCTGTCGGGTGTTTGAGCCCTCCTAGGGCGTCCTAGCCTGGGATGTCCGGGCCGGGCGGCATGCGGGTGCTCCTCTCGGGTGGTGAGGTCTATTGTGAGCCTCAGAGGAATCTTACCAATACCGCTGATGCGGCTGGCTGTGGGTCTTCTGCCGGGTCGTTGGGACTTCTCTCGCGCTCTGGAGGCCTCTTGTCAATACTGACGTGTCTCTTGGCCTGGGGCTTCCGGAAAACATCATGGACCTTCTTGTATTCTTTCATACATTTTAGCAGGGATGCGGAGCCAGGAAAATTTTGGACGGCTGCGGCTCCGACTCCGGCTCCGGGGAAGTATCCCGGCGGCTCCGGCTCCGGCTCCGGCTCCGTACATCCCAAACGTGAGCCGCCCAGCTTTTAACGGCTCCGGCTCCGACTCCGGCTCCGAGTAAAATGTCTCGGCGGCTCCGGCTCCGGCTCCGGCTCCGGGAAAAATGTTCCGGCTCCGGTGGCTCCGGCTCGCATCCCTGCGTTTTAGGATGGGTGGGCGTCCATACATTTTAGGGTGGGATTGTTTCCCTCCTTTTTCACGGCACGAGGTACGGTTTCGAAAAATGGTCGGACAGATCCTACCCTCTTACCCTCGATAACAACAAAATTGATGGAGCTTTGTCCAAGCTCTGTCTCTTTATGCCAATCATGTGGGCACCCCTGATCTTGCGTACGACTGCTAGTGTGCGGCTGCCCTTCCGTAGGCTCGTGTACACGAGCATTTGCGCACGCCTTTGCGTTTACGTACCTAAATGATCTTGCGTTCATTTAGGTTTACATATGTACATTTGCTCATAGGCACATTTGTGCAAAACTGCATCTGCGCTGACGTGCATTTACGCTGGCCCTCCTTTCGTGCATTTACACGTACGTGCAATTGTTCATGTTTATGTTCAGCATTGCAATCACTAGCAAAATATCACCCGTATTATGGGTGACGTAACACACCTACAACGAATAGAGTAAATTCAGTAAGCACACTTCTGGGAAGCCAGAAGTGACCCACATTCTTTCAGACATTTTCCCATTGATGATGACCCTGACGTTTATCGGACAATTAGGAGACAAACCATCTGAGCCCGCGCCTTAACGGGGGATCTTCAACCGCCGCCTCCCCCCCCCCCACCCTTAGGTTTTTCGCGGATATTGAACGAGCGGCGCGAGGCAGCGCGCCCAAATTTGGCATACCTTTTCCCGCATCAATTTGGCATGTTATGTCAAACTTTTGAAGTCAGGTCGTTTGGGTCAACGAGTTTGTTTGTTTGTTTATTGGTTGGTTCACGACACACTTTATGCACATTCATGGCCAATGGCGCCGCCCACACTGTTTCGCCGGTGGGCCGCGGGATTGGGAGGGTCAACGAATTAATCTAGGTCAAGTGAGGCCACCTCCAAAAAAGTTAAACCAGTCGTCACGCTTTAACGGGCACATATATTTTTATGAAACTTTCAGTGTTTGCTTATCTTTAGGGATTCAACAAAACGTACAAGAGAAATTTGTCATTTTTTCCGTTTTTGTCTACTTATATATCTTGCATATTTGCCTATTAGAGTTCAAAGCGAAGATTCTGGCTAAAGTATGCATTTTTTGTTAGGGAAAGTTGACTTCCAACAACGTTTCTCGGTCTGTTCTACCCATTAGGAAAAGAAAATTAAAGAAAACGTGAAAACTCAAAACTTCGAGAGAAAAAAAAGGTGGCCAAAAGCTTTTATGGCTCTGGTCGATTTCGCTCTCCATTTATGATTCCAAATATTTTTTCTCCCAAATATCCCCCAAAATGAACTCCCCAGAGCCAAAAATCATAATGTAAGTCGTGAAAAGTTGTGAAAATCTAGCCCCCTAGTGACGTCACTTTTGTGGTAAAAATATTTTGGGGGTGGACTCGAACCCTACGCGTCGAGCGCTTTCGGATGATACTTCTTTCGTTTTCGTGCGACGCTTAGTTTGTATTTTAGATGGGGTTACTATCCCCCCATCTCGAGACGGGGTGTGAGGATCTGACCGGAGAGAGGGTTAATGAAGGATCCTGCAAGTGATGCGAATTGCCTATATGATGATGATGATGATGCCTATATGATATTTAGATGATGAGCCTAGATTAACGCTCTAAAGAGCAGCCGAACAGTTTTTGTAGCAGCACTCTGCCTGGTCCAATATGACACGCTGCATTTGCTTCTGCGTGTTTACTTGTACACTCGCCTGCAGTGAAATGTTCTAGGGAAGAATATGAACTTTGGGTTCTTCTGCGACGTATTCAACCGCTAGGCTATGTAGCGTCGCCAACCTCTCACGCCGATTGGCCGCGGGGGACTCGGTAAATTCCGTCGGTTTTGATATTCGAACCCACAATCTTGCGATCAAGAGTCCGACGCTCTCCCAGCTGAGATACCGCGGCCCCCCAAATGTTCTAGGGGACCTTTAACTACGGCTGGCCTCTAGGAACGTAGGTTGTGGTGCTCCACATCAATAATTACTATATATAATAAATACAGCCATGCAGTGATAAATACGGGTCTACGCTGATCCCGCCTTGCGTTCCTCAGTCGGCCAAACAACATTGGCAGTTCAGCAAGCGGTCCGCCACTGGAGCTCTGTAAACAAGCAGTATTTGATCTCGGTGGATTTCGGACTTCGGCAACACAGAATGTTCTGGAAGTGTTAGAAGGAGCTCGGTTGCAAATGATATAGATATAGATGAAAGGCTGATGATGGCAACGGAGCATTCTCTTAACCTAAAATAATAATGGAAGTTTTAACCTTTACACTTTTTACAACTTTAGTTCGAATTCTTGCTGCGGTAGCTTTATAAATCAGGATCGAATTGCTAAACAGGCCTTGTTGCGTTAGCCCTGGCCGCATCACCTGATCCATGAATTGCAGTTCTACAGTAGAAATTTGTCAAAGCGTTTCACGTGCCGTTATTGCACTAACGCGACCACCCCGATATCTCGCTTTCGACATTATCGTGCCAGTTGCCAACTAACCCTCCCAGCCAGGGGCTAAAAACGAGCACGTGAAGTGATTCGAACCACGTCTTGCCAGGATAGGCGAGACCAGCACAGGCCAGTGCTTAAGCTAACTGAGCAGCCAGGGCGGCAAACCTCCAGGTGACACTTGCATGCTTAGATCAGATGCATTGGCAAATCGATTAATGACGATTAAAATACACCTGTTTCATTGATCATCATGCATTTTTTAGCGTACGGCCTATGTTGTGTGATAAATATTTATGTTTATGTATACACTGTGCGGTGTATTGGTAGCGACCTATTCAGATTTCTACGCCGATAAAATGCTACCTAAATCGGATACCATCCAACCATTTTACAATAAGAAGTGTTTAGTCTATATTACTTCACCGAAATGTAACCGGGCCATCCGTCATTCTTGGTACGGCGCTTCACAGTTCGGCGTTGCTAGATAACCAATGGCAGTTCAGGCGCCCTTAAGCCCTCAGTTCGGCGTTGCAAGATAACCAATGGCAGTTCAGGCGCCCTTAAGCCCTCAGTTCGGCGTTAAGTGATGGTCTACCAGATTGACCATGGGCCAGTGTCCATAGATGGGAATCTGCCTTTTCGATGATCACGTGGCCACTTGCTCTGCAGTCGTTAAGAGGACCGGCAAGTCAGTGGTGCTGCTGTATTTGCGTCTCAGTTGCACCGACAGCATTGGATCGTTTATAACGCAGACATGGACTACCACTTAAATTATTTTGAAAAGGGAAAATAGTCAACTTGAAGGAATTATGATTCAGTAACAGTGAATGCGACAGAAGAATTTGAAGGAGCGCACAGACGGTGGCGAAGTGATGAAACCGCTATCAGGTCGAAAGCGAGCTGCGTACCAGGACAAAATAAGGGTCTGGTCACAAGCGGACAACCACTCCAGAGGAAGATGCTGCAATTGTTGATGAAGTATTTAATTTTAGCCGATATCACTTTGGAAACATAATTGCATAACATTTAAATGAATGCAATATATCGCGCAACTTACTGGGTCTTCGCATCTTGAACATGCTCAGGATTTCAATGCTTATTTGCTTACTATCGTACTTTGTGCAATCTGAGCATTTCAAACGAACCGTGGCGTGTAGTGATGCTGTGTAGAATTACGTTTCGGATCAGTATTCCCTGGAAGCCTCGGACATTTTCTTTTCTTTTCAATTACAACGGTGGCGTCCTATGCACGGGTTGAGATGCTGAAAAAAAACTGCATGTGAGCGATTGGTTCAAAGGCGCTTTGAAGAAATCCTTTCCAGGCAATGCCCATAGGCTCCACGTTAAAGCTCAGCAGACTTGGGGTGGTGCTGAAACCATTGCTGAATGCATAGATCCACTCATTTAACGCGAGCAATTTAGGCCACACAAGTATATATATATATATATATATATATATATATATATATATATATATATATATATATATATATATATATATCTTGATTGGGATCGAAGAAAATGGGAAGACTCCGGTTGTGGTCGCCTCTTTGCAGCATAAATTTGATGACTCAAGGTTAATGCCTTCGAGGTCAAATGAGGTTGACCGATGAGCCGGCGCCACGATGCCTGCGAAGCCTATGTGGAGGCCGCCCAGGAGGTCGGCTTTAATCCCAGCAGCTCGCATGCTTGCCAGCATGCGTTACACATTTGCTCGGCGTGCGATGCGCTTAGCGATTTGAAACGAGCCAGAATATTTAATTACAATATTCCTGCCCGTGCGTGGGATTTCGTCGAAAACCAGGCGAGATGGGGAGATTTCCCACCTCCCGCCTCCAGTGCGCATATTAAAGCAGTTTTGTATTATTCGGCCTGGTTTACAAGTCAATTACTACATCCCGTACTGCCGTCTGGTTCATCAAGCCCCGTTTCCTGGTCACTTTGCGTGGTCACCTTGTCCATTTCCACTATCGTGTCAGATTGTTGACATTTGTTCATATACTTAGTTAATCACGTTCACGTAAAAGCTGTAATGCATGATACATTATAACTTTTGCCTTATTTCTGGATGTGTTAGCAATGCCAAAAGCTTGACCCTAAAATATCTTCGTTAATACAAATTCCATCGATCTTGACGATGGTTCGGACACTTCCCCGACACTTGGACCTATGGTTTGGACACTTGGACCTATGGTTCGGACGCTTGCCCGTGACGAAGCTGTCACGCAACGCACACCTGTGAAGTGGTGCAGCCTACCAGTAACTAATGGTGTGGAGCGGCACAGCCCGCGTTCTTAGCGGCCAGCCATAGTTAGAGGTCCCCTAAAACATTTCACTGCAGGCGCGTTACTCACGCACATTCGCACTTACTTACATTTTCCATTACCATTACCACTACCATTGCCACTTGCGCTTGCGCCAATTAAAATTTGTCATGCGTACATTTTCCCTTGGGTTATTTCGTCCCACATACATTAACCCGTCCCTTCTCGGGGGGGGGGGGAGGGTCTTCAACCTTCCACCTCAGGGTTTTCGCGGATAGTGATCGAACGGCGCACGGCAGCGCGCTGAAATTTGGCATACCTTTTTCCACATCAATTTGGCATGCTGTGTCAAAATTTTGAAGTCAGATCATGTAGGGTCAACGAGTTAGTCAAGGTCAAGTGAGGTCACCTCCAAAAAAGTTCAACCAGCCGTCACGCTTTAATGGATACAGATATTTTAATGAAACTTTCAGCATTTGCTTATCTTTAGGGATGTAACATAACGTACGAGAGGATTTTTCGTTTTTAACTACATGTAAATTTTGCATATTTGCCTATTTCAGTTCAAACCGAAGATTCTGGCCAAAGTAAGCTTTTTTTATTAGGGTAAGTTGACTTCCAACAACGCTTCTCTGTCTGCTCTATCCATTAAAAAAAGGACAATTAAAGAAAACTTGAAAACTGAACTTTGAAAGTAAAAAACAAATATTTTGTCGGCCAAAAAAATGTGTGGCCCTGGTCGATTTCGCTGTTCTTTTCTGATTCCTAGTTATTTTTTATCTCAAATATCCCCCAAAATGAACTCCCCAGAGTCAAAAACATAATGTAAGTCGTGAAAAGTCGTGCAAATCTATCCCCCTGTTGACGTCACTTTTGGGGGAATTGTTTTAGAGGGTGGATCCAGACCCTACTCGTCGAGCGCTTTCCGATGACATCTCTTTCGTTTTCGTGCGACGCTTAGTTTGGATTTTAGAGGGTGTTTACTATCCGCCCCCCGGACGGGGTGTGAGGATTATACCGGAAAGACGGCGCGGGTTAATTTTTTTAAAATTATTATTAATAATTTGGTCCGAGTTGTTGCTGGGGTGGCTTGAGGAGCCAGGGTTCTATTGCTAAGCAGAGCTTGTTGCGTGAACCCTGGCCCCACCACCCGATCCACGAGCTCCAGTTCAACGGCAGAATTTAGACCGAAAGTTTAACGTGCCGCCAATGCACCGACACGGCCGCCCGGTAGCTCGTCCCCGACCTTATCGGGCCAGCTGCCAACTGACACTCCCGGCCGGGGGCTAAATGCGAGCGCGCGAAGCGACTCGAACCCTGTGTTGCCAATACAGGGGAAACCGGTGCAGGCCAGCGCTCTAACCAACTGAGTTACCAGGGCGGCATGCACATGTGCTTTTATGCATTGGCGCGCCAAAGGCTGGGGGAAGTCGACGCCGGTTCTTATGGTTCGACGTTGTTTTATAATCTCAAGGCGTGCAAACAGAGACGGACACAACCTGCTTTCGCCCAGCAACAATGCAAATCCGCTTTATAGTTTTCCCATTTCGCATCCCACACCAAAACTGCGATACCCCGCTGATTTTACTGCGCTTGTCTATGTGCATCATTTCTCGCGTAGATTTATGCAAACGAACATTTGTGCATACGCATACTTGTCCTTGCGTTCATTTGTGCTTGCGTACGTACATTTGTGCATGCATGCAATTGCACATACGCACATTTGCTCTTGCATACAATCTACTGTACGCACATTTGCTTTACGTACATTTGTCCGTTTTCCAGTGGTTTCTGTTACCATGCAAAAGAGGGGCAAAAAAGTGGCAACAATGAAGAATGTTTGCTGGTGTCGGAAAATTGAACGAATTTTTTGATGCGTGCATTTGTTTGTACACCCAACAAGCACAAACAACAGGTAAAATATGCTTTGTCTCGACATTCAGTGGGATTCGAATATCTACTTTCGACTCCGCATTTCGGCGCGTACCTCAATCACATATGAAAACATAGAGCCTAAGTGGTTGTGTTGGCGACGCACCTACATTTTGTCAATCTCTGTTCACAAATTGCAGTCTGTTTCCAGGTAGTGGAGACAAAAGTGCCGGCGCACCAGGATTCAAACAAATGTTGCATTTAATCGGCGGTATGGTGTCGAGAAACGGGTACATGCTTCACACATCGACACACATACCCTCTGAGTGGACCGAGCAGATCAAGAACCGAGCGGTGATGACCCAGCAAGCTAGCGACGGAAACTGGAACGAGGGCGATGAGTGGCGGTGGTAGGTAGCTAAAGCGGCGCATCGAACAAATGAAAGTGGCTAGCGTTTCAGAGTTGCGGGACCACAGCATGTGGAATGGCAGCTGCATGGACCGACATTGGGATCTGTTGTCCATTGTTGGAGGTCAACAGCACAATAAAGTTCAGTCGAATTGGAGCCTCGGTCTGATATATTCCTGCGAGTGGCATATTTCGATGGACCGGAATATTTGTCAGTCTTGCAACGAAACCCTGAGTTATGGTTATTGCACCATTTTGAAGAAAAGTTGCGTGCCCTCACTGTCAGCTGCTTTACACATGTGTATTATTCAGCTTAAAATTACCGCGACGTCAAGTTCAACCTCTTCGGATGGAATCGCGATGGGTTACTTTAGCCGGGAATGAACATGTCGGAGCCAACGTTCATATTAAAATGAATGCAGGCAAAATCAGCATCACATGGCCACGCGAAGACAAGCGCCTATATATGGAATTATGCTGCGGTTCGCCAACAAGCAGTGCACTACATACGACGGGACGCGATGCCGTCCAGAACGGAATCCTCGTCTGGCTAGTGTCAGTCCGCGGAAGATCACGGAACCCTTCGGCTCCCACCCATTTAGATGTCGTCAGCGCATCTAAATCGGTCACGTTAGCAAGTCAGAATCGGAGTCATTGCACGCCAGTCACGCTGATCGATGCGATTTGTCATCGTCGGCTGCTGACGTGGCGCACTTATTGTGGCTAGGAGCAGTCGGGGACTGCGCGTGGGTGCCGACCGATACCGCCCGCGGCTATCGGGTGGTCTGGCATAACTCTGTAGAGACGCCGCCGGGGCAGCCGCATAGTTCGCACCCCACCAGCGTCACACATCAATCACAGTAGTTTCAACGACTAAATCAAACAGTTGCGGCGGCGTCGGCTAGTGTCGGCCACTCTGGGGAGGGGAGGGGGCGTGCTGGTCGGCCGCCGCTGCCGCCCGGTCGCCGCCGCTGGCGCCAGCCAGTGTGCAGCAGAAGTCGACTCTAGTCCCGGTAATGGTCATAGCGGCCCCGCTTCGACGCGCCGTCCGGGACATTATCTCATTCCTTCGGCATCATCATTGTGTTCATCCCTTTACCAAGCTGTAATACAGCGACCCTACCAGCTGAAATTACAGTCATTGGTCGCCCTGGTCGGCCAGACTTTTTACTGTATCATTTACTGGAGACATGAGATTTGTGCGCCAAACTGTGTATTATCCGGGTCATTTTCCCCGAGCAGTAATGATGAGGGATCTTAGTAAATTAGGCATTCACTCCATCGGTGATTACTTGACTGCGAAGGTATCAATAAAGATCGTTCCCCAGTCTGAAATCGGTCCGCAAAAAGGGTATGGTTTGGACTTGCTACTTGAGATGGAATTTATGGCGTGGTCACTTCGCATAGACCAAGGATACGCCCTGGTCCGATGGTGTTTGTAGTCCGGCAGCGAAACTAAGGACAGACATGCCAGTGCTTGAATCTAGGTCCGAGTGTGGGCTTGGCAGCAATAGCATTCGCTATTATCTTATGCAAGCACCTAAGAAATGTGGCAGAGTGCCAATGACTCGAACAGACATTTCATTGCTCTGCCTAGATGGGAATATTTGGGACGTGCAACACGTGGGGAAGTCCAACAGGAATGGTTCATATTATGCCATGCAAAGTTCCGCGGGACACAACAGCGACGTTTTTTCAATCAAAATGACGCGCGAAGTTCATGAAATCCCATGAAATTAATACGATTTGTTTTTACCGGATTTCCTCTTTTCCAAAACTCCTTTTGCTCTTAAATTTGGGCAGATGTGCACCGCATAACACATCCGTAGCATGCATGGAGAGGGAAGTGGAATGGGTGTCGGGATCCCTCGCTGAAGAGTACACCAGATGAGGTCCTTCCGGACCGTACCATAAACGCACGCATTACCAGCCGGCTCCTCGGCGTCAGAACCATATCATGCACACCAGACTGACGGGTCTTCCACCAAATATTATAGCCTCACATAAATATGTCGCCGCTCTCCCGTCGTTCGCACAAATAAACGAACAAAGGTGTGCCATGCGCGGCATGGTACCGACTGCTTGGCAATGTCAATGTCAGCGGTGCGTGGACGGCGGCGGGGGGGGGCGCTGCTGGTCCAGGGAGGGTGCCGACACACCGCCGGATCCGCACCACCGGCGGACGTCCCCGGCTGGTGGTCTGGCACTCGGGCCGGTGGTCGCTGACACGTGCGACGCAACACGTGGCTGGGACACTGGGGGCTGCGGAACAGACCGACAAGACCGCCGACAGCATGCGATGCGGCGGGAGGGGACATGGAGGAGGGGGCTGCTGGCGGACCGACAAGACGCGATACGGGGGGAGGGGCGGATCGGTGTCCCGCTGTCGACGAGGCGACATGCATCCGGTTCCGGCTCGTAGTTCCGGACAATGTCTGGCAGACGTCAGGCGGCAGACGGGCTTCCAAGCTCCTTGCACACCGTCCTTTTGAGACCATCATCTTGGAGTGACAGGGGGCTGCTAGAACATACCGGCAGCTGGAACATACGGCCTTCTGAAGCCTACCGGCAGCTGAAGCCTACTGGCAGCTGGAACATACAAGCAGCTGGAGCTTACAGGCAGCTGGAACATACCGCCAGCTGGGGCATACTCGCAGCTGGAGCATGCCGGCAGCTGGAATATGTCCGCAGCTTGAGTACATCAGCAGCTCCTGGAGCATGCCGACCGCCTGCACTTGGATGCCACCACTGCACTAACCAACTGTTACAGCAATGTGGGTCTCCATATAGTCAGAGGTTATTATGCGGGAACTAGATTTCGACAAGAAACTCGATGAACTCTACGTCATACAGAGGCTCACAAAACCGATGCATTTTGTCTTACTATAGCTCGAGTACGAGCACGTTGAACAACATAATTTACATATCATACTGGAGTATTATGGCATTATGGACCTTTAATCACTTAATATCCAAACTACATCGGACTATTCTTGTACCATCTAGAGCACGTGCTCCATGTGTCCTCCGTTTCTGCGGAGTCGCAGCTAATTCAACCCTCTTCCTCAGACTTTCGGATTGACTTCCGGCACGTGCCACTTGAGATTGAACGAATAACAGCTTCCGCCGCCATATTCAGCTGCTGTAGTGTCTAAATATTACTCTGGTATACCACTCCCTCCAAGTGATCCACTAGAGGAAGTGGTCTGGTGCGCTCAGGTTAGACGAGTTCGTCGGCCAAGGATGCAGCGTCTTCCGCGAGATCACACGTGTCCCGAACTTGTTCTGAGTGACCTTCAGGTCGTCTAGATTGAGGTGTGTCGGGTTGCGCTGTCTTGCTAAACTACTGAAACTACTGGATTGAGGCAATGTCAGAACATTTTTGTTCAAGAGTTGCCACAAACCGCTTCAAAATCATAGCGCACCGTTCTGCTTTGAAGATGCGTCATGCATCATGCATCATGCGTCCCTCTATGTCCTCGAACCAAAAGGTATCCATGATTCCCGAGCCGCTTATGCCATGCCACGCCATAGACTTAGAGCCGTGCAGGGCTCTTTCCACCACGTTCGGTGTGCTTCATACCGAAAATCGGTCGTTATGGATGTTGATATGGTCATTGAAGTGGAAATGAGCCCTTTCAGTGAGCCAAATATTGTGCGAAAAAATAGCTTCATATGACTGGAACTACCCTATTACACACTTGTAGAAGTTGACCCCGTCTGCACATTTATTATGTGGGTGTCTTGGCCTTATCAAGAGCTTGTATAAGCACATATCCAGGTCTTCTTTAAGTATTTTTATCCAGTCCCAAGGGTACAACTGGCTTCTTAGAACATGTGATTCGCCGCCTTTCGAGAACTTTCGAACATGACTCCTTGCGAATTTCGGACCATTTCTTCGCGTCTGACTATCATTATTGTCCTATAGTTCCGCCTTACGAGAGTTCCCTTGCGGATATTTGTCGTAAAACTGTTCCTGTGGTGCTCAAAATTGCATTGCAGCTGGGTGCTGTCTTTGCTTTGAAGTCGCTCCGGGAGTGCCCGCTGCGTAAGATAATCGGCTTTGGGCCTCACGATGTCGGTTTTGAGGACAGTGCTGTAGATAAGCATGATAGTGACTGTTAATGCTTCATCAGACAAAATCTGCATTCCACTGTGCATCATTTTGTGCAATTAAGTTATTGATTTATATCTTAGTCATCTCGGCATCGACTTTAAATGTACCACTTTGTGTGAGCCACCATTTCAAGCGCAACGCATTGGGATGCAACTCGCGGCACCGTCGAGCATCCCCACTTCCTAGGCCTGTGAATATGCGTCGACCCCCACCACCACCACCAGTCCAGCCAATGCAGCACCAACACCTCCAGTGTTAGTGCGCTCAGCAGTCAGCTGTCTGCAGTCAGTCGCGGCTAGGTGCAGTCAGTACAGATTGCCTGTTCTCAGTCCAGCGGCTGTACAGCCAATCAATGTCCGTGCCAACGACTGCAACCATTCCATCCCATCCCCAAGGCACGCAGCCAATACTTTGAGTAGCGCAGCCAGGGGCGACACTGGGTCCAGTACCCCATCAGGTTTCGGTGAAATATTTAGGATTACAAGTGAGCAGCTTCCAAAATGGCATGACAAAAAAAGGAAAAACTAGAGTTGCTTCAACTTTGTCCAAGTCCACTTCTTGATTCAGATACCGGGTTCGGAAGTGGTCAGGTTCCTCCCTCTTAAAAAAGCTGTTCTCGACTGTGCGCCTGAGCCCATTCTTACAATTGGCTACCTTACACCCGGCACGTTAAGTATCCCCAGTGACATCGGTGGGATAGAAGGGACATCCGCCTACTTCTTCCTATCTGAACAATTGGTTTCATGAGAAACTCCTCCACATTACGGATCGTTCATGTGACGCCGATCCAAGTCAATTCAGATACTGCCCATTGGTCATCAGCCGTATTTTATGAAATCGACTGAGTAGGGTAGCAGCTGCTGAAAGCATTTATGCAGCTTCGACACGTTATCTTTCACGAGGAAGTACTTGGAGGTGGATTCTGTTGCTTGGAAACCTTAGTCATCACAGAATCGTGCTTCGGCATTTGGGTGAGAGTGCGCTGAACCAGTCCTCACCGACATGGTTGGGTATTAGCTGATCGAAACTCACTGGTTCAGTTGAACATGCGGCATCGCCCGCTCGAAAGTCGGCGCAGTGACGCGCCGGTGTCCTGTAGCCAGTCGTGTGACGCCTCAGCCACCACTGTTGTTGTTGCGCGGTTCCCAGATCACTCACGTGGCCGGCTGTGGCTGGCAGTGTTTTTCATAAAGTGGCCATTACGCTGATGCAGAGCACCCGCCCTTTTTGTCTCGCCTCTGGAGACAAGCCAGACCTGTGCTCCTTGATCTGTGTGGTTTACCAAAACGGCGCCGGCGCTCTTGAACGCTAAGAAGACGTCTCTGGGAGCTACGACACGCCGGCCAGCCGACACAAAAACGTGATATGTTATACGCGATGTGTAGTGTATGGGCCCTTTGGGTGCACTTACTCGCGATAAATACGTGATTCATAAAAATGCATGATGTATGAATGTATGGATTTATGAGACATGGATGTACGAATGGATGGAGTATGAATGAATGAATGAATAGGTGGATGGGGTATAAATGGATGGATGGATGGGTGGATGCATGCATGCATAAAAGGGAAAATGCAGGACTACGAACTGAAGTTTCATGAAAACTGGTCGCGCCCGAAACGTGTGGTTGTTCAATGACGTAATTCGTTTCAGATTTGTCATGATCGAGTGCTTTTCTTTCTCACAATGTGGACGTTAGGAATGTGAAGTCTCTGAATAGTTCAAAGCCACTGGTTCAAGCCTGGAAGCCGGCACTATATTTGTGGCGCAACATGTCTTCGCTGACGGACAGCTATGTGTAACGTCATACCAGGATTTCGAAGGCGTCACACGATCAGAACGTGAATCTAATGCTTCTTCTGATGGCCGCCGTCCGGTCGAAAATATGAGTGAGAACTCGGATTTAGATTAGATTAGGACAGAGCAAGCAAACCCGCATTGATCCGACAGTATCGAGGCTGTCCATTCTGCTTCAGGGCGTCGGTAACTGTGGATTCCCTGGCACTCGTGTACCCACCCTGGGGATCACGTCGCTGCCTGGACGCGGGAGGGGGAGGGGTGTCACACGATATGGACGGCAGTTGCGGGTTGTAACTGAGAACAGACGCCGCCTGGCGACTTCGTGTGCGCCAGTTCGCCAGCAGCACGGGACCAGGGTGCCAGCAGCACCTGGCCCTGACATCTGAATTGACAGCGGTGACCTCTGAACCAACTACAAACAGCAATGTCCAACTCAGGCGTGGACATGCATTTGAACGTATCCAGTGACAGTGGCACCTGCAGCTACGAATGGTTTTTATTGAACTTTTTGCGAGCTGCCAAAGGGTGTTGGAATCAGACAATGGTTCTCGCTCGCTGTTTAGTTTTCCCGCTGTGAATTCAACCTGCGCAAGTCGAGAGCTTCTGCATGCCCCGGCCCACACCTGATTAAACGGGCCGAATTACACCACGGCCGGGCCCCCTCCCCTCACCTACCTGATTATGTCGGGTGACGGCGAACAGGTCCACTTGTCCAATCTTAACTTTGACAAGTATATGAGCAATTTGTGGCATGACCATTGAGGAGCACTTTTTTAGGTGTATTTATGGCATTTGGTGACTTCTTAGGGAGTAGACACTGGTAACCAAAATATTATGTTATATAGCAACGTGCTTTGCTTATGATTGAGCGGTACAAAACCCGCGTAAACACTGATTGCTAAACATGTGATTAGATCACAAGACAAACGTCGACCCTGAATCTTGAAAACCCCGTGACAAAACTGGGGCCTAGGTCCCAAATTCCGCATTAATCCGTGTACATAAGCGTTCCCCGGATTCGATTTTCTGGCAGTGTTACGAAAGCCAATGTAACATTATTTGCAGTGGACTATTCCAATTTTGTTTCGAATATACTCCAAACATTGATCCTGAATCCTATGATACTTTCCATTCAAATGGCTATGAATACATCGATCCATCCCGATATTTCGGCGGACGCTGGGTAACGCTGCAGACAGTATGCTATCCGCAATATAAATACATATTGGATGACCTAGTTCGGCGATATTTTGCAAATTTCCAGGCTAGATTCGAAGTGGCGCTTGATCTCTCCATCCATGGTCCATGATTTCTGACTAGTTAGTTTCTTTGAATTGGAACATGTCTGCGACTGGTGATTGCTGTTCTCAGCCCTCGCGGATCCAGAGGAAAACTTGGACATATTCTTCACCCACTGGGAGGTAATGTCACTCTGACCGTGAATAGGCGCCACTGTGGGAGGCACGTGTGCAGGCCTTCCACTCCTCCTCTCCCTACCCCGCTCAACGACTTCTTCAGCCAAAGACTGACCTGTTAGAAGTTGGTAGTGCAGCCCTCTCTCACCTCAATAAGTTTTTTTTTCAGTCAGAAGCGCCCTTCTGAGAGAAAAACGCCTCATGAGAAGTTCGAATGCACCATTCCTTATTCCCAACGATTTTTGCAGCCAAAAATGATACCCCTTCGAAAAAATGGCACCTCCAAAGATGAGTGACACTCCTCCTGTCGATTAAAATTGCTGCATCCGCCCCTGTTCTTAGTCTGCCACGGAACACTGCTGGCGCAACTTAAGTTTTAACGCCGACTCGATGCAGTTTAAATCAGTTCAGTCTCCTACTGAGGCTGAACTGAGTATGACGTCTATGGAAATGGGTGACGACATGACGGTAAATAATAAATGATTGTCGCTCCTGTGAAAAGCGAAGGATAAAAGTTGAATGTAACTGGTGAAGATTCGACGAAGATGCGACGACTCAGGATATCCGTGCACTGGCTTGTAGTGAAGAAGCAAAGGTGTCGAACGTGACGCTTCGAAGATCACCTGAAGCCACCATGAATGACGAAAACCACTTGCGAATTTCAGTTTCTGCATTTATCCGGTCCACGATGACATGCATTCATGTTTTCAAGTATGTGCAACTGTGAATCCCCCCTCCATCATCTCCCGTTCTGAATCCCGGATTACGACACCAAATGTACGAAATATGGCCAGCATCGAGTAATGTGCATGAACGGCTTATGTAAAAATAGCTTCATAATAATCGAACCGAAAGCGAGTTTGTAGTGAAGCTTATTTATACCACCAGTACATGTTAATATTCAGCGCAACACGTGCACTGCTGCCGCAGATGTCCATACTAACTCGATTCCCAACAGAAGGTACCACGTCGGCTGTTATCGGAGATACACTGTGAGTTGCTGCGCCGATCTACTCTGTACTCATGTCTACAACGGTGTGCTGAAAAACATCGGTTCATTTCAATTAAATTGCACTGTTGATAACACTGTACTCGAGTACGAATAAAAACGGGAAAATGAGTAATTAAAAACACTTGAAACCATACTTCGTTCGGGTAATATTCAAGCAGCGGGATGTCGCATTGTATGCGCTGAGGGGGGAGGGGGAGGGTGATAACGAACCTCCCAATCATTAATACCTACGCAATCATTGACTTCGTCACTCCAATCAGAATAAAGCTTAACCATTGATCAAATGGAGGTTCCCTTCCATACCGCTCGAGTGCATCCCCTCCCCCGCACAACGATATTTGTTCAGCCGATAGCGCCCCTCTCCGGAGAAAAATGCCATCAATCATCATTTCGCCTTCCAATCAATTTCACGAATTGACGCTCATGTTCAAGCATATTGAGTGTTTCGATCAAGCGTATTTTGAAACAGAACTCACAAGCCAAGATTGGGCTGCCAATATAAATTGAACTGTTACTACGTATGGAGTCAAATCTAGCCAGGTTATTATAAAACCTCACAACAACTGGGCTGGGGGAAACACGGGATTCAATGGTAAACATCATCTTCGTCATGCGATGAAATACTTCTCAATATTCATCCTGCATACAATATATAAATCATAGTTGGGAAATGGTCACCAAATTTCAGGACGTCAACATACAAAGTTAGCAAATGACACGCTCAAGGCCCCCAAGTAATCTCTCTTGGCGCAGACACCTTACTTGCACGTGTGCGTGTAGACAAATCCAACGCATCAATTAGTTCAAGCAATCCTCCATTTACAGTACCTTCATATAGCGATTTCAAAATGACATTGCATCACTACTATGTTCTTCTTGCCAGCTTGGACGTGGAACAAACGTGAAGCCTAGACCAACAAAAGCGTGCAGGTTTACCTGATAGCGCTTGCCAAGCCAAAAGGTTACCACCATGACTGCAAATGCAAATGCAACGAAGCTGGGGAAGTCAATTGTCGAACGTTAATGGTACACATCACAGTAATTGAGATCAGTGAGCCGAAACGTCGCAAATAAACTAGCACAGCACAGCATTGCTCAGGGGAGAGAGCAGCAGCAATACATCGCAGTCCATATGACGTGCTACGACTGAACTGACCACAGTCTACGACACACTTCAGAGGACCGCAAGTCATGCCAAAATCAAGAGGAGCATAAAGCACGGTACACTCGAGAGGGTCACAATGCAGCTGCAGGGACGGCGATGCTTCGTCCAGGTCGGGCAGCTGCCCGGCCGGCACGACGGAGCCCATGCAGATCCAGCCGCCCGTGCCGCACGCTCAACCGGAATGCGCCGATGTGAGCAAACAATCAGCAGTGAATAATGCGCCAATTAATTTACGGATCCACCCTCCTGACGTTGCATACCAGCCCCTTTTTGCTTCCGATCTGGCGTCCGGCCCGTGTGGCCATTACAGAGAAGCATGCGCGGCCCAGTAACGATTCCATACCTCATCGGGACGCGTGTGATAATTGACCGCGGCCGGAATGTGTTGTCAATTAGTCGACTGGCCGCGTGTAATACAGGTGCGCCGATAGGTCATAACTTGCGCCGACGGCGTTCTCGGCTAACGAAGACGGGCGCCGGCCGCGCAGCGTCCGCCTCCCCCGCGCACCTTCGCCGCCCCCCGCTGAGGATAGAATTTCAGCCGGCGGCGCACGGCGGCGCAGTTGGTACCCGCGATAACGCCACTGACCTGTGGCAGTCTGCGGGGAAATTGTGGGGTCTGCCCCGGCAGCAAGCGGTCGTGTTCAGCTGAAGGGCATGCTACTCCCCCCTCTCGTCGAATGAGCTGACATAGCAGTACATTATCAGCACCTCATCATCTGCCCTGATGGATGGTCATTCGGCACGCGTATCGAGAAGTGGTGATACCCTCCCCCGCATATTCTTCCCGATTTCATCAGGCATCTGGCGAATTTTGAAAATGGGAATTCATGGACACTGATAGGGTTTAGAATGTGGGCATGCGGCGAACTTGGCCAGCCGGCTGAGGTTTTGTTCCTCCGATGCTCTTGCCACGATGTTGCTGCCGGGTGTGTCTGCGTGTGCTGCTGGAACGGCGGCGGCCAGATGTGCTCGGTGTTACGATGGGGCATCTCTCACGGGATATACCGCTGTGACTGCACAGCCTCGCGCGATGTGGATCTGTGTCGGCTGTGGTAACGTGATCACGTGGCAACTATTGATGGCGCGACGACAGCCGATATCGTGATGACGTGACGGCGGCAGATGACACTATGACGGCAAATGACGTGGTGAAGGCCGATGACGTGATGACGTGATGACGGTCAATGACGTGGTGACGGCCGATATCGTGATGACGTGATGGCGGCCGATGACGTGACGACGGCCAATGACGTGACGACGTCGGATGGCGTGACGTCGGCCGATAACGTGACGACGGTCGATGATGTAACGACGGCCGATGATGTGACGACGGCGGATGACGTGACGACGGCCGATGACGTGCGACGGCCGATGATGTGACGACGGCGGATGATGTGACGACGGCCGATGACGTGACGACGGCCGATGACGTGACGACGACCAATGACGTCCGATGACGTGACGACGGCCGATGACGTGGTGACGGCCGATGATGTGATGACGGCCGATGATGTGACGACGGCCAATGACGTGACGACGGCCGATGACGTGACGACGGCCGATGACGTGACGACGGCCGATGACGTGACGACAGCCAATGACGTCCGATGACGTGGAGTCGGCCGATGGACGCCGCCACCGGAGCGCCGCCCCCACTAACGACGCGCGGCCGGCCACCCACCCGCACGACCGCAGCGTGCCCGCTCCACCGCGGCCCTATCGCAATAATTGTAGTAATGATGTAATGATTGGCCGATGGTTTGGTCGTGGGATTATTTGCGTTTAGAGGAGCTCCATTTGCGGTGAGCCTGACAGCGGTGTAATTTGACACAGCGCTCCGGTAAGGGGGTCCAACGGTCAGACCAGCGGCGGCCACAACTGCTGGCTCACTGGCCGCCTTGTTATCCAGTCTCGACATTGTCCTCCTTGTCCGACACTGTCCTCTGGTCCGCGCCGAGAAGAGTCCCGCTGCCCGGAGAGGCAGCTCACAGACGTCGCCTGAAGCTTGCCAAGTAATGAGTTGGCTCGATATGCAGAGTCCATTTTTAAACACGCACGGTCCACTCACACCGTGTGTTGCCTTCACATGCCACTGCTGATACGTCTTGTTGAGTATTCCGGCATGCTAGTCAGAACTAGTAATATGCCAGCCCCTGATACCGCTTTTATAACTATGATGCTTCTCAGGTGGTGCTTTGCTAGTTCATCATCACAAGGCTAGTCCTACACAGAGAAAAAAAATCATTCGGAAGAACTTCCGATCAGAGGTAACCGTGACACACCTCTGAAGAATCATGATACGTTACTCCCTGAAATGCTGTCTGAGCACACAGCTTACACTATATATACGCGGTGCTTAAACACGGCCGGGTCACTACCGAGTCATCGACGTACAATAGAGAGTTTCTTAACATCGTGGAAACACCAGTAACTGCGTGACGAGATTAAGACAGTGTCAAGGAGAGTGTTGACAGCGTTTGCACAGAGTCAGCAGTTGCCATGACACCCTGCGCACTCCCGGGATTCGTGTTTGGTGATGAGGTGTTGTCGCTGAGAGCTGCTGTGGTGTTAGGAACGTGCTGCATCAGCTGACGGAAGAGGTTTCAAGGTGCTACGAGCCATTCGCCAAAATTCGCCATGAAGCGTGCAGCCGGTGGTGCTTGATATCTGGTGGTGCTCCGAGTATGTCAGCAAGATTCGACAAGGGCATTAAGCAGGTAAGTAAGAAATTGTTATATATGTAAGGGAATGGTGTATGACACTACCCTGACGTGATTGCATAGGTAGATACACTGCTGGGGAGAAGTAGCCCGTCGGACAACAATGGCGCTGACCTTTTGACTTTCTCATTCCAGCCCTTCTCATTCATGCTTGGTGGAATAAAATATAATATAAAAGACCTGGCTATATCAGGGTGTTCCTTGTTCCTACGTTCATATTCACACTGATTATATCACCACAGTTTTCCCTGCATCGCGTATAAGATGCTGAATGACGCCTTCAGACGTCGGTTGTGGCCAGGGCGGATCCAGAAAATGGAGGGTGCAAATGCCTCTAGTGCCCCCTTGATTCGCCCCTGGTTGTGACGGTTTGGCAATGTGTGAGCTTTCTGGGAACTTAGGACATGCATACTTCTCTGTTCTCTGTGTCTGTACTTGTCTGTACTCGAGTAACGTGCAGCACGTTGACTTCCTCGATATCAAAGCCTTACAAAATGTTTTCTTCAGTGTTCTCGCCAATGTGACAGTACGGGCAAATCGTACAACCAGGAAGACCAAAGCAAAACAGCCACATAGATCTGGCAAAGCACACGAATAACTGTTTGCATCCATGTCCATCACGTATAGACAAGACATTGTCCAAAGTAATGAAGCAGAGGCCATGTTTCGCTAATTTGTTTGTATATCAAGGTCTACTCACATAGCTAGTGCACAAATTAGACGTGCCTTTTTGTCGTTGAGGAGTCACTAGTTTCACTAGTCTTTGTCACTGTCTATTGGACTATTTCACTGGCCTGCCTAGTGCCGCAACAATCAGCATAAGAGGTTGCTATCTACAGCCATAATTTTGTGTGGGGGGGGACTTCAAAGCCCACCCTGCAGCATGTCACAAATTTACGTTGCATGATTGTCCACAATGTGTTAAATAAATATGAGAAGACGAAATCGTTTAGAAGCTAAAATAAACCTTTCAACCGTAATATACATGAAAAGAAGCAGGGCTGTATTGGCATCTGACATTGCACCTGTGTGATCTTGACATTAATAAATATACAAGATAAGTTCAATAAATGAAAGATAATTTGCGAAGCATTTATACATAAACCGAGCTTGCATGTGCTAGGTGCTCAAAGCATGCTGAAAAAAGAAAAGCCTCGTAACCAGCTTTGACATGTCAGGACCTAATATTAGCAACCCCGCAATGACACATCACACAAATACACTTCATTGGGTATCCAAGGGACAAAAATGCGAAGTCTATATATATACGTATATATATTAATATATTTATATCTCTGTGCCTGTTTCTCTGTTTGTCTCTCAGTCACTCCTCATTTTCTCTTTATCTTATTCCTACTCTTTCGCCTTCTCCCTCTCCTCCATCCGTCCCTCCCTCATTCCCCGCCCCTCGGTCAGTCGGATGTATCGGTCATGCTGGTGGATCTCTCATTCTGGCTCTTTCGAAGAAGGAAATTTCATCCTAAAAGAGATGTGAATTCTTGGTGCATCGCAACCTAGTTCATTGCATATCCTGTCAGGTGCAGGTAAATTAAATTGACTTTAAGTTGTGTTTTGGTTACACATAGTAATGATGCAACTGGTGATGACTCGGTGCTTTCTTACTTGCCTTGTGTCAGTGGTAAGTGTGGTTATTACATTAATGTTGTATTCTATTGTTCATGTCTTCAGCAATTATTACTTAATTAATCACAATCGTTGCCATATATCACTACCGAAGAAAATATTATCTTAAGTTGTTTCTACGAAGAGAATACGCCATACCCGTGGCGAGCCGTCGAATGTTCATGGCGAAGTTCGTTCTGGACATCGACGCAAAACTGGGATAGGCAACCACCAAGGTTATGGAGAGCATCCACGACCAGGGGCTGATATGGTGAAGTTCTCGAACAGTTGAGATGTCGGGAAGAAGCCAGTGCTGTTCGTACTTTTCACGGGCGTTGCCTAGCTTCTGCGCATCACCAAAATGTGAACGCTTGGTCTGTGTGTTTTTCATCAAAGAATGCGTGAGCTACCGAGGAGCGCCGATGCACGATGTTGTTGCGTTTATTTTTGGTTTCGTTCAACAGCGCAGCTATTTGTCTTGACGGCTGGAATCAATCTTGATGTTTGATTTTAAGCATCTAGTACACCAGTTGTTTACCTGATGCGTAAAACTGTATTTGATGCCATGCATAGTACATGATGCTTACACCTGTGTACTTGATTGCATTTCATGCATCAAATACAGCTATCCGAGTGAATGTGTATAATTTTATGGGAAACACTATGCTCTATGCTCCTCGTCGGATCATCGTGGTGCACCGACACTTGTGAGGCGCGTCACGGACCAGTATCAATGGCGCCACTGAAGCTTACTGGATGCGCGACCGGCAAGTTCGAGGCGCGTTACGGACGAGTTTCACTGGTGTTAGAAAGGTTTACTGAAGATAATATTGATGTCTAGAGGGCGTACGGGCATAGTTGCATGAGTATGGTCGAGTTCCGACCGGACATCTTTATACTTCGTCGGTGTTATAATACATTTCCGCGTGCTTAGAATGGGTCATGCCCGTGTCAACAGCGTGGGCACTGGGAGTGCATATGGTGTCAACCTGGGTTCAACTGTTTTTGAAGTCACGGTTCTCCTGATGCCGGTGCTGCGAATGATGACAAATGGGACACTCCAGGCAAACCAGTCGTGCTTTTTAACACGCTCCCTGGAGGGGGGGCGAAATCCGCCCACCCCTCCAGTTTTTCGTAGATAACTCCAGATTTTACCAGCCAATATACGCCATTGTTTGTGTACCTGCTCAGAAATGACCGGCACATTGCTTAAAGACAGAAAAACGAAAATCGACCGAAACTTTTCGAGTTAGGGGTCGGCAAAGTCAAAAATGCTTCTCAGCGCCAGACCACAAATATCGGTGCTGATGCGCTTCCCATATATTAGCAAAAAGGAAGTGTTCTTCGCAACACTAGCGACTTATTTGATGTATATTGTTATGCTACATTGTTTCAGTCATGTCAGGTCACCTAGGTCAAGTCAGGTCAAGTTCATGACAGGCTCACACACGCCCTGGAGGAGTGGAGGGCGAAATCCGCCCACCCATTCGATTTTTCGTACACAACTCTATATTGTACCGACTGATATACGCCATTTTTTCCGTACCTGCTTAGAAATGTCCGGCGCATTCTTTAAAGCAAGAAAAATGAAAATCGGCCGAAATGTTTTTACTTTATGGGCCGCAAATTTTTTTAAATCGCAGCGCCAGGCCACAAAAATCGGCGCTGATGCGCTTCCCGTATATTGGCAAAAGGGAAGTGTTCTTGACAGCACTAGCCACTTTTTATGCATATTGTTATGCTATATAATTTAAAAGTCATGTTAGGTCGCCGAGGTCATGATGACAGGCTAATGGAACCAAACTTGGTCAACTGGAATGTTGTCATAAATGGAAATGACTCATGCGATTAATGTCACTTTGCATGTTACTCCCTACACATCCGGAAATCTACCGTTTGTCATTGTGTGCCTAAGCGTTTCTATACTTTATTCATGTATCTCACTCCTTTCTTTGCGAAGCCGATTGTGCCGAGCCGCCCAACGGAGCAGTCAGGTAGGCAGCCGGGTTCCGGTAACTAGAGAGGTAATGACCTGATAAAGTGCTCCTATATAGGTAACCTGAAGTCAAATGGCGGATCTGGCATATGTATTACATCATTAGTAATGTCAAAAACATCATTACTGCCAATTTTGTAGTATTTAAACACAATCACAGCGATCCATAACAATGACAAGCCAAGCCACGCAAAACCAGATAACTTCGCTATTTTGACATCATTTGACCTTGAAGATATTGACCAAAGATCACGAAATATGCACACAATAGAGATAACTATCGTGTCCATCCACCCTGCGAATTTCGTTGCTCTAGCCTTAATGGGAGCCGAGATCTTAGGGGGCGGAATCCGCTTCCCCTCCAGTGCGCGTAATTTTCAGAGGCCCTCCAGGGCGCGTGTTAATATTTATGTAATGCACACAGTTCAGGCGGTGTTCAACTAAACTTTGATGGTGCTAAAACACCATCTGTCGGCCCTAAACCTTCACCCATAACTGAAAGGATTTAACGACTTACCAGCCTAGCAATACTTATTGTAAAGGACGCCTGACATGTCCAAGAACACGACCGGACAAACACGAGCAAAGCACATTCTACTTGGGACAACGGTTGCTCCAGATAGTTTAGTCCAGGTCCTCATCCGGTTTAAGCCTCAAATTAGTACGCATTATGTGATAATCATGGTGTCTGAAACATTGCTTTAAAATGCGTCATTTCCTATCCATAATGTGCATGCTCAACCTGCCATTTTTAATGAACGTGTACTCCTTCCAACAGTTTGGAGTTGCCTAATCGTCTCTTGTTACCTGGTGAAAAACGCCCACCAGACGTTTGCCCAGTACAATTGCCAGTATAGGGGACCTATAGCGGCACGATTGGAAGCGAACGCAAATAGCTCTGGTAAGGAACTCGAGACGTGGACGAGTAGTCTAGGGGTAGGTTGCCCGTCTCACAATCGAAAGGTTATGGGTTCGAGTCTCACCTGTTGGTACTCTTCGCCCGCGACCAATCGGCGTGAGAGATTGGCGACGGTACATGAGTCAACGGTCGATGTGTCGTAAAACCAGTAACCAATCGACAAACTCGAGTCATCCCCGTGCAGATCAGCTATAATTCGTAAGCATGTTGCCCTGAGTGTTTACGCAGCCCAGCGCCTTCATGCATGATATATTCACCAAATTGCATCGCTAAAGCGGTCAAGAAAAGCATCATCTCTTCCCTGCCCTATACTCGAAACACCATACATGTGACTGTGCGCGCTCGCCAGCCGGAGCGGATGGCCGGACATGACCGCGGCAAGTCAGCCACCCGCGCGCGGGGATGGCGCTGCAACCGTCTTCTTTGGGTACATAAAAAATGTAACCAGAATTCTTGGTGGAGTGGCTTTATGAGCCAGGGTTCTAGTGCTAAACTGAGCTTGTTGCGTGAACCCTGGCCCCACCACCCGAACCATGAATTCCAGTTCAACGACAGGATTTTGATCCCGACAGCTTAACCCACGCCGTCTTTCCGGTCAGATCCTCCCACCCCATCTCGGGGGGGCGGTTGAAGACCCCCTCTAAAATCCAAACTAAGCGTCGCACGAGAACGAAAGAGGCGTCATCGGAAAGCGCTAGACGAGTAGGTTCCGGATCCACCCTCCAAAACAATTTTCCCCCAAATGTGACGTAACCAGGGGGGCTATATTTTCACGACTTTTCACGGCTTACATTATGTTTTTGACTCTGGGGAGTTCATTTTGGGGATATGTGAAAAAATAAAATGTATTTGGAATGAGAAAAGGACGGTGAAATCGACTAGGGCAATAACTCTTTTTGACCCCCAAAAATACTAATTTTATTTTTTGACATTTCAAAATTTTGAGTTTTCAATTTTCCTTTAATTTTCCTTTTCCAATGGGTAGAGCAGACCGAAAAACGTTGTTGGAAGTCAACTTTCCCTAATAAAAATTCTCACTTAAGCCAGAATCCTGTATTTGAACTGCAATTTGGCAAATACGCAAAGTTATATTTAGTCAAAAACGAAAAAAAGAAGAAAAATAGCACTCGTACGTTTTGTTGCATCCGTAAAGATAAGCAGACGCTGAAAGTTTCATTAAATATCTGTATCCGTTAAAGCGTGACGACTGGTTAAACTTTTTTGGAGGTGACCTCACTTGACCTTGACTAACTCGTTGAGCATAGTTGAGCTGACCTACAAATTTTTAATCAGCATGTCAAATTGATGTGGGAATATGTATGCCAAATTTGGGCGCGCTACCGCGCGCCGTTCGTCCGCTATCCGCGAAAAACCTGGGGGCGGTTGAACCTCCCCCCCCACCCCAGAGACGAGACGGGTTAACGTGCCGTCAATGTACCGACACGGCCGCCCGGTAGCTCGTCCCCGGCCTTATCGGGCCAGCTGCCAACTGACACTCCCAGCCGGGGGCTAAATGCGAGCGCGTGAAGCGACCCGAAGCCTGTTTTGCCAGAACAGGCGACACTAGTGCAGGCCAGCGCTCTAGCCATCTTAGCTACCGGGGCGGCATATTGAGCGTAGTTCATCATAAATATTGTAGTGAAAGTTAACAACTATGAAAATGAGAAGAGGTATGGATTTGAATGACAAAATTAGAGTTTCAGATGCACATCAGTGCAGTACAGTTATAAACCAGTACAGCCCCCCTCCCCGAACTTCACCTGATCCTGCCACGATCAGTGCAAACCTCCGTATTTCATCAATCCTACCAGCCATCAATCCTATCCAATCAGCACAAGACTCCGAACTTCATCTGATCATTGATCACGCTACACCCTGACAGTTCTCGCAATCACACTGCAACCAGCACAAGACTCCGAACTCCATCTGATCAATGATCACGCCACACCCTGACAGTTGTCGCGATCACACTACAGCCAGCGCAGCGCCCTGGCAGCTCAGCCTGCCCGGCCGCAGTCGGTACCGCACGCTGCCCGCTCATCAGGTCTCATCTCGGGAGATGTGGAACGTGGGAACGGCCGACCGGCGGCGTCGGCGCCGCTAAACATCTCATTTAGGTGGGCGGCGCGCTGTGGTACTGGACGCCGGCAGACACGGGCCGGGCCGGTGGTGACGTGGGCGGGCGGCGCGGCCGGCGCGGGCGGCTCTGCCTGGGCCGCCGCCGCCGCCGCCGCCGCCGCCGCCGCCGCCGCCGCCGACGCCGCCGCCGCCGCCGCCGCCGCCGCCGCCGGCCGTCGCAGCCGCACACAAAACAAATTAGGGCACGCACATTCTGACAGCACAAACAATTGGAAAGCTGCTTAAGCATAACTTTGGCGGCACTCTTGGGCACAGGGCAAAGTCACAACTTTGCAAGGGTGTGCAAGGGTTCGGGCTTGGGCCACATATCCCACAAAAAAGCAAAGCCCTGGCTTGTACTACTCGTAATTCTGCAAAATCCTGGCAATATGTTTGCAACGAAACGTATGTGTGCCTCGTATGGTGCCTATACGTCAATTGCCACAACTTTTCCCATACGTTCGATGCGCAGCATGGTAGTAATTATACTAATACAATAATAAAACACCTTACCTTTGAATACCAGACTTACTTAATATCCTCGGCAAACGAGCTGACTAGTTTAGATATATGAGTTCCCATGGGTTGCTGTTGGTCTGTATTATTTGCACGGTCTTGCTTCCACTTCAAAACGTGGAGCAGACATATATATATATATATATATATATATATATATATATATATATATATATAATTTCTCTTGTTTTTCTTCTAATTTACATATCTAACATATGTTCGCTACTACTCGAAGTACCTGGAAAATGGAGGACAATAAGCATGCTTTATTTCCCTTTTGTGCCACCAGAGCAACTACAAGACTTCTCCCAGGAACTGGAGAAGAGAATGTAGAGATTATGCGATTGCGTGAGAAGAAATGTACGACCTTCAATATACCAGGAGGTGCTCAGTTTACATCAAAAAAAGTTAAAATATACTCAACGTTTCGGCCAGAGGCCATCATCAGGAGTGACGGTGGCCCCTGGCCGAAACGTTGAGTAATATAGCATAATCCCTAACGTTACTTTGATGTAAACTGAGCACCTCCTGGTATATTGAATGTCGTACATTTCTTCTCATGCAATGTCTAAAACCCAGGAGCACTTAAGAGCCATTCTTAGTTGTATTAAACGATTATGCGATTGCATATTTTTTCCAATGTACTCCTTAGTTTTGGGTTGTTCATTTGAAAACAATTTGGTCGAATTTTAATAATTAATCTGATGTCCTCATTACTCCCTTCTCTGTTTTTTTCTTCTGTCGGCTGATTCAGGTCTGTCTGCTTGTTGATACGCAGGTAAATTCAATTGAGTGGTTGGATTTATTGTCCTGGGATAAATGCATCGCTATGGTCTATTATTACTTCAGATTCATACTGTGATAGGGCTGCTGCTGACATCACTCTAGCTGGCGATCTGTTGGTGGCATTCATAATTATTTAGGTAACCAGTGGTACTTCATATAATTAATAAAGTTTCAAATATCTATTCTTAATATATTATTTGTCTGCAGTCGCTGCATGCATAGCTTTATAAACTTAACTTTCACGACACGACCGGTTCACTTGTCCAGTTTCAAAGCTATGGATTAGCATGTCGTCACGTATATGTCCGATTGGTGGCTTTAGGTAACTGTTCTGATAGGATTTCGCATATTCTGCTCATTCACCAGCCGGAACCACTTAATGGACAAGTACCAAAGTTCCACATGGACTAAAACAGTCCTCATCAGAAAGTACGAGAGCGAAAATTGTGTGGATTGTTACGTGTGTATCAGCTCTTAGCACTTATCTGCAAATTTCCGTTGTCATAGGCACGCATTAAATGATTATGGCTCTTTACTACAAATGACACATCACTTACACTGTAGATCCGAGCGCTGCGCATTCTGCGGACCACAGGCAGACTGTAGTACCTGCCCGATGCCATCGCGTTCCTATTTCTCCAGTACGCTGCTGACCCCAACCCTTCGCAGTATGCGGATCACAGGGCTGATCCAGGCGCTTCGCACTATGCGGGCCACAGGGCTGATCCAGGTGCTTCGCATTATGCGGATCACATCGGCAGGCTGCGGTACCTGGTCAGTCCGATCGCGTTGTTGTTTCTGATTCTACCAATACAACACGATCATTCGCTTCTCCTCATCGCTTCAGAAAAATAACTTGATTAAAATATCGGCATTCAAATGCTTGAGCAGAGCTCTCGACCAGATACGTTACAGCGTTCACCTGTAACTTCGAATATCTTCGGAACCATACCCACATATCATGGTGAAACCACACACTCTATTATGATTTAGAATCGAAGACGACATCCTCCGCCCGCCGGTGATGTGGTACAGCCGTGCACGAGAATGGACGGCCAGCCTGCGGCGTGACACGCGTCACATACACCTGCGATGTAGTGCGGCACGTGCGTCTGCGGTGTCACGTGCGTCTGCAGTGTCACACACGTCACATACCCCGCGATGTAGCGCGCGACACGTGCGTCTGCGGTGTCACGCGCATCACATGCACCTGCGGCGTTACGCGCCTCACGTGCGTATGTGGTGTCACGCGCATCACATGCACCTGCGGCGTTACGCGCCTCACGTGCGTCTGTGGTGTCACGCGCGTCACATGCACCTGCGGCGTTACGCGCTTCACGTGCGTCTGTGGTGTCACGCGCGTCACATGCACCTGCGGCGTTACGCGCTTCACGTGCGTCTGTGGTGTCACGTGGGTCACATGCACCTGCGGCGTTACGCGCGTCACGTGCGTCTGTGGTGTCACGTGGATCACATGCACCTGCGGCGTTACGCGCGTCACGTGCGTCTGTGGTGTCACGTGGGTCACATGCACCCGCGGCGCAGCGCGTTTCCTCAGTATCACGATCTCGAACACGATCTCTCTCTCACATCATTTCCATCGGGCATCAGTCCAAAGCTTTGTCGCATTCATGATCAGCCATTGCATGGGTGTTTTATGATGTCAATGTTATACATATAAAATAATATACAAATGCATCTCACAATTATCATGGTATGCCACATGACCACCAGCTGCCATACGATGCAACACACTAACTAGCTCATTATATGTTCGGTTCCTACTTTTCGACGGCATTCACAAGCACGACTGAATGAGTATTCTGGCGATCATTTACATTACTGAACATTATTTATACGTCGTCATAATTGTATGGCTTTGGATCGATGCAACCGTAGCCATGTCCGACATTCTTCCGTTCCTTATTTTTCAGATACCATATGCACCAAGCTACCATATTTGTTTCAGTGTTTATGTACCCATAAGTGTCAAAAAGATACTACGCTGATGAATTGTTCGATTCTAGGACAAATGTACATAATGACAAATGTACGTATGGCAGATGTACGTAAGCAAATGTACGTAAGCGCAAATGTACGTAAGGCAATTGTACGTAAGCGCAGATGCACGTATGGCTAATGTACGTAAGCGCAAATGTACGTATGCGCAAAAGTACGTAAGCGCAAATGTACGTAAGCGCAAAGGTACGTAAGAACAAATGTACGTAAGGGCAAAAGTACGTAATGCGCAAATGTACGTACATTTGCGCTTACGTACATTTGCGCATACGTACTTTTCCGCTTACGTACATTTGCGCATACGTACATCTGCGCTTACGTACATTTGCGCATACGTACATTTGCACATACGTACTTTTGCCCATACGCACATTTGCCATACGTACATTTGCGCTTACGCACATTAGCCATACGTACATCTGCGCCTACGTACATTTGCGCATACGTACATCTGCGCTTACGTACATTTGCTTACGTATATTTGCGTACGTATATCTGCCATACGTACATTTGTTTTACGTACATTTGTCCGATTACCAATTGTTCATATAAAGATGCAGACGGAACGAAAAACTTGGTCCGCTTTTGCACACTAAGATTCACAATTGCGAAACTTGCCATTCTAAATATAATCAACATCAGATAAATCATATCCATAGCATTGAGATTAACACTAGGATAACACCCAGCAAGACCGTCCAATGTAGATCGCAGAACTTAGCACACTTGCGCACTTCCCCAAAATATGTGGAGGAGAGGGACGGGATGACAAATGCATGGCATAAAGACCAACAAATGTCATGGCGTCAGTTCTCCAAGATTTTGTAGGGGGTCAACAATGTCTTCGGATGAATAAGTGTGAGGAAAAAATTCCTAAATTCTTTGGAAAGTCTACACAGTTTTCACACCGGACCATGGACGTCGCCGCGGTGTGGAAAATCCTGGCTGTTTCCCTGCACTAGGGTATCGGGCCCAGCCTATCATTGCAATCACCGGTTAGGAAGTGGTAAAATTGCAATAAATGCATAACAACAGCGATACATTATATCCCTGTGGAGAGGGAGGAGAGGCCGTCCTTCCTGTCGGCAAACCCATGGAAATCCTCATGATAGCTAGTTACACTTTGGGAACACTGAGGCCAGATCAGTCTCCCCTACCCTCCCCCGCAGAATCGCGATGCTAATCGACAACCGCCGGTCTGCCAGTCGGACAACGGCGGTGCGGTCAGTTGGCCTGCGTCGGAGGTTTTGTGCCGTGTGGCCACCGTCGGTGGTTTTGTGCCGTGCGGCCTCCGTCAGCGGTTTTGTGCCGTGCGGCCTTCGTCGGCGGTTTTGTGCCGTGCGGCCTCCGTCGGCGGTTTTGTGCCGTGCGGCCTCCGTCGGCGGTTTTGTGTCGTGCGGCCTCCGTCAGCGGTTTTGTGCCGTGCGGCCTTCGTCGGCGGTTTTGTGCCGTGCGACCTCCGTCGGCGGTTTTGTTGTGCGCCGGCTGGCGGCGGCCGTACGGGTCAGGTGTGTGCCGCTGGTCACTGGTGGGTGGACGGTTGACCCCTGACCCGCGGCCACGGCTCGACCAGGTGCGCGCGCCGCACTCTCGTGCCTCGGGTACCTGGCACGCCACAAAAACCCAAACCAAGAATGTTCCCACACTACCCGCCGCCGCCGGAGCGGCCGCCGGCGGCCGCTCGGCCGCTCATTACTGGGCCGGCCGCATGCGCCGCGCGCGCCGCTCACGCGCCACATACGTCACGCCGGCTGCGACGTGGCGCGCGCGCGACACAGCCGGCGCACCGGCGGCGTCGGCACCTGGCGCTGGTGGATGGTGACGTGTGCTGCTGCGAAACGGTTGTCGCCGGACAGCGCAAATAATCGGTCAGGAATCGGACGGCAAGCTGCGATTTCGCTCGACTTATACACAAACCAGAAGTATTGAGTAGTGTCCCGGCATTGCGCCATACGTCTGATTCTTTTTCACTGCACTTTCTAAGGCGAAGTGTCAGCTGATTGGACTCCTATGCATTATGCGCCAATAAGCTATAATTAATTGTATTGTAATGTGAGCTTTTACGATGGCTTCAATCTGAGCATCGTGTGTTACCACAATTGATGTCACGACTTGGTACGTCATATGTGGATACATTATGAATACATAATTATTGATCTTCCATTACTAAGATAATTATTACTCTGATGTGAAGTGAGACTTCGAATGTGTGAAAGAAATTTGAAATGTTGGACAGTGTCAAGGAGCGCTCATATAATCGATTGTTCCCACTTCACGCCATGTGCTACATGGCACGATGACAGTTGGAGCCTGTGGAGTAGCCCATGAATCTGTTTGCCGGGCACATAATTCCCTTGTTGTCAATGCACGGCTAGCTCTGGGTAACCCAGCAGCCCTGCGCGTAATCACCGGCTGGCCTCGTCGGACCGTATAAACCGCGTGGTCTCGAACATGCCCGCGTATCAGCACAAGTGCTGAGCGGGTATTGCCCTACCTGCCTGTGGTGAAGCTATGCCCGGGCCAAATAACATGCGATATCAAAGTGCAGACATATTAACTAAATGTGACCGAAGTACTCTATCACCACCTACTTCGGATGAATCCGGCACTCCCCTCCCCACACTGCATGTCTCAGAAGGCTATTGGCCGGTGTTGATGGGCTTAACGGCAAAGAACAGCCTTGGTCATCACTGTTCAGAGGTTTTAATTTGTACTCACATGGGACCTGTGTCGTTACAGTTCATGTTTATGTTAAGCATTTTCGCGATTTATGGAACATGTGTTGTTAGACAACTATTTTAAGGAGTTCCGTCCAAGTCAAATGAAAGCTGCAGGAATTGCTGAATACCCGTGCTTGTGTATAGGAGGAGGTAAGCTCTTCAAGGCAGGCTGCGCTATATGAAAATAGGATGTCGGATTTTTTATGTAAAAAATAATGGCATTAGCAATGTTTACAAATTGAAATACTGCATCAGTATCTTCCATGTTCCGTTTTGGTTCTTTTCCCGATTTGAGATATAGGTACAAGCATGTGATTCACTCAATAGACCAATTCATATGCCTGGCCGAATACTGACATGATGCATCGATGCAGGCTATGATAATGCGAATGATAGTATGTCTAACCAACAGTTAAGAAAGAGGTCGAAGGAAATATGCTAATTAAAACCTTACAAATATGCTGAATGATCAACGAATCATCTAAAAAAGTTGTACGCACCAACCAGGTCAGCTTTGGCGCCGGCGACTGTGGGTGATTATTGTTCCAATTAAAGAAGTCAATCACGAGGCCGAAAAGTTCGTGAATGCTATTAGACACTTACCATGGATCTTGTTTGTTTATTGGTTGGCTCACGACACACTTTATGCACATTCACGGCTAATGGAGCCGCCCACACTGTTTCGCCGGTGGGCTGCGGGATTGGGAAATGTCCCGAGTGGCGCTAGAGTCGAACCCGGGACCTTTGGTACCCATAGCCCGACACCTTAACCACGCGGCCATCCCCGTCCCTTACCATGAATCTAATACTGTCAAAAGTCCTGTTGCTGTGCATACAGCGATAAGAGTCTCGGAGACCCACGGATTCGAACCCACAGCTCCGATGCCGCTCCCGCTCGCGGCCAGATCAGGTTATTTGGCAACGACGTCAAGGACATATACATTATAGAGCTTGATGGTGAAATGAAGGATATCGGAGTGAATACGTTAGGCTTGCATGCATTGGGTAGGAATGTGCAATGCGGGAACAGATGATGCAAATGTTTGCTAAGAAATACGAATGATCGGTTATTTTTCCAACAGCTGACTGGAATTGGTTAGAGGTGTGTGGTTCGGCTTCCATGCGTTCAGAACCCAAGTCGAGCACGGTTATTCCGATCGGAAGTATTGAGAAGCAGTCGAAGCGTGCTGCCAAACTCCCGATGTGTCGTCCTCGACTTCAGACTGGGCCCATCCCCGTTCGCCGTGGCCCTCAGCTGCCAACAGCGTGCAGTCCTACTGCAGCGCGCATATGCCGGCACTTGCCTCTGCTCTTCAAACCAACACGTTACCGAGCGCCCGGGACGAGCGCCGTACTCACACCACAAGATGAGACCAACGGAGCGTGCTTTCTCTTTCCCAGCGCGCCATGATACCTGCTAATGAGTCGGCACCAGGAGACGCGTTATGAATCGGTTGGCAGTGGCGCCGCCTTAACGTCGGCTGACCCGACCGGCCCGCTGACCTGGGCCGGGGGCGCGCGCCGCGGTGAAAGCCCGCCGCGCCCGCCGCGCGCGCGCGCGACTGGCGGCGGCCGGGGGGCGGTCGCAGCGTAATGAGATTCAGATCGACATCGGGCCAGGAATTATGGAGCGGCTGACCTGTGGTGACCCAGGAACAGCGCGTCGGCCCGAGATGTGGGCCGGCTCCGGCGCGGTCGGGCCCGACAGACGGGCGCAGCACCGGTCAGGAGCCGCTGGTCAGGCGCAGCTGGTCAGGCGCAGCTGGTCAGGCGCAGCTGGTCAGGCGCAGTACCGGTCAGGAGCCGCTGGTCAGGCGCAGCTGGTCAGGCGCAGCACCGGTCAGGCGCAGCTGGTCAGGCGCAGTACCGGTCAGGAGCCGCTGGTCAGGCGCAGCTGGTCAGGCGCAGCACCGGTCAGGCGCAGCTGGTCAGGCGCAGCTGGTCAGGCGCAGCACCGGTCAGGCGCAGCTGGTCAGGCGCAGCACCGGTCAGGAGCCGCTGGTCAGGCACCGCCACAGCCGTCGATAGACTACCACCGCTCCGCTGCGGCCGGCGGTACGCCTAGTGGCGACGTTAGCTGCCGCTAACACCTTGTCAGTCGGCGCCACAGATCATTGTCAAGGCGTCGGCGCCCGTCGCCTGGTCAGGGCTGCACCCAGCTCAGCTCCGACAACCCAGTTCAGAACGTCCGGCCCCACCGAGAGATTGCTGTTTCGACTGCTCTGCGCCGCCGGATTTGGCCGCAGCGTGACAACACACACCAATGCAAACTGAACCAAGTCGACCCATCGAAGCCTTGTCACAGTCCATCTGGTGCTATTCAAAAATGAATAAGTATTCAGTGACGCTGGAAGATGTTTAGCTACAGTGCCGGCATAGCACGGTAGTTGACATTTCAATCGATGAAGAGTCGATCCAATCTCATGACAGCTACAATTCCAGCTACAAATTTCAGCGAGCTTTCCACTGAGAGTGGGAAGCTCGCACAATACCTCAATCTAGTTCAGACAAATCGAGAACATCGTAGCAGTCTCGTCAGAGCAGAGGAGGTAACATGGCAAAAACAAACAAAAAACGACAAACATTGGGCTAACCTGGAGGGCATACGAGCACCCGCTCATAGCCAAAACGACGCCCAACTCGCCCCATCGTTGGAAAAGTCAATGTTTGCCCAGTATTCGCCTGAAGAAATCCTGAATATTTTCGATCAATGTCTGAGCCAGGATAAATCCTAGGTAAATCCTATCACAGTCAGCCTGTGCAAATCTGGGATAAGTCCCATCACTTTTGTATCAGGTCTGATCACAATCCTCTCTGTCCTCTTTTTCGTATTTATCCGAACATTAACCAACGCCTAGGAAAAACCTTTTCTCGACTTCGGTGAATTACTAACTGGTTATTTTTAGTGCATGTATGGTTTGTGGCAGTGAATGCGTTGTGCAATGAAATATTTTCTGCTCCACATACGATGCCATGTCAGATATGTACCACCCCACTTAAACGGTATCCATACATGCTATCCGTAAACCTGACTAGCCAACGTGGAAGATGATACCACATGAAACTGACCTGACGCGACCTACGATATCCAACCTGAGTTGTATTTTTCACCTGAGTATACAGTCACTAGATCGCGAGGCTGCCCACCAAGTGATTAATACATGACTTAGTGATCAATATATGTATATATATATATATATATATATATATATATATATATATATATATATATATATATATATATATATCAATATATGGTGACCAGCCAGACCTGGTGATCAATATATTGCAGGATACACATAACGGCATGGACCGCCACTCCAAACACTTAGTCAAATGCAAAATACGTGCGCCGTATCTACACCGAGATAGCGCTATAAAATTAGTCTACTTTGATAAAATCAAACAAACGAACTACGGACGCGAGCATGTCGAAAGATAAGCATGGCGAAAGGTGACCCTTCCGCTCCCAAGTGAAATGGATTCAATAGGATTCACCGCTGTCCCGGTTATGAAACGCTTGGGGCACAATGGTACCCGACTAAAAGCCACGTCTATGCACATAAAAACCACGTCACATTGTGTCTGCCTTTTATATAACTGACTGAGGTGCTAAGGGCGTTTTGGAACTACCATCAATCTAGCTTTACTGCTTATTCTAATATATCGTTCGATTAAACGAATTTCCAGCCCAACACGATCTGTTCTGTCCCAATTTAGCTTTGCTTTAGATCGAGCAGTTGGTTGATGGAGCGACCTGGGACTGGAAAAATATACGTCTGCCTGTGGCGCTTGCCTGATTATATTAAGTAAACCAATTTTCACATATCAAAAAGCATACCCTGTTCCTACTTCCGTCAAAACTAGCTACAGTACAGCTTACTCATGCTACAGTCGCTTATGGTCTCACATCACATTCAAACTTCGTTTGGTACCGATACAGCCATCAAAGCTGTGTTAACATTCACTTCTGGATATTTTACCGGCAAAAAGTGTCCCCCTGCGGCGTCGAGTTCTACCACACACCGACTCCTGCAGGTGCTGGTAACGGATGGCGAAGGGAGGGGGCGGCGGCCGCTCATGTTTCTTCATCAGGGGCACCTGAGCAGATGACAGCAGGTCGGCCATGGGTCCGTACAGTCGAGGAATGTACCTGGACACACGGCAGGTCGGCTGAGGATCCCAGCAGGTGTCTTCACCGGAAACCTTGCATAGAACGGTCACGGATCCCGATACAGGTGTCCATAGCTGAGATATGTACTTGTATACACAATGGGCCAGTCAAGGATCTAAGCCAGTGTCTTCACCATCATGGAAAGTACAGACAACAGCAAGTAGAGACAGCGGCAAGTACAAACAGCAGGATGCCCATAAGTCCCTAAAGGCTTTTTCACCAGGAATGCTGCACAGACAGCAGGACTGCCATGGGTCCCTTAAGATGTCTTTACCAGGGATACTGCACAGACAGCAGGGTGGCCATGGGTCCCTTAAGGTGTCTTCACCAGGGATACCGTATAGTCAGCAGGACGGCTATGGGCCCCTAAAAGTGTCTTCACCAGGGATACCACACAGACAGCAGGATAGCCATGGATACCAACAGGTGTCTCCACCAGGGATACTGCATGAACAGCAAGGTGGTTATGGGTCCCCACAGGTGCCTTGACCAGGAATGCTGCAAGTCAGCAGGGCGATCATGGGTCCCTCCAGGTGTCTCCAGGCGAGAGGATTTGCTTCGCTGGAAGACTTGCTTCACTGACATGCAAAACGCTGGCATTGTGCATGTCAGCACTGCCACCACCGTGACAGAGCGCATCACTCTGCAGTGGCCTGACGTTGGGCGATGTACGAGGTTACGGTAACGGCATAAGACGTTACGTTAACGAGGCAGGACGTTAAAGACACACATTTGGTGCATTGATGGTGGAAGGTCTGTCGTAGGTTTAATGCCAACGGTGTCGTTTCTTATACTTTTGAGTAGGTTATTGCCACTTGAATGGTTGATGGGCTCCTAATGTCATCTGTATGTAAAATGGGACCACACGAAGGTGCTCTCAAACCTTTGAATCTTAAAAATGCATGCATTGCCCCCTCACCCCAGTTGATTTAATAGCCGTCGAACGTGGTATCAATAATGTATGGAGGTAAGCCCATTCTGAGCGAAGCAGTGAGCGTCCTTAACTCTATTAGTTCACCACACACAACCGTTGGGAAATCAGGTACTGGAAGTGTTTGAGGAAGTTTTGGCGACATGCGAAGCTAAAACGGGAAGATATTTTGGGTTAAGCTAGTCAAAAGCTAGCATGGTGAGTTGGCTGATGTTTGCTATGATTATCACTGGGCATATGAATATTTTTACCTGCACAGGTGGTTTTCTCCGTAGTTCATAGCCGCGTGCATCTCATGCAGACGCAAAATCACATATCATGCTGCACTGCTTCCTCTTACGAGAACCATTGATCAAACATTCTATTGGGGCTGAAACAACTGTTCGAAAGAAGTAGCATGATTTTGCTAACTTGTGAAATAGGTGTACACTGCACATTGAAGCCAAATGCACCGGCAGGAGTCTGTGGTAAAAGGCATCTGTATAAAACAAAATCTGATCAATCACGTCCCAAGAAAAGCCTCTCAAGTATTGTGGCATTCTGACGGCAGGAAGTAAGTAGGTGCTTGGCTGGTGACTAGCTAAAGGATGACTGGACCTGATGAGTGCGAGGGGAATACAAGCGGTTGTGTGTTGCCCGGGACCTTGCAAGAACAGATCGGGAAAGACAAACACGATCCTACCTGCTTTGCAAAGGAGCCCGCTATGATCAGAACTTTCGTGAATTAATTTCAGACGATAGACTTCCGACACCGTTAACACAAGAATACCAAGTTTGGATTTTGTTGCCTTCTCTGTGACGGCCCATTGAGCGTCGAGTCGGGCGAGACCCACTCCCAGGCCGATCGGCCGACCGGCCGGGCTCTCCGTCGCTCCGCTGCCGTCCGCATAAATCACCGTTCAACAACGACTGCGCGGCTTCAGACGGACAGAGATTTCTCACGGTGCACCATCCCGAGGAAGCATACATCTCGGCGCGCGGCCGAGAGCAGCCGGTGATTAAGACGGCGGCGGGGTCAGGTGTCACGGCGGCATCCAATGGCAGCTCGCCGACGCCAACACACCGCGCTACGCGGCGCCGACCGGCGCACGGCCGGCGCGCACTAAAAACACCACGAATAAAAAGCCACTAAATCAGACCGACCTAACGGATTCCGAGCGTTGTTTCTGTCCGACTGGTAAATGTAACACGTATCGTGACCGACCAGACAATAACATACACTCGAATGAGCGTAATGACCGTGTGTGCGCCGGAGGTGCCCCGCGGCAACGGGACCTGCGTCGTTGTGGCTTTATGGTTCTCTTCATCTAGCTGCGTTTAGCCAGATCTGGATGTGAATCTCCCCCACCCCTCCGATAGTGAACTACAGAGAGGAGTCGACAGGTTTAAGAAAGCAGAAATTAAATTGATTTCTGCACTGGATTCTCATCAATACCTAAGTTGTCGAAATGCTCATCTTCACCGTAGCCGGACAATAACCGGACAAGCCCAAGTTTCTCAGATATGGAATAGATGAATTGCTACCAAAAGCTCCGCTACGGCAAACACGCTTCAAGAGGATTGCCGTAGCGGATCTAGGGAGGACTGAGAGAATTTGGGCAAGACTGGGCATTTCAGCTGGTGAGTTTTTAACCACTTGTTGACTTCAGCCCGTTAAAACATGTTGAAACTGGCTTAATATGGTGCAGCTGAATGTAAATGTCTACCGGAAGAATCCAGTTTAGCAGTGATCCAGTAAGTTGGAAATTGCCATTGACAAGGATTTTCCATGTTTATTTTTGTAAAGCCAAGCCCCATACCTCCGTTCGTTCAAGTTAATGTTGGAATTACTCCTTAAACATAGATGAAGGTAGACAATAAAGAAATTAACTTCGAAAAGCCCAAGTTAAATATTTGGAACAACATTAGGAGATCGTACCTGAAGTGCCGATAATACGTCTCTTTCTTTTACCTAATATTTTGATGATTCCATGTAATTTGGTCAAGCTAACGGGGTGATATTACGATTGTACGAGAAAAAAAAAACATTGTTGAAATATTAGTTCACTGAGATTCGCAAGTTCCCATCAAAGCGATATTTGACCTGTTCATTAGTACTTTTAAACTCAATTTGGAACTAATAAGGTACCGAGAAGCTGAAACGATATTTTGTTCGTTGTTTCTGAGAGTGACACTAAACATAATACCCGCGACCGAGGTATTGAGCATGTGAGTGATGCTCATGAAGACAATAGAAAGGCAGCATGGGTAGGTATTCGCAGCACAAGCTATCTTCCCACGCGCACTGGAAGGCCTTTTAAAATCACTCGTCCTGGAAAGGAATGGGTAAGGCGACCCCCTCCCCATAAAGGTAAATATCAACGTGCATGATTACCATAGCCGCCCTGGTGCGCAGAAATTTTCCTCTCCTGATATTCGTCATTTTAGGCTTCAGTTCGCCGATGACACTGTTTGACTATTGTAGACCAGTTCTTGACCTGATGTGGATATTGACCTGAAATTTGTAACAATTATCTAGGAAATTATTGTCGGTTGCTCCTAATTCAAGTAAGCAAATGGTCGTTCACCATTGCAGAGTATATGACCGTGGACGGTTGCGCTGTATAAACATAACTTCAACACTGCATCCATTTCATTATGAGATTATAATCTGGCCTCAGGTCACATTTTTAGTACTTTGCTTTGTGATGATTATGTATGTCCTAATATTGAACTTTTTCTCGCATCTATATGCATTAGTTCCAGACAAATAGCCCAAGGTAAGTCCAGAAATAATGTCGATAAGCGTGGATGGCGTAGATTTAACCTGGCCATCCTGCATGAATCCCAGGTTGGGATTCCACATTGTGACACAAAGAACTTTCACGATTTGTGAAAGGTTGCAATTCATTTCAGAGCAATATATTGCATGGTTTAAAAGAAATTAAAAAGAATAGACTCTGGCGGAATCAAACTGATCACCACACCGCTAGGGTCAAGGAAGTGAATAGACGGAAAGGATTTTGTTCGTACTTTTTAGCAGCGATTGCACGTTCGCAGCTTCAGAAGCTTCTACGTCTGCTTGTGTGCCAAAGGGCGCTTCCTGTAGCAGTTATTTCCATCGGTGACAATAACCAATGCCAAAATAGAACAGTAGCAGCCATCTACATTGTAGCAAAATGTACAGCAGCAAAAAAAAAAGAATCGAGAGCAATGAACAGCAGCAAGGACAGCAAGGAAAACCGTTTCGAAACTCGCTCGTTCTTGCTCTGGTGAGGAATGTCTGTTTGATTGGTTGATTATTTGGGCTTTGGGGCGCATCAACGGCTACTGGTTATGTAGCGCCCATATCTGTTGAGGAGTGTCTGTGGACGCTAAAGCGCAAGCATTATTATACACCCAGAGTGTTGCTCTCGCTGTCACCTCAGGCTACCACTGTTCAGGAACACGCTATCATCCCACGCCTTCGCTGCTCGTGGGCACGCTGATAATGCTGACCTGACTGGGCACGGGTGGGGTCAGGGCGGTGGCCACACAGCGGCACGGCCCGGTGCTCCTGCACGCTGAGAATGCTGACCTGACTGGGCACGGGGGTGGTCAGGGCGGTGGCCACACAGCGGCACGGCCCGGTGCTCCTGCACGCTGAGAATGCTGACCTGACTGGGCACGGGTGGGGTCAGGGCGGTGGCCACACAGCGGCACGGCCCGGTATTCCTGCACGCTGATAATGCTGACCTGACTGGGCACGGGGGTGGTCAGGGCGGTGGCCACACAGCGGCACGGCCCGGTGCTCCTGCACGTTGAGAATGCTGACCTGACTGGGCACGGGTGGGGTCAGGGCGGTGGACACACAGCGGCACGGCCCGGTGCTCCTGCACGTTGAGAATGCTGACCTGAGTGGGCACGGGTGGGGTCAGGGCGGTGGCCACACAGCGGCACCGCCCGGTGCTCCTGCACGCTGAGAATGCTGACCTGACTGGGCACGGGTGGGGTCAGGGCGGTGGCCACACAGCGGCACCGCCCGGCACTCCTGCACGCTGATAATGCTGACCTGGCTGGGCACGGGTGGGGTCAGGGCGGTGGCACACAGCGGCACGGCCCGGTGCTCCTGCACGTTGATAATGCTGACCTGAGTGGGCACGGGTGGGGTCAGGGCGGTGGCACACAGCGGCACGGCCCGGTGCTCCTGCACGCTGATAATGCTGACCTGACTGGGCCCGGGTGGGGTCAGGGCGGTGGCCACACAGCGGCACGGCCCGGCGCTCCTGCACGCTGATAATGCTGACCTGGCTGGGCACGGGTGGGGTCAGGGCGGTGGCCACACAGCGGCACGGCCCGGTGCTCCTGCACGCTGATAATGCTGACCTGACTGGGCACGGGTGGGGTCAGGGCGGTGGCCACACAGCGGCACCGCCCGGTGCCTCCTGCACGCTGATAATGCTGACCTGGCTGGGCACGGGTGGGGTCAGGGCGGTGGCCACACAGCGGCACGGCCCGGTGCTCCTGCACGCTGATAATGCTGACCTGACTGGGCACGGGTGGGGTCAGGGCGGTGGACACACAGCGGCACGGCCCGGTGCTCCTGCACGTTGAGAATGCTGACCTGAGTGGGCACGGGTGGGGTCAGGGCGGTGGCCACACAGCGGCACGGCCCGGTGCTCCTGCACGCTGATAATGCTGACCTGACTGGGCACGGGTGGGGTCAGGGCGGTGGCCACACAGCGGCACCGCCCGGTGCTCCTGCACGTTGAGAATGCTGACCTGACTGGGCACGGGTGGGGTCAGGGCGGTGGACACACAGCGGCACCGCCCGGTGCTCCTGCACGCTGATAATGCTGACCTGACTGGGCACGGGGGTGGTCAGGGCGGTGGCCACACAGCGGCACGGCCCGGTGCTCCTGCACGCTGAGAATGCTGACCTGAGTGGGCACGGGTGGGGTCAGGGCGGTGGCCACACAGCGGCACCGCCCGGCACTCCTGCAAGTTGCGACCAAACCGCCAACTTTCCTCGGCCGTCACATTGCACAAGGCCGCGCCGTTGGCTCGGCACGCCGCCAGTCGTGCACGTGCAATTCGTCCGAATGGCAGGATCAATTAGGATTCCAATTATTTAATCACGGCGCGCCGGTACGGCCCCGGCCGAGCAGCCGTCCTCGGCCGGTGATGGTCGCCTGGCGCCGCGCTTTCCGCTCTCCCTTCACCTTTCGTCACGCTCCAACTTGCACAACGGGAGGCTTGAGGGTAGAGGGGAAGAGAGAGAGAGAGAGAGAGAGAGAGAGAGAGAGAGAGAGAGAGAGAGAGAGAGAGAGAGAGAGAGAGAGAGAGAGAGAGAGAGAGAGAGAGAGAGAGAGAGGAAGAGAGAGAATGGGGTGTGAAGGGAAATAGAAAGGAGACAGTGTATGGAGGAATGAAGAAAAGAAAACGAATGAGAGTTCGATAGAAGGGGATACGCAAAAGGGCGAAGGAAAGGTGGCGAAAAAGAGGGATAGCTTAATTGAGTGTGCGGGAGAGAGAGAGAGAGGGAGTGAGAGAGGCAGAGAGGAAGAAGGAGAAAGAGAGTGAGAGGATGAGAATAGGCAAAGAGAGCATGGGATAGATGGTTTGTGAGTATGCATACGTGTGTGCGAGAGTGAGGGAGAGAAGGGGAGGGAGAGAGAGAGAGAGAGGGAGTGGGAGCGGGAGCTCCACCTCCAGCTTCACCGAACCCGCAGAAGTAATTGCGGCGCCTTCCTCGGGATGCACATGGAGGCACATTTCGTGCTTAATGGGTCTTGATTTGGTATCTGCATGCGCTGACCGGCACGGCCCGCCGTTGCCCGGTCATCGGCGTGACCCGGCCAGCCGACGTGGCCGGCTCCGTGCTGCCCGCTCGGCGGCGGCGGCTGGGCCGGCCGACGGTGCAGGGTCGGCAGGCGGCGGCAGCGGCTGCGGACCGGCCAGACTGATGCACGGCCGGCACAGGTCGGCACCGTGCCGCTGTTGGCCGCGCCCACTGTGCAATTACCGGCCATCAGCCGGTCGGCAGCGGCCGTCGTCGGGCGACCGACTGCACGACCGCCGACCCGCTGCACGTCCGCCGACCCGCTGCACGACCGCCGACCCGCTGTACGTCCGCCGACCCACACGTCCGCCGACCCACTGCACGTCCGCCGACCCGCTGCACATCCGCCGACCCGCTGCACGTCCGCCGACCCGCTGCACGTCCGCCGACCCGCTGTACGTCCGCCGACCCACTGCACGTCCGCCGACCCGCTGCACGTCCGCCGACCCGCTGCACGTCCGCCGACCCGCTGCACGCCCGTCGCGCCGATCCGGCCGGCAGACGGCCAAAATTGTGTTAAGATCGGCGCAGCGGCCAAAGCCACTGGCTCGTTTCGCCGAGCGGCTGCTCTATGGGAGCTCATCCCGCACCCATACCTCACATCCCGCACCAATATATCACATCCCGCACCCATACATCACATCCCGCACCAATATATCACATCCCGCACCAATATATCACATCCTGCAGCCATACATAGTATCCTGCATCCATACATCACATCTCGCACCCATACATCACATCCCGCACTAATATATCACATCCCGCACCAATATATCACATCCCTCACCCATACATCACATCCCGCACAATATATCACATCCCACACACATACATCACATACCGCACCCATACATCGCATCCCGCACCCATATACCACATCCCGCACCATACATCACATCCCGCACCAATATATCACATCCCGCACCCATACATCACATCCCGCATCAATGTATCACATCCCGCACCCATACATCACATCTCGCACCCATACATCGCATCCCGCACCCATACATCACATCCCGCACCCATACATCACATCCCACACCAATATATCACATACCGCACCAATGCATCACATCCCGCACCCATACATCACATCCCACACCAATATATCACATACCGCACCCATACATCACATACCGCACCCATACATCACATCCCACAGTCGTACATAGCATCGTTCGCCAGCATCACACCCCGGCACTGTCGGCACATCCAAACATTGAAGACACATCCCGCACTCACATCCGCACTCACATCAAATCCCGGCGGTGATGTCAAATCCCGTACTCACATCACATCCCGGCACTGGCAGGACACCCCGCACTCGCATCACACCCAGGTACTCACATCACATCCTGTGCTCACATCACAGAACGGCACTGACATCACATCCCGTACTCACATCACACCCAGATACTCGCATCACATCTCGCACTGACGGGACATCCAGTGCAGACATCACATCCCGGTCAAGCATCACGCCCCAGCACAAACAAGGCACTCGGTCATCGCGAGGCCGCACTGCTCCTTTTGCGCATATTGCTGTGGTTATCTCGACAATAGCAATGTATTGACATAACCCATTAATACGTTCTAGTGCGGAATAGCCATCGACTATTCTAAGGTTGGTTTTGCACCGATACACACATATGATACGATGAAATAAATTTAAGCCGACCACAGCTTTGTCTTCAAATGTTGTCTGGCGTCAAATATTGTCTGGCGTCAAACAAATGAACAGATACCGACTGCTCCGGTTAGATTCATCCGAAATTGGAGCAGTCAGTCATTCGTCTGCGGCCTACCAAATTGTTGAGGGGCATAAGTATGGTAACCTAAGTATGTATGGTAGCCATAAGTATGCCGCCCCGGTAGCTCAGTTGGTTAGAGCGCTGGCCTGCACTGGTCTCCCCTGTACTGGCAACACAGGGTTCGAGTCGCTTCGCGCGCTCGCATTTAGCCCCCGGCCGGGAGTGTCAGTTGGCAGCTGGCCCGATAAGGCCGTGGATCAGCTACCGGGCGGCCGTGTCGGTCCATTGGCGGCACGTTAAACTTTCGATCAAAATTCTGCCGTTGAACTGGAAATTATGGATCGGGTGGTGGGGCCAGGGTTCACGCAACAAGCTCTGCTTAGCAATAGAACCCTGGTTCCTTAAGCCACCACAGCAACAATTCGGATTAAATTAATTAATTTTTTTTTAAAGCCTAGGGATAGCAGGGCTGCTACCTTGTATGCCTTGGATAATTTAACTATAAGTTGCATTGTTCGAGCATTGGGTACAAATGTATGTAGTAAGATACTTCTTTCTCCGCCAACTTGGAACGGAACTTCTGCGTGCTGGGATGCGAACAGGTGTAGACTGTTCGATTTTGACGTTCATCCAAAATCTTGATCCGTGCAAATTACTGGTCAGTTTTGAATGCGACAAACGGAATTGGACATGTGTTGGTGTTATCTTGGCGAAGGTTCGTGTTCAATGTGGTGCGCTATCTCACCAACTATGAGGAGTTGGCAATTAATGGAGTTTAACAGCCTTCATTTAAAGTTATATTTTGTAGATTAATAAAGCATGCATACTTTTTCATTCTTGCCACTATTTAGATTAAACTTATAAGGCACCGGTAGATTCGCTAGACGAACAAGGACATGACACGGACAATCTCGGCTATGGGGCTTCCATGCTACAGGCACAGGATCGGACATCATTACTCGTGAGAAAGTTTGCCTACTGACCACAGCTAGGTTCTTTTAGCTCGTGCCGTCTCGGGGGAGGAATATATGCCGGTCGGATAGGGTGCGGTCGGGCCGGATATGATGTGGCCGGGCCGGATAGGGTCCGATCGGGCCGGATATGATGTGGTCGGGCCGGATATGGTGCGGTCGGGCCGGATAGGGTCCGGTCGGGCCGGATAGGTTGTGGTCGGGCCGGATAGGGTGCGGTCGGGCCGGATAGGGTGCGGTCGGGCCGGATAGGGTGCGGTCGGGCCGGATATGATGTGGTCGGGCCGGATAGGGTGCGGTCCGGGCCGGATATGGTGCGGTCGGGCCGGATATGGTGCGGTCGGGCCGGATATGGTGCGGTCGGGCCGGATAGGGTGCGGTCCGGCCGGATATGGTGCGGTCGGGCCGGATAGGGTGCGGTCGGGCCGGATAGGGTGCGGTCGGGCCGGATAGGGTGCGGTCGGGCCGGATAGGGTGCGGTCGGGCCGGATAGGGTGCGGTCGGGCCGGATAGGGTGCGGTCGGGCCGGATAGGGTGCGGTCGGGCCGGATATGGTGCGGTCGGGCCGGATAGGGTGCGGTCGGGCCGGATAGGGTGCGGTCGGGCCGGATAGGTTGTGGTCGGGCCGGATAGGGTGCGGTCGGGCCGGATAGGGTGCGGTCGGGCCGGATAGGGTGCGGTCGGGCCGGATAGGGTGCGGTCGGGCCGGATAGGGTGCGGTCGGGCCGGATAGGGTGCGGTCGGGCCGGATAGGGTGCGGTCGGGCATAGGGTGCGGTCGGGCCGGATAGGGTGCGGTCGGGCCGGATAGGGTGCGGTCGGGCCGGATAGGGTCCGGTCGGGCCGGATAGGTTGTGGTCGGGCCGGATAGGGTGCGGTCGGGCCGGATAGGGTGTGGTCGGGCCGGATAGGTTGTGGTCGGGCCGGATAGGATGCGGTCGGGCCGGATATGATGTGGTCGGGCCGGACAGGATGTGGTCGGGCCGGATAGGGTGAGGTCGGGCCGCTTCTGTGAACTTGTGAGCATACACATGAGAATACTTTCGCCCGGGCTTCGTCTTAGCTCTTAATAACACAACGTATAGTTGCTGTCTCGAATGCCTAGTTCGGAAGTCATAGTAAGTATCCAATTGGCAGATTCAGCTGGTCCATGCGAGTTATTTTTTTGGTGGGAAGGGGAAGTATGTTTTCTTTGTCAGGTATGCACGCACGAGGAGATAGGACACCACACCCTTGTTTGGAAGTGCACGCTGGAAGTCTCGCTAGCATTCTAGGAGCGGAAACGTGCATTGAACAATGAAAACATTTACGACACATTCCCGAAGTTCCACGGGGTTTCAACAGTGAGATTGAGTCACTTTCGCTTCACCCTCACTTCGAAACAGGGTGGCTCGCGACTAGAATGTCTGTCGGGACTGATTACGCTTTAGGTCTTGTTTTAATGTCAGAGGTCGATTATCTTGTTTTGGACGTCATTGGTGGAGGACAGTACGTGATCCTGCCTTGACGATAATTAAATACGTGTACTATTAAACTTGTGTGTATCTTTAAGACATGTGTCAGTTTTTAGAGGCGTTTTGTGACTGTTCTAAACGTGCGAGAATCGAAGCGTTGTACACACATCCCTGCACACTAGCATTCTTCAAGATGAGCAATTACGAGCAATTTGTTCAGAGGATCACGAAGGGCTTTTGTGAGATTGGCACATATCGGTGCAGGTGACCGTGGCAGGCTGTTTCTCCTTTGCCTTTGATGGGGTCTTCCAGCGGCTAATAATTAAGCTTAAATTGTTGTATTGCACAGCATGTGCACTTACTGGATGACGTGCTTGCAGTGTGTCCCCCGACTGCAAAGTTTATTCCTGACAGATAATGCATCAGATGCCATATTCCTACGACACATCAGATATCTATGCAGCGCTCTCATGAAGCTGCGACCGACCTGCCGACATCGAGTGGCTAGCAGACGAGGTCCCACATCAGTTGAGTGAGTTTCCCGGAAGCTAGCGAGGGCTCATCTGATATGACTTGTAAAGGTCGTCCTGGAAATAAGCGTGACCATCCTGCAGCTATGGAAGGCTCAATGATAGTTACAACACTTTGACAGCTACGGAGGGTTCTTGGAGAGGTACAGCTGCTATGAATTGGTTGCAGCAGCCCTTTTAAAGTTGTTGGGGGTCTTTTAATAGCTGCATTTCCAGAAGACCCACTGGGAGCTACTGAGGACCCTCCTTAACACGTCGCCTCGTCGCTCATGTCAGATCCTCACACCCCGTCCCGGGGGAGGTGGGAGATAGAGGCCCCCTCTAATATTCAAACTAAGCGTCGCACGAAAACGAAATAGATGTCATCGGAAAGCGCTCGACGAGTAGGGCTAGACACCACCCATACCCCCGCCTCCCCAAAAAGTAACGTCACTACGGGCCCTAGAGTTTCACGACTTACATCTTGTTTGTGGCTCTGGGGGGGGTTCAGGGCGATTGGGGAGGGCGATTGGAGATAACAAATTATGTGGAATAAGAAAAGTAACGTGAAATCGACCAGGTACCATAACATTTTTTGCCATGCAAAAATCAAAATTGTATTTTTCTTGAAATTTCAAAATTGTGAGTTTTCAAGTTTTCTTTAGAGCGGATGAGTAGAGCGGACTGAAAAATATTGTTCGAAGTCAACTTTCTCGAATAAAAATGCTTACTTTAGCCATAATCTTCCATTTATCTCTAATTGGCAAATATGCAAAATGAATAAGTGATCAAAAACTAAAAAATGAAACATTCTTCTGGTACGTTTTGTTGCATCCCTAAAGATAAGCAAACACTGAAAGTTTCATCCAAATATCTTTATCCGTTAAAGCGTGACGACTGGTTAAACTTTGTTTGGAGGTGACCTCACTTGACCTTCACTAACTCGATGACTCTGGACGACCTGACCTCAAACTTTGTCACAACATGCCAAGTTCATGTGGGAAAAGGTATGCCAGATTTCGGCGCGCTGCCGCGGGCTGTTCTTTCACAGTCAGCTGAAAACCTTGTTGACGATCCCCCCCCGCGAGTCGGGGGGGGTCGTCAACAACCCACCCCCGGAACGGCGCGGGTTAATCGCTTTAATATCATCATTGACCTTAGACGGCTATGTACCCAATAGCAGCTCAGGGAGCCAGACTGGCGAGGAGTCCTACGAAAAGTACGCATCACTCCTGCGAAAATTATGTCTTCCTGCTCTGAAGCAGTCAGCGAGTTGTCCATGCTGAAAGCTATCATTAAGCTCGACCTAAGCACCCGGGTATCAGTAAGAGAATGCTCTGACTGATCCAAATTGGCTACTGGACCGTGCCTCTGGAAGTCCTCAGAACTGTGAAGCACCAAAACAGGCCTCAGTTGCCGAGTCCTCCAAGACACCGACTTCGATCGGTTGGCTCCGCCGGTGGAAGGGCGTCTTCAGGGTTTCATCTCATCCTAGGTCATTGATCTCGGTTGATCTGGCACACAATTGCTGAATTGTCGGCAAACGTCACTGAGACTTAAGAAAAATAGGAAATATATACTACAGAAGGAAAAAGAGATTCGTGTGGAATACTCAACGTCTATGCATGCTTTCACATTTTATGGACTCACAGCATGTTCATCAGTTTTCATCAGTTCGAGCGCACATAATGTTCCGATTTGCAGGAGCAATGCGCCAAGAACTATTGGAACTGTCGCGCTTTAGTCTCGTCCCGACCATTCTGGCAAGCTGTTGCAAGCATATTCGATCAAGCTTCGTGTGGTAAGTGCTCCTTCCCATCAAGTTTCCCAGGTTCAATCTGCAGTGACGATAAACCCAAAACTGATGGAACCATCACGCCTAAATACTGCCCCTTGTGCCAAATTGTTGCAAAAGTATTCGTCGGAGCTCAATGTGGTAAGTACCGTCCTCACTTTCCGAAGTACAGGCCAGAATCCATTCTATCAAACTTGTTTCAAATTAGCGCATAGCTGATGCGGATGACGAAGTTGAACTGAATTGAGCAACCCTTCCCCACTCGGTGGATCAGGCCCTATATGAACTAAATAGGGCGCCCCGACACCCACTCATTGATCAGCCACTGCACGAACTAAGTGGGAGTATCACTACCTCACTCAGTGGATCAGGCCCTACACGAACTAGATGGGGGCTCCCCTACACCCACTCAGTGGACCAGCCCCTGCACGAACTAGGTGGGGGTACCCCTACCTTTACTCGGTAGATCATCCCATGCGCGGACTAGTTGGGAGTGCCCCTACCCCCACTCTGGACCATCCCTTTGCACGATAACTATAGCACCAACAACGAAACTGGGTGCGCCATGGCTACTCATGAGATGATGATATATGTAGCCAATGTCGGTGTAGGCTGTACAGCTGTCATGCGGCTATACGGTATGGAGCCTGCGTAAACCAACATCGTGACAACATAACCCGGTACGAATGGCAATGCAGCCGTCATGTGTGCACCTTCGTACACAGCATGCTGCAGATGGCATAGTTAGCACGTGCTTGTGAATGATAGCACATGCAGGGCTTCCTGATTGCTCCAAGCCCGTACATGGGTGGTGGTTGGGTGCAGCCGACAGGTACCACTGACCTCCGTCCGACAGGCTGGTGAATGTGACCCAGCGGTGACCTCGAGCTGCACGCAGGGGTGGCTGCCTCCGCGGCGTCGACGGCGCTCCGCCAGCTTCTCGGCCCGGCGCGGTTCTCCAGAGCAATTTCCACTCGCCGGCGCATGAATAAAGCTCATCCTATTGTCCCGCTAAGGTCAGATCACGTATGCCCGGCCGGGAATAATGGAGCCGACTGTGTTGATGGTCGATCTCGGGCGGCCGTGATGACGTCCCGTACGAACGGCATCGTGTCATCAAAGTCTCATCACAAATTGAAGAGTGTGAGAAACCCACAGTGAGGCGGCGGTAAAACATCGGTTGGCCGGTGTAAATAGCCATCAGCGGGCGGCGCGGTGTCTTCATCTCACCGTCGCCGTGTGCGCGACATGTGCGAGACGACCGCAGCCGGGCCGGCCGCCACCGCCGAACACAATGACCGGCCTTTTCAATTCGGTGCCGTCTAATGAAAGGTGGCCGTCTGCCCAGCCAGCCGGCCGGCCGGCAATCCGCCGACCGCAGCGGGGCCGCCCAGCTCCGTCGGCCGCCCAGCACGAGTGGCCGCCGTTTTAATTTGGTGGTCTGTGATTCTGCGGCGGCCGTCGCGCTGCTCGGGTGTCCCGCGCCGTGTCCGGCGCATGATTACACGACCGCAACCCGTTCGCTGAAAGGAGCCGACTTCCCCCGTCAATTTGTAGCCGACGTGTCTTCACACCCGCTAGTTAGCGGCGCTGGCCAGCTCGGACGGCGGGGGCGTCGCCGATTGTTTTGTCGGGCCTGGCCAGCGCGCGGCCGGCGCAGGCGGCGCACACAGAGCGACACTCTAATTAGCCGCGCCGCTCGGCTGTCATTATCGGGCCCGGCTCGTCTCGGCCGTGCGGTCCCGGCTGCGGCATCTTGTGCCGCCGCGGCATCGCTCGCACCAGCCGGTACCCCCCAGCCTACCCGGTCATCGCTCAGCCCAACCGGCGTCTCCACACCGGCCATCGCTCAGCCGTCCGCACAGAGCCGCCAGCTCCCTCAGCGCAGTGGCAGCCAAGCTGTACGGCTTTACCTTGGCACAGACCAAAGGTCGTCCAGCTGAGCTATGCTCAGTCGCCAGCTGATCCCAGTTATCCGGCGTGCGCGTCGCCAAAGCGCGGACGTGTCCCGTGTATAGCCAGCTTAGAGGTTAACATTGAGCCATCATGTTGCATGAAAAAAAAACACGAAAACCCTTTTCCCCCTGTCCAAGATTCGTGGGGATGCCAGTGCATTCGGCATGTCTCGATTTGACTGCAGATTCTTCCTCAGTTTGTCATTGTAGCTTTTCTTACTTCCCCTGTGTGCACATCGTGCGAATCCTTCGGCCTGGCCGTGTGTCCTCTCTGGTCCCTGCAGAGTGACACAGCTGGCCCTCGCAGAGTGACACAGCTGGTCCTCGCAGAGTGACACAGCTGGTCCTCGCAGAGTGACGCAGCTGGTCCTCGCAGAGTGACGCAGCTGGTCCTCGCAGAGTGACACAGCTGGTCCTCGCAGAGTGACACAGCTGGTCCTCGCAGAGTGACACAGCTGGTCCTCGCAGAGTGACACAGCTGGTCCTCGCAGAGTGACACAGCTGGTCCTCGCAGAGTGACACAGCTGGTCCTCGCAGAGTGACACAGCTGGTACCCGCAGAGTGACACGTCTCGCCCAGTCCGTCAGACACTGTCCGGTGTCACTCTCTCCAGCCGCTACATGGCTGTGTGGCCCCTCCCCCAGAAAGCCCCCAGTCCGTCAGACATTGTCCGGTGTCACTCTCTCCAGCCGCTACAACATGGCTGTGTGGCCCGCTGGTCCCCGCAGAGAGACACAGCTCGCCCAGTCCGTCAGACATTGTCCGGTGTCACTCTCTCCAGCCGCTACAACATGGCTGTGTGGCCCGCTGGTCCCCGCAGAGAGACACGTCTCGTCCAGTCCGTCAGACATTGTCCGGTGTCACTCTCTCCAGCCGCTACAACATGGCTGTGTGGCCCGCTGGTCCCCGCAGAGTGACACGTCTCGCCCAGTCCGTCAGACATTGTCCGGTGTCACTCTCTCCAGCCGCTACAACATGGCTGTGTGGCCCGCTGGTCCCCGCAGAGAGACACGTCTCGCCCAGTCCGTCAGACATTGTCCGGTGTCACTCTCTCCAGCCGCTACAACATGGCTGTGTGGCCCGCTGGTCCCCGCAGAGAGACACAGCTCGCCCAGTCCGTCAGACATTGTCCGGTGTCACTCTCTCCAGCCGCTACATGGCTGTGTGGCCCGCTGGTCCCCGCAGAGAGACACGTCTCGCCCAGTCCGTCAGACATTGTCCGGTGTCACTCTCTCCAGCCGCTACAACATGGCTGTGTGGCCCGCTGGTCCCCGCAGAGAGACACGTCTCGCCCAGTCCGTCAGACATTGTCCGGTGTCACTCTCTCCAGCCGCTACAACATGGCTGTGTGGCCCGCTGGTCCCCGCAGAGAGACACAGCTCGCCCAGTCCGTCAGACATTGTCCGGTGTCACTCTCTCCAGCCGCTACAACATGGCTGTGTGGCCCGCTGGTCCCCGCAGAGAGACACGCCCAGTCCGTCAGACATTGTCCGGTGTCACTCTCCAGCCATTCCCTTTCCCCCCGCAGAGACACAGCTCGCCCAGTCCGTCAGACATTGTCCGGTGTCACTCTCTCCAGCCGCTACAACATGGCTGTGTGGCCCGCTGGTCCCCGCAGAGAGACACGTCTCGCCCAGTCCGTCAGACATTGTCCGGTGTCACTCTCTCCAGCCGCTACAACATGGCTGTGTGGCCCGCTGGTCCCCGCAGAGAGACACGTCTCGCCCAGTCCGTCAGACATTGTCCGGTGTCACTCTCTCCAGCCGCTACAACATGGCTGTGTGGCCCGCTGGTCCCCGCAGAGAGACACGTCTCGCCCAGTCCGTCAGACATTGTCCGGTGTCACTCTCTCCAGCCGCTACAACATGGCTGTGTGGCCCGCTGGTCCCCGCAGAGAGACACGTCTCGCCCAGTCCGTCAGACATTGTCCGGTGTCACTCTCTCCAGCCGCTACAACATGGCTGTGTGGCCCACTGGTCCCCGCAGAGAGACACGTCTCGCCCAGTCCGTCAGACATTGTCCGGTGTCACTCTCTCCAGCCGCTACAACATGGCTGTGTGGCCCGCTGGTCCCCGCAGAGAGACACAGCTCGCCCAGTCCGTCAGACATTGTCCGGTGTCACTCTCTCCAGCCGCTACAACATGGCTGTGTGGCCCGCTGGTCCCCGCAGAGAGACACGTCTCGCCCAGTCCGTCAGACATTGTCCGGTGTCACTCTCTCCAGCCGCTACAACATGGTGGGGTGGACGGCTGTTGCAGAAGCTGATTGTCGATATCTGTACCCGGCTCGGGTTCTCACCAAACAGCGGTCTATTGCGGTCTTCTTGTCTGTTGTGAATAGCTCAAGGGACGCGGGGCTTGAACTAGTGACTCGGGCATCGCTACCGCCCTAGGTCACAGGCCATTCACCACTTGACTATACACACCCCCACCTACTACAGGTGCGTTTTGTTTTACCACCAACCGGATCGAACGAGAATTTTACCTTCGTCCGGTCGGGGGGGGGGGGGGCTCCAGAAATGAAAGGAAAAATCTACAGCTTTCGAATCACGTAAGCTAGGGTAGCATGTGACACACGGTGGGAATCCATCAATCACGGAGAGCCCTAAAAGTATCCTAAAGGTACAGTTCCGGGGCGATAATGGCATCATCAAAGGCCATATCAATTCATTATACGGAACTTGACTTCAATACCTGGAATTTGTTTTAAAAGGCAGATATTCTTTCTTTCGACATTGTTTCTGAAGAAATGTAATAGTTGAATGCATTTATATTGACCGTTGTAGACAGAGGTCAGAATAGGGAAGGCCAGGCCGGGTCAGAACGAGGCTTTCAGACATGAGTTCCCGAACTATGCACTATCATGTATGGCATAGCAAAGATACAGTGAAGATGTAATTGTCAAGCTAAGGTAGCATAGAGCTTATAACACAACTTATTTCTTGATTTCTGGCTATGCTGACGTGATTATTAGTCACATTGGGCATGACATTGATCGCTGGAGGATGGCCTCGAAAAAATGCAAAGGTATACATATATGCATATATATATTATACATTGTGTTGGATCCCAAAAGTAAAACTATTAAAGCAGAGTTTGAACATCTGTTTGAAATCTCAAAATCCTACCGTCAGCTCAGGTCACGTTGAATATTCGGGTTCAACAAGTACATCACTTTTGATGATTAGAAAGTTCGCTTACAAGAATAACCCTCATGATATTTCAATATTTTGATAAGCTATCCAGCTGGTGCCCCCATGACCTTACGTCACGCTAGGACAACATATATTGGTAAACGTTCATTTCAACTTTGACTCGTTTGGTGTGTCTGTGATCTTGGAGAGTAATTTCACATGTTTTTTTTATAATCAGGTCAAATCACACAGGGTTATGCCACCTCAAGTCATTCGTTGCCAACCAATGTCATGCGACTTAGGTGGTGCTGAACTGAGTTAAGATATAACAACGCTATGAATCGCAATATTAGGTAGGCATAAGATGGCATGTTCAAGAATATGTGTGATGCTAATGACAACCTCACGTTGTCATTAAGCACGTCTACAGTGCGCATAGCATGATTTCTACCATTGTCTACAGCACAAACTGCTCTAGATCAAATTCAAAGTTATCCACTCAGTACAGAAATTATGGGAATTGACCTTGCTTCAGGTCAGTAATCTTGCCCTACATTTAAATTGCGGGATGGCAATGTTGTTCAGCTTGATGAAAGAACAGCGTCATCACAGTTTGGTGTTCATTGTTGCGACATATCGAATGGCGGCAAATCCAATATTTTGGATCACTTTTCCTGATCCGTCCCAGGTCAATGACCTTTCAAGACCTTGACCTGAAAATTGCACGATGTGACAAAGTGATTAGAAGGTACTGGACACTTTGTGTTTCTGCGCCTACTCATTCAGCCATTATCCCAACGAAAAACCTAGTCCCCTATACAAGCATACCATTCCTAAATATATCGTCAGTAAAATGCAGCATATGACCAACGAGAGGCGGGAATATGTGAAAAGGATAGGAAAAGGGAGACGGAGACGGAAACAAGACTGTGGGAGAAATGGAGAAAAAAAATATGAGGGTAGATTAGAACAAAGAGGGATAAAATCAGAGAAGAAACATAAAACGCAAAAAATAAAGGGAATAAAGAAAATAGGAAACAAAAAGAAGGGAAGGAAATAGTCAGAACGAACAAAAGATAGTGGAGAACACAATAGGAAGAAAAGGGCGAAAGAGTGAGGGAGAGCGGGAGCGGAGGGAGAGAGGTGAAGGGAGCGAGAGGGAGGGAGGGAGAGAGTGAGGAAGAGTCAGGAGTGGGGGAGAGCGGGCCGGCAGGGTCAGAGGTCGCGGCGCGTGGCGTGACGTTCGGTGAGCGGCCGGGCAGCGCTGCCAGGCGCCCCCTCAGCGGACGGTTCAGCGGCAGTGGGCGGGCCCTGTTCGGCGGCCAATCGGAGGCGAGGGGCGGGGTAGCCGTATAGGAGCGCGATCACGGGCGCCGCTGCCGCGGCACTCACCGTTGCGCCACCGTCGGAGGAGGCCGCTCGCAGCATCGCTCTGCTAGTCGCCGCGTCAAGATGCATTCTCAGCTACCGGGTTTCTACCTGACGCCGCAGCTGCTGGCTGCGGCCACCAAGCCGGAGCTGCTGCTGCACCCGCAGCTGCTGACCTACCTCACCCACCCGATGTTCCGGCCCGAGCTGCTCGGCCAGAAGCCAACCCGCCCCAAGAAGCGCTACATCTGCAAGTATTGTCAGCGCGAGTTCAGCAAGAGCTACAACCTGCTGATCCACGAGCGCACGCACACGGACGAGCGGCCGTTCCCGTGCGACGTATGCGGCAAGGCGTTCCGCCGCCAGGACCACCTGCGCGACCACAAGTACATCCACATGAAGGAGAAGCCGTTCAAGTGCGAGATCTGCGACAAGGGCTTCTGCCAGGCGCGCACGCTGGCGGTGCACCGGTCGTCGTGCTCGCAGCAGACGGTGACGGCGCGCGCCGAGCTGGACAAGCTGCAGGGCCGCGCCGACCTCGCCGCCGGCCGGCTGGCGGCGCCGTCCACGCCGCCCACGCCGCCCACGCCGCCGGCACACCGCTGCTTCTGCGGCGAGACGTTCGACCGGCTGTCGTCGCTGCGCTTCCACGAGCTGGTGCACTCGCCGCGCGACTCGCTCGGCAGCGAGCGGTCGGCCAGTCCGCCCAAGTCGCCGGCCTCGTCCTGCTCGGGCTGGGGCTCGCCGCGGCCGGCCGCCGGCTCGCCGGAGCCCGCCAAGAGGACCGGCTTCAGCATCGCCGACATCCTGGCCATGTGAGCTACGGCCGGCCGCTGTCGTGTCTCAGGTGTTGTCATTCACTCGTGTGTCCGGTTGCGTGTCCCCGACTTGTCGTTGCGACGTTGCGCGTTTCGTCTGCATTCCGTCAGTAGTTTATTTATTTTCTGGCTACGTTATGATGGCTGTTGCTGCGTTGATGTGTGTGTGTATGTGTGTTGAACGTTTATTCACCCAGAGTATCATGCTATACAATACATATTTGAAGTGAATTATGCATCTGTTGACGGCCGCCCCCTGATGGCAAGGGCAAGAGCGAAGTGCGGAGAGAGAAAAGAAAGATCCGAGAGAGATGCAGGAAAAAGAAGAAAGCGAGAGACGAATGGTACACAGACTATGAGCGTGCCTACTGGGAACTGCATTCCGTGGTCGAAAACGTTCATCATTAAACCGATGGTGGTTGCAGGGAAAGATTTGACTTCAAAATGATCCTTCCAATAGTTCAAGCAATGTTACGCCATCGGTACAAGCGATGCTTTTTGACCAGCACACTTCATGCTGTCTAGGAAGTTGCAAACAACATGGTGTAAGTACTTGAGCTGATTAAAACACTGGTGATAACAACTGGTATGCGTTTGTTAACGGGCGACCTGAAAGCTCACCTATCATCAGCTTCTCACTGAAGAAGAGTCCAAACGGCCACCTGAATCATATTCTGCCCGCAAATCTGCTTCTTCTCGAAGCTCGAAGTCCGCAAACTGCAAGGGGCATGACCCAATATCTCCCCATTCCAGTTTTTCCCCCTCCATCCACTCCACGATGACCAGTGTGTCTACAACTCAGAGTCGCTCATGAACCTCACACTCAGTGCGGGAACCTCGGTCGGACAGATTCAGACAGATTGCCGTCAACTGCGGGATCGCACCTCCCGCTCCGGTAATGGCTTCTGAGCCGCGTGCCGTCCGCTCGCCGGACCCCGGGCCTGCATGGCAGATTGGGCGGCCAGATAGCGGCGCGCCGCCGGCCGCCAACACTAAATTGTCGGCGCCAGCTCCAGTTTCTGGGTGGTCCGTCAGTAGCTGTCGTCGAGACCCGGCCAGGGACACTCCTCTGTCCCCCATAAAACACAGTCTCACCGTAAAACACGGCTACAGCCCAATAAAACACGAGGCACGCCGCCCGGCGCCAGAGCGCTGGCCGCCAAGGCCCCACCGCGGCGGCGGAGCTGCCGGACTGTCGGACCGACGGTCCCCGGCGTCTGAGGTGGGGACCCTGCGTCTGAGGTGGGGACCCGGCGCCAGAGCGCTGGCCGCCAAGGCCCCACCGCGGCGGCGGAGCTGCCGGACTGTCGGACCGACGGACCCCGGCGTCTGAGGTGGGGACCGTGGGGACCCTGCGTCTGTCTGAGGTGGGGACCCGGCGCCTGAGCTGGCCGCCAAGGCCCCACCGCGGCGGCGGAGCTGCCGAACTGTCGGACCGACGGTCCCCGGCGTCTGAGGTGGGGACTCGGCGTCTGAGGTGGGACCCTGTGTCTGAGGTGGGGACCCTGTGTCTGAGGTGGGGACCCGGCGTCTGAGGTGGGGACTCGGCGTCTGAGGTGGGGACCCGGCGTCTGAGGTGGGGACCCTGTGTCTGAGGTGGGGACCCGGCGTCTGAGGTGGGGACCCGGCGTCTGAGGTGGGGACCCTGCGTCTGAGGTGGGGACGGAACTGTCGGACCGACGGTCCCCGGCGTCTGAGGTGGGGACCCGGCGTCTGAGGTGGGACCCTGTGTCTGAGGTGGGGACCCGGCGTCTGAGGTGGGGACCCTGCGTCTGAGGTGGGGACCCGGCGTCTGAGGTGGGGACCCTGTGTCTGAGGTGGGGACCCGGCGTCTGAGGTGGGACCCGGCGTCTGAGGTGGACGGGGTGACCCCGGCGTCTGAGGTGGGGACCCTGCTGGGACCCTGGTCTGAGGTGGGGACCCGGCGTCTGAGGTGGGGACCCGGCGTCTGAGGTGGGGACCCGGCGTCTGAGGTGGGGACCCTGGCGTCTGAGGTGGGGACCCGGAGGTGGGGACCCGGCGTCTGAGGTGGGGACCCGGCGTCTGAGGTGGGGACCCTGGCGTCTGAGGTGGGGACCACTGTCTGGGACCGACGGTCCCCGGCGTCTGAGGTGGGGACCCGGTGTCTGAGGTGGGGACCCGGCGTCTGAGGTGGGGACCCTGCGTCTGAGGTGGGGACCCGGCGTCTGAGGTGGGGACCCGGCGTCTGAGGTGGGGACCCGGCGTCTGAGGTAGGGACCCTGTGTCTGAGGTGGGGACCCGGCGTCTGAGGTGGGGACCCTGGGGGACCCGGCGTCTGAGGTGGGGACCCTGCGTCTGAGGTGGGGAACTGCCGGACTGTCGGACCGACGGCGTCTAGGTGGGGACCCGGCGTCTGAGGTGGGGACCCGGCGTCTGAGGTGGGGACCCGGCGTCTGAGGTGGGGACCCGGCGTCTGAGGTGGGGACCCTGCGTCTGAGGTGGGGACCCGGCGTCTGAGGTGGGGACCCTGCGTCTGAGGTGGGGACCCTGCGTCTGAGGTGGGGACCCGGCGTCTGAGGTGGGGACCCGGCGTCTGAGGTGGGGACCCGGCGTCTGAGGTGGGGACCCGGCGTCTGAGGTGGGGACCCTGCGTCTGAGGTTCAGTTCGGTGGGGACGGAACTGCCGGACGGACCCACGGTCCCCTGCGGTTGAGGTAGGGACCCTGCGTCTGAGGTGGGGACCCGGTATCTGAGGCAGAGACTGAACTGCGACAGCCCCATGCGTCTGAGGTAGAGACAGAACTGCCAAGCACCCCACCACCGCGCGTCACTGCGCATGGCTGTACAACGTGATCACCAGAGGGAAAGGAGTGATTATCGCCAGCGTCGAACAGCTGGTGAATGAGCATTACTCCTGTAACTCCTGTAACACTGTTATGATCACGTGGTTTATACGCTGTGGCCGACAGGCCGAAAGCTTCCACGATCCGTGAGAATCATAGGTGAAGTCTTATTTCTTTGGAGGGAATGGGCACAATGCTAAATTTCACGAAGCCTTTGGACGCGAGTTTTCCGTACACCACACCGGCGCCGTCCATGCATCGCAGGTATCCCAGCTGCGACACAAATTATTCTGCCCTAACACCAACTTCGGCTCAGTTTACATACTTCCGCTTTGGGAACACCACCGTACTGTACAACCACATCTTGGAACGAAATTCGCGACACTCACTCACTGCCTTGCCGTCCAACACCCATAACCGATGGCGAAGCCAATGGGCCTACCATGTCGACATCGCACACAAGGCTGAAAGTGGAGGAGAGACTGAAAATCTTCCCGAGCAGTTTCCCCACGAGCTGCAGGGCGGCACTGTGCAGATGGCTCTGACTACGGGCAGTATCACACCAGGCTAATACGGAGCGAGCGGTCAGAATGACGACGGCGGGAAGCCGGCGTGAATCACTGAATAGACAGTGCACATTAGCACGGCCTCCGGCATGTCTCAGAAGTCCCTGAAGAGGCTTCCGTCCGACGTGCACATTGCAATCTCTGTGTCACTCGGTGCAAGTCGGAAGAGGCTTCCGTCCGATGTGTACGTTGTGATCCCTGCGGCACGTCGCACAAGTCCCTGAAGAAGCTTCTGTCCGATGTGTACGTTGTGATCCCTGCGGCACGTCGCACAAGTCCCTGAAGAAGCTTCTGTCCGATGTGTACGTTGTGATCCCTGCGGCACGTCGCACAAGTCCCTGAAGAAGCTTCTGTCCGATGTGTACGTTGTGATCCCTGCGGCACGTCGCGCAAGTCCCTGAAGAAGCTTCTGTCCGATGTGTACGTTGTGATCCCTGCGGCACGTCGCACAAGTCCCTGAAGAAGCTTCTGTCCAATGTGTACGTTGTGATCCCTGCGGCACGTCGCACAAGTCCCTGAAGAAGCTTCTGTCCGATGTGTACGTTGTGATCCCTGCGGCACGTCGCACAAGTCCCTGAAGAAGCTTCTGTCCAATGTGTACGTTGTGATCCCTGCGGCACGTCGCACAAGTCCCTGAAGAGGTTCCTGTCCGATATGCACATTACGACCTCTGTGTCGCTCGGCACTGGTCTGGAGAGGCTTCCGTCCGATGTGCGCCCCGCCGTCTGTGTGCGCCGCTTCACGCCACTTGAACTGTGAGCGGCGAGCGGCGAGCGGTGGACCCACGCCGCGTCTCCGCGCAGTCTCGACGGCCCGGTTTGGCACGGCAGCAGTCCGTCAGCCGGCCCGTGTGCCGTTTGTATGGAGGTGCGGAGGAATTTATACGGCCTCGGGTCAGCCCAGATATGTGTGGACCGCACAGGTGGAGTGACAGAAGCCATTTCTCGGACGGAAATCACCGTCGTCGGCGCTGGCGTCCGGCGACAATAAAATCGCCCGCTCCGGACAATTAGGGAACGCCACGGACGGTGGGTTCGCTTAAAACCTCAGGTGGATACGTGCGAGGCCGTCTCGGGTCCGATCGGGGACCAGTGGGACGTAGCCAACACCAGCTGCTGGGGATAGACAAGTTGTCCCCGATCAAAGCTGCAGCATGATTCACAATGTTGCGTCAGGTCAGCAGCGAACCGGTAGCAACACAGCGGATGATGGTCGGTCTCGATATCAATGGCATAGGTACTCTACTTGTTGCATTATCACTCATGGCTGTAGTTATGTTTTCGCAACACGTTGAGAATTTGGCTACAGAAGGGCGCGATCGGATCGCCTGGTTGCACCAACGTTCCAGCCGTAAAACAGCGATGCGTAACTGAGTCCCGTGTTGTAGCTTCAAAGGGAATATCCGGCGTTTTGTTCACGAACAACAGATTTGCCAGTGCGTCGAAATTATACTTCAGGCTAATAATTCAGCGACAATTCGACTTATTTCGCACAGACTCCGTCATGAACTAGTGCTGACTTTTTATGTGCGAATCATCAACGCCGCAACCACCACCACCAATCTCCAGGTATGGACAGGTGAATGACATTGAACACAGTAGACCACCTGGGGTACAGCTGGTGGTGTTGGCGATACCCGCAACTGATCAGTCGACTAGTAGGCTGTCGGTGGGTAGTCTTCCAGCGGTTTCTAATTTTTCCCGATAATGTTTTAATGAAAGGTAGCTGTGGTAACAGTGAGGTCCTTTAGTTGCATTCGGGTTGCCATGGCAACGCTTCTTGTTTGTCGCGAAAGATTGTGGCTTATAATTGCCGGGTCAGGTTTAAGTTGTGGGTACTGTACATGGGATGTAAATATTTCATAGAGCTTTAGTAGATGGCCTGTGGGCTCACTGATTCATATATTTATTCACCTTTGAACTAATTCACTGGCTCTTCTTTTTCATCCTTCGGTATGCTGATATTCCCATTCAATGCGTGATTTCACAGCTGCGCCAAGTTTGCGAATATACATACATATGCATAAATAAATAAATAAATAAATAAATATACATATATACATGTGCATGTATGAGTAGGTCTTGCAATCGTTGATTGCAAGTACTAGCGACTGGCGAAGTGTTGTATAATGGCTCCTCTGCAGCCCAGCTTCAAATAAGACACCAAGACAAAATGTGCTGTCTGGGTTTTTAAGCATTATGATGAATAAATAGTGCTAGTCCGCAGTTCTGAGATATGCTTCAGTCCGAGGCCATATAACTGTATCTATTAGGTAGGGGGGGGGGAGAAAACCTCAGTCATCAGTCCATCACAAGATCATATAACTGTAGGAGGGTGGGTGGGTGGGGCGAGAAAGCATTAGTCATCAGTCCATCGCAAGACCATATAACTGTAGGAGAGTGGGTGGGTGGGGCAATAGAACCTCAGCCATCAGTCCATCACAAGAATACACCGAAGTATGCTTTTTCCCCGCCTTTCGGACGTTCCTATGTTCTTGGATTCGAGGCACGTCAACGAACATTTCAATTAAATATTTAATAGCTGCACACTGGGCCAACACAGGAAAAGTCCGGGAGTGTACAATTTAAAAATGCATGGGTAATATCCAGCATAGGAGCCGTTGACCGTAGTCGAGTATTCGTGGTATCTATCTCGGCACCTACTACTGCGTTCCACCCCGGCCCTTGTGTCCTTGAATCGTGAGTTGCCCTCATCGTGTGGAGATTATGCATAACACATTTTATGATGCGTTATCTACTGGCAGCGCTCTGGTCTTCGCTACAGGGGAGAATGTTTCATATTTGGCTTCACCAGTTGCGATAGCCTTCACTGAGCCTCCATCCATATTGTTACCAACTGAGCTCAGCTTCGTGGCGCCGTGGAATCCCATCGAAGTGATCGTCGCGCGGCTCGCCAGATTCAGTGTACACACCCGAGACTGACATTTAGAATGGGTGGTGTCGTTACCGTCGGCCGTCTGTGATATGACCGGCACCGTCGGCCGTCTGTGATATGACCGGCACCGTCGGCCGTCTGTGATATGACCGGCACCGTCGGCCGTCTGTGATGTGACCGGCACCGTCGGCCGTCTGTGATATGACCGGCACCGTCGGCCGTCTGTGATGTGACCGGCACCGTCGGCCGTCTGTGATATGACCGGCGCCGTCGGCCGTCTGTGATACCGGCACCGTCGGCCGTCTGTGTATGACCGGCACCGTCGGCCGTCTGTGATATGACCGGCACCGTCGGCCGTCTGTGATGACCGGCACCGTCGGCCGTCTGTATGTGACCGGCACCGTCGGCCGTCTGTGATGTGACCGGCACCGTCGGCCGTCTGTGATCCGGCACCGTCGGCCGTCTGTGACCGGCACCGTCGGCCGTCTGTGATGTGACCGGCACCGTCGGCCGTCTGTGATATGACCGGCACCGTTGGCCGTCTGTGATATGACCGGTTCTGCGGCCGTATCGGCCGATCGCACGGTCAGACGCGGCCGCGCCGACGCCGGCGCCGGCACGGCCGTGCCGTACCCGGTTACTACCGCTGCCGGCCCATGGTCCCGCCGCCGCGCCCCGACTCAACTGAATCATACGACGCCCGCGGGCCGATCCGCATTCCGGCCGACAGGAAATGCAGCGGCCGCGCGGCCGCCGCTGCAGTCGGTGGCGTCTGCCGCCGATACGGTGCCGGCCGGGTGGGAGGCGCTGGCCGATGGCTATTCGCGCCGCCCCGGGCGCTCGCCGGCCGGCAATGATTTCACCAACTCCTTGGCCGTTTATGCTCGCGCCACATGCAAGCGTGCAGGGCGCGGGCGGCCTGCCCGCCTGTCGGGGAGTGCAACTATGGACGGGCGGCGAGCGCGGCTCCACCCAGTCGGCGCGGCGCCCGCGGCGCGGCGGGCCCGCGCCGCGCGCCGCCGCCGCCGCGGAATGCTTCCATGCATAGCTGGCGGTGGACGCCTGCCGCTCGGTGCCCCGTAATTGGCCCCTTCTGTGCGACCGTCAGCCGCGCACGCCCGCTCGCCGAGCACGTGCGTGGACCGTGGCAGTTCCGACACTGTGGCTGGCCGCACGGCCATCGCCCAGTTGGCGGAATGATGCGGCTTTACGCCAAATCTTTCCGTCTGCAGTCGGCGGCGGGGGGCGCACCGCTACCTCCTGTTGCTGCCGCTGCTGCAGCTGCTACAGCTGCTCCCACGATGTTCAATATGTGTGCTCCTGCTGCTTTTCTCTGCTCTGCTCTGCTCAGCTCAGCTCAGTTCTGTTCTGTTCTGTTCTGTTCTGTTCTGTTCTGCTCTTCTCCTCTCCTGTACTTTACTCTACTCTCCTCTCTCGCCCTCGCTCTCGCTCTCTCGCTTTCTCTCTTTCCCCTGTCTCCTCTCTCCTCTCTCTCTCTCTCTCGCGGTTACGGAGGAGGCTGTCGACAAATGACGCAATGCTGCCCACTTCTGCTCCTGCCGCCGCTCCCTTTGAACTTGGGTCATGGAAGGAGACAGTGGCCATGACAACGCGGTAGCTGTTGTTGCAGACGGATGCAGTTCCGGCCCCAGGATGATGATTCCGGCCTACAACCGACGAAACAGGATCGCTATCGCCACCCCACCCCCACCCCTGCCCCTCCCCAAACTCAGGTGGCAGCATCGCACCAAGCTGAGTAGAGGAGAGATTGCCAGATGAGTCAGTACCACCCGCTGCTGGTGTCACGTGACCGATCAGGTGCCGACCGCAAAGTGAGCCGGTGGCAGGCCAGTCGCCGCTCGGTACTACACTGGCAGCCAGGTGGCCGTAGCTCAGAGCAGCGGCGATTAGGCGCTGACGCAGTAGGGCAGCGGCGGTCGGTTATCCAGCCGGGAGTGGAGCCGGCGGTAGGACGTCTCTGCGCCGCCCACCTGTACACCCGCCCAGGGAGTGGCCGTCGGCCTCCATAGTGGCACAACAGCAGCATTACAGACTACAAACGACGCCGTACAGTCGGACCGCCTGCACGGCCGTGACGACCGCTGCACAGTGATGCCGCCCAGTCCGGTCGTCACCGCAAACGTAAACTACCTGCTCAGGGCGTGTCTGGGTGTGTTTGCATGTGTGTGTGTCTGCACGCATGTGTGTGGGGGAGGGGACGGGGCAGTGCAGATGCAACGCGCTCTGGCCGGTCTCCGGAATCTGTGCAAGATTATCTGGCGGGTGAGGCTTCAATCTTACGTGTGATGCCCATGCATGTATACACACCGGCGATGTATCGCGAGATCAAAGCAAATGGAATCGGCTTTCGCAGCCGCAAGAATGAAAAAGTCCATATGATTTACATTTGAGACTAACATGGCAGTGAAATGAAACCTAATTGGTGTCGTTTGCTTTCAGATAATACTTGTTGTTTGGAATACTTACCTGTTCACTGAAGGTGGTGTTTGTCGTTGGAATATTTGGAAGCACAGGTGTTTCACCATTCATGATTATAACTGGCAGAGGATACACTTTGCTTGGCGCGGCCCGTCGCTGCGCCTGGTTTGGCTGCGCTCACGAAGGCGTCCACATTGGCAGGTACTTCGGTTTTACAGGCTCCTTACATGCACCGACGATGAGCCAGGAAAGCAGCCAGTTCACCGCTTGCTGTTTTCCGTGAATGCTGCACTTATTGGAAACAGTAGAACCCTTTTGCTTACGATGTCAAGAAGATGACATCCCTGCGCCAATTATACATAGTTTGTTGAATTAGTTGCGGCTTAATTCCAGTGACTTATCCATATGCTTCTTCCGTCCAGTACATGCAAGCCAGGTCTTCTAAGCGCCAGCTTGAATCAAGGCAGACCTTGAAACGCTCCGTCACATCGCGTTGCATTTGGCCCAAGTGAAGCTGAATGTTCGGAACAGCGATCCAGAGCGTGTCGTGTCTTCCGCCGGTAACAATAGGCACGTATGAACACGTTTGAAATCCGCACACCAGCCCCGCCAACGTAGGTTGGCCAAGGTTGCCCAAGTTACGTCACCACCCCACACCCACTCTCATGGCAGATTGCACGTCCACTCCCCGTCCTGTGGCGGGAGAGCCACGTCCCCTCCCCGTCCTGTGGCGGGAGACTCACGTCCCCTCCCCATCCTGTGGCGGGAGACTCATGTCCCCTCCCCGTCCTGTGGCGGGAGACTCATGTCCCCTCCCCGTCCTGTGGCGGGAGACCCACGTCCCCTCCCCGTCCTATGGCGGGAGACCCATGTCCCCTCGCCGTCCTGTGGCGGGAGAGCCACGTCCACTCCCCGTCCTGTGGCGGGAGACCCACGTCCCCTCGCCGTCCTGTGGCGGGAGACCCATGTCCCCTCGCCGTCCTGTGGCGGGAGACCCACGTCCCCTCGCCGTCCTGTGGCGGGAGACCCATGTCCCCTCGCCGTCCTGTGGCGGGAGACCCACGTCCCCTCGCCGTCCTGTGGCGGGAGACCCATGTCCCCTCGCCGTCCTGTGGCGGGAGACCCATGTCCCCTCGCCGTCCTGTGGCGGGAGACCCACGTCCCCTCGCCGTCCTGTGGCGGGAGACCCATGTCCCCTCGCCGTCCTGTGGCGGGAGACCCACGTCCCCTCGCCGTCCTGTGGCGGGAGACCCACGTCCCCTCGCCGTCCTGTGGCGGGAGACCCATGTCCCCTCGCCGTCCTGTGGCGGGAGACTCACGTCCACTCCCCGTCCTGTGGCGGGAGACCCATGTCCCCTCGCCGTCCTGTGGCGGGAGACTCACGTCCCCTCCCCGTCCTGTGGCGGGAGACTCACGTCCCCTCCCCGTCCTGTGGCGGGAAGACCCACGTCCCCTCCCCGTCCTGTGGCGGGAGACTCATGTCCCCTCCCCGTCCTGTGGCGGGAGACCCACGTCCCCTCCCCGTCCTGTGGCGGGAGACCCACGTCCCCTCCCCGTCCTGTGGCGGGAGACCCATGTCCTCTCGCCGTCCTGTGGCGGGAGAGCCACGTCCCCTCCCCGTCCTGTGGCGGGAGACTCACGTCCCCTCCCCGTCCTGTGGCGGGAGACCCATGTCCCCTCCCCGTCCTATGGCGGGAGACCCACGTCCCCTCGCCGTCCTATGGCGGGAGACCCACGTCCCCTCCCCGTCCTATGGCGGGAGACTCACGTCCCCTCCCCGTCCTGTGGCGGGAGACCCACGTCCACTCGTCGTCCTGTGGCGGGAGACCCACGTCCCCTCCCCGTCCTGTGGCGGGAGACTCACGTCCCCTCCCCGTCCTGTGGCGGGAGACCCACGTCCCCTCCCCGTCCTGTGGCGGGAGACCCACGTCCCCTCGCCGTCCTATGGCGGGAGACCCACGTCCACTCGTCCTGTGGCGGGAGAGCCACGTCCACTCCCCGTCCTGTGGCGGGAGACCCACGTCCACTCCCCGTCCTATGGCGGGAGACCCACGTCCCCTCCCCGTCCTGTGGCGGGAGACCCACGTCCACTCGTCGTCCTGTGGCGGGAGAGCCACGTCCACCCCAGTCCTGTAGCAGGACATGGGTACCTGATGTACGCTGCGCGTCTGGCGCCGCAGACGATGGCCAGCCACTCGCCGCGCCGCTGTGCGCCCCATTGGCGGCAGGCGCGTGACAGGCAGACACCCCTTGCTCGGCGCAGATGCGTGTCGCGCGTGACAGTGTGACATCACCTCCACCGATGGACGCCAGACACCAACAGCCGGCTGTATATTTTTAGAACGCGTGGCCCCCACTGGCCCGGCGACCCCCACCTGCAGCGATAGTGACGGGTTGTGCACACATGACCCGACGTGATGTGGTGAATGTTACGACGAATGGCATGGCGGATGTAATGACTGAGTCGCGAGGTTCTCATCTATTTCGAAGGCGGCTTAAATGACGGCCCGACAGATTCATACGCGACCTGAGTAAGCGACCGTGACGACCTGGCATGTGCCTGCCGCTCCACCGGAGAGGCAGTGGATGCCGCGCCAGCGTTCGTGCGCTGTTGGATGCCCGCAAACTCAGCGTTTATTTCCAATCGGCACGAAAAGACCACGTAACTGACGCGACTTTAATGAAATTGTCATCGACGGAACGCGAACCAATGCACGCGGTTATGTGGCCAGCGATCCATGTCCAACGGCAGTAGTGTATCCACGGTCCGGGTAGACGATTGGGCGCGTATGGCGCATGCCGTGGAGTCGGCTGCGTCCCTCTCCACCCACCATCCACCGAACAGGCAGAGCCAGCGGTGCAGTAGAGATACTGCCAGTCGACTGCGTCCCTCTCCACCCACACCCACCATCCGCCGAACAGGCAGAGCCAGCGGTGCAGTAGAGATGCTGCCAGTCGACCTGGCACAGACGAAGATAAAATATTTAATCCTTGTCTGTGCCAGGTCGAATTTGACAGCTTCTTTGGACTTCGATTAGCCCATTTTAAACTCAGCCTTTGTTGGCTTCAATTTGACGGTTCCATTGGGCCTCTCTTACCACTGTTAATCCAATACTTGTTCAGCCTTGTGAATGACAAACAACACTTCCCTGCGGCCATTCACCTTTCTCCACACACATCCGCCTGGCATAAGGTGCCACATGTCGCAAAGTTTATAGCCATTATTAGAGTTAGGTTACGGGAGCGGTGCCCGTGCTAGGGATGTACGGTTAGGTTGTGAGAGCGGTGTCTGTGACAGGGATGTACGGTTAGGCTGAGGGAGCGGTGTCTGTGACAGGGATGTACGGTTAGGTTGTGAGAGCGGTGTCTGTGACAGGGATGTACGGTTAGGTTGTGGGAGCGGTGTCTGTGACAGGGATGTACGGTTAGGTTGTGAGAGCGGTGTCTGTGACAGGGATGTACGGTTAGGTTGAGGGGGGGAGGGGTGTGACGGGGATGTACGGTTGTTGTGGGAGCGGTGTCTGTGACAGGGATGTACGGCTAGGTTGTGGGAGCGGTGTCTGTGACAGGGATATACGGCTAGGTTGTGGGAGCGGTGTCTGTGACAGGGATGTACGGTTAGGTTGTGGGAGCGGTGTCTGTGATAGGGATGTACGGTTAGGTTGAGGGAGCGGTGTCTGTGACGGGATGTGTAAGGATGTGGGAGGGCGGTGTCTGTGACGGGGATGTACGGTTAGTTGTGGGGAGCGGTGTCTGTGACAGGGATGTACGGTTAGGTTGTGGGAGCGGTGTCTGTGACAGGGATGTACGGTTAGGTTGTGGGAGCGGTGTCTGTGACAGGGATGTACGGTTAGGTTGAGTGAGCGGTGTCTGTGACGGGGATGTACGGCTAGGTTGTGGGAGCGGTGTCTGTGACAGGGATATACGGCTAGGTTGTGGGAGCGGTGTCTGTGACAGGGATGTACGGCTAGGTTGTGGGAGCGGTGTCTGTGACAGGGATGTACGGTTAGGCTGAGGAAGCGGTGTCTGTGACAGGGATGTACGGTTAGGTCGCGGGAGCGGTGTCTGTGACGGGGATGTACGGTTAGGTTGTGGGAGCGGTGTCTGTGACGGGGATGTACGGCTAGGTTGCGGGAGCGGTGTCTGTGACAGGGATATACGGTTAGTTTACAAGGGCAGCGTCTGTGACATGGACGAACTGGCTTCTTTTTCTTGAAGAGTACTTATGATGCCCCTGATGTGCTTATGGTATGTCCTCCAGACCAGCTGAAATCGCACCACGAAGATCATCCCGCCGAGAACATTCTGAATCGTTTACAGTTAAAGTTTGAACTGACCGAAATCCAGTGATCCACCACACACCAGATGTGCCAAGGCCGGTGCATACGCTACTTCAACTTTTTTAAAACTAGAGGAAAGCAGCAAAAAAATATTCCCTTGCATAGTGACAATGCAAGAGAGGTCAATTGTATAGTTCCGTTACTTTTACTCCTCCTTCAGAACAAAATGGGACAACAATGCGATGGAACATCTCTGCAACGGTATATAAGTACCATGCTCGTTATTTAGACGCCAGTATCCCTTTTTACATCGCAGCTTCGTTCAGCTTACCGTTCGCAAGTGGTACTGCATACTATACCTCACTTACTCCGGTGCCATCCTAGTATATGAGGAGAATGTCTGTGGTGGAAGAAATGACACTTGCATCGTGTTTTCACCCCTGATTCAACGTTACGTGACAGCTGCACTCCGATCGTCTCCATGGACCAGGCAGTGACAGGCCAAGAAGCACTTCCGCTACGCAAACTTTTCCGCCCAGTTTTGCTTATCTGGCAACTTCGAGAAAACCATTTCTCCAGCTTGGTTAAAACCAACATAAAATATGCCCATTTCGATTAAGCACCAAGCCAATTCAAATCGCGCCAAAGTCAAACACCCAGAGTGACCCTTGTTGGCGCTGGCTGATCCATGTGGAAGAGAGCGATCATGCATACGTTATGCTTCTAAGGTGTCGAAATCGGAGAAGCACTTCACTCCAAACGTAATTTGGAGCATATGCCTCTTGTTCCTGTCCTTGTGCACTGGCAAGATTTGCTTCAAAACGCATGGTGGTGTGCACCATTGGCATTAGTTTATTTGTGATCGTGTTTCCCGTCGCAGGTTCAAGCTTGGAAGTATTCGATGTGGTGTATCTTGTTCCTTCAGGCATCCACATGTTGCCGAACTGAACGGCTGACAGCCGAGAAGTAACTACTCATGCTCTACACGACAAGACAATTCGCTTTCATGTCTAAACCAGTCAATTACTACTGAAGGGGCAGCAAGATGAATTATGCGGGCAAACCCCGCTGGCGAAACGTCACCTAGGCATTATGCGTGTCCCTGACATTGGTGGTGCGTGTGCTGGCGGCGGAGAGTACGCGCCCGAGAGCGAGACCAGCCGTCGCGGGCGGATCGGCACGTGAGCCCCCGGCGTCAAACACGGAGCGGTCCGCCCTGCCGCGCAGATAAAACAGATCTGGCCGGTGCGGTCAGGCCGGTGCCCCGGCGGCCGGCGCCGCGCCACCCTTTGCCGCCCGGCTAATTGTTGTTTGCCCACGTGTGTGGGTGTTGCAGCGGACCATCGGTCACGTGCGGTCAGCGCGCCACGCGGTTGGCACGCGGTTGGCACGCGGCTCGCACGCGGCTCGCACGCGGCCCGCACGCGCGAGAGGGCATGCCGCGGCAGGGCGTCGTCGTCCCGGAGCGTGGCTCGCCCAGTGTCGTCCGCAATCCCAGCACAGGTGAACACGGAGCACGCCACGCCCCCACCGGCCTCGTTAAGACGAGGTGGAACACAGAGCACCCCACGCCCTGCCCGGCCTTGTTAAGACGAGGTGGAACACAGAGCACCCCACGCCTTGCCCGGCCTCATTGAGACGGGATGGAACACAGAGCACGCCGAGAAAGAGAGAGGGAGAGAGAGTGAGGGATAGAGAGAACGAGAGAGAGAGAGAGAGAGAGAGAGAGAGAGAGAGAGAGAGAGAGAGAGAGAGAGAGAGAGAGAGAGAGAGAGAGAGAGAGAGAGAGAGACGGGATATTATGTAGATACAATATAGCAAAGAATGAGGGGATAGAGAAGGAAGCCAAAGAGACGAGATGAAAACTTGAGCGTATCGGAGATAAAGGGGGGCATTGGAAGAAGAAACCGGTTGTAGCCGTTCCTGGTCAATGCTATGTATAGGTGGTGTGATGGAAGAAGGGAATGCGTTCAATTATTCGTATCTTGTCTGGTACGCATGTCTATGTACCGTGTACCGTACCGACGAAAACAAATGAGAACTACTTATAAAATAATTCATATCATTAATGTTTTCGTAGCGTATTTTTGATGACACGGTCTTCCATTTCACTTATCTGGATAAACTGGACGTTTTATTGATTTCACATAGCCAAGACTATTAACATATAGTTGATGCTATTTCATTTTAATCCAAATGAGACTAGCTAGATTGATAATTCACTATATGCATTTTGATGCGTGCTGACATTGGCTTGCCCTTTATCCTGGCCGGGTCAAGTGAAGCCGATCAAGAATTCGCCCAATTACCCGATTCTACTTCTTGAATGACATTTTACGACCCATGTCCGACATTGTTACTGAGATCAAGGCATCTTTTCGAACTTCTGCAGTGAATCCAGGCTGATAATCGATACAATATCTCCAGGTGCCATTGGTGCCGCCGATTCAAACGCAAGATCGGAATGCCGGATTCATTTCCAACTGTTCGTGAGACTATTGTCCACCGGGTGTGCGCTCTCCCGCGACATTCATCACCCGCCTTTCAAAGCCATTTTGTCTTGCTCGATATGTGTTCTTCCAGTTTTTATGTCCCATCCATTGAGTGCGGGTCGCACCTCTTCGTGACATTGTGGGAACCATATTACTTTCCACTCGGGCCTCTGGAAAAATACTGTCGACTTCATGTTTCCCATTGTGCCCACTTTGTCAAGGCTGGCCGCGGCCGGCGCGCATTATCGCCCCGACTCTGGCGGCTAAGGGTCGGCGCGAGTGTGAAGGGAGAGATATGTGTACGCCGAAAAACAGGTGGACGACGGGCGGTCGTATTTTTCGGCGGCGGCAAATCGGCTACCTTACGACTCTCCGCGCCGACAATACGACCAAATCAGGCGACAAAAAGCGTGAAAATGAGTGTGGCCGGCCGGCGGTGAGCGGCGGCATTGGTGGCCGACCGACACCGCCAACTGTCACAGTCGGCCGCCACCAGTGGCTGACAATAGCCGGCGGGCCAGTCGCCGATGTCGGCTGATACCGGCGCCCGGCGCACAACCGGGCCCCGGCCGACTGTGGCCGGTAAAGGGAGATGCTCATTCGGCCGCGCGCGAGCGCATTGTGCGTCGTCGCCGTGGACGGCGAGGTGGAGGTGCACGGAGAGCTGGAAATGGAATAACATCGATGATTGTAAGAACGCAGTGATTCCACACAAGCCACACGTGCTCTGACGCTCCTCCCACCAGGTGTTTTCCACCGACTGGCTTCCTGATCGGGAAAACATGTCTTTCGAGGGTCCAGGACTTTATAGGTCGCATTTGAGCTGAGAATGAGGACTCTTGTTATGAAGTATGACTTGGCGTACAATTACAAATAAAAACTCTTTGTGAAAGCTGGCGAACTACTGCCACCTGGCCTTCGTTAGTGGTGTATTTTACTGGTATACTTGCTTGTGCTACCAAACAGCAAATAGGCTTAGCACTAATGTTCTATTTCTTCACAAAAAGCAGCTGTTGGCCAAGTCTTGATATCTGTAAAGGCTATGACGAAATCTGATGAGAATATTCTGGACTGAACTTCATACAGGGGTGCCCCTCACTAATCTATTCGTTTTCCCACCAATGCGGACTTTGATATAAAAGGGGGCGTGGCCTCGTGTGTCGTAGCTGTGACCAAATGGCAAGTGATCCATCCAATCCCTTAATCCCGGATAATTGCTGATAACATTCTGAAATGTGATCAGCCACTGCGGAATGGGCATGGCAACCCCTATCCAGATATTTTACCGAGGGGTAAAATTCCAGGGGTAAAATTTAGTCCCAGGGCTGGAATTGTAGGCGTAATTGTGTGTGTGGGGAGGGGTTAAAGTAGCCTGCCTAATGTAACGATGTGCTAGTCTATAACGCTCGGTCGCATATGGAGTGGCCTTCAAAGAAGCTATTCAAGTAGATTGTCCGATGCAATGCAGGAGTTCAATCTGAGTTCAAGATTCCCAAGAAGTGCTGATACATTCGGTATCTTCTATCCCCTCTCCTTTGCCCAAGGACTCGTTTTAGGACGTTTCACCGGGTGGGCATTTCTAAAGCCACAATACCACCTCCGAATCAGGGAACTCTCCTGAACGAGTCAAGTATCAATATGGTCATCAGATTGCACAATAGTGCTGCAATACATGTGTGTGCCGTCACTAGTAGTTGGCTGGCAGGGAGGATGAGGGCATACACCGAGCACGGGGCGAGCTGAGATTGCTCAGCTCGGTGTCACCGTTCTTTCTCTGCCACACGCACCGGTACCGTCAGCCACCAATCGGCGGCAGAAGCTTGCGACACTATATGACACAGCAGTCGAATGCGCCGTAAAACAAGCTTCCTTCCGGAGCGGCGCAAATTGCCCCTTGCCTAACCTTATATCAGTAACCCTATGAGACCAGCATAGACTTGATGGCCTTTCAAGGTGTGTGGACACTTCACAACTACTATGGGAAAGTCAGCATCTCCTTGATATATGTTGTTCTCCTGCTTAATGTCGTGTGTCCACGGACGTAGGAACGGGGGATATGTCGTGCACACCTTCCTTTCTTTGTGTATCTTTAATCAGCATTCCCATGGAAATTACATGAAAGGAATCAGTCTATGAAAGCGAATTTACCCCCCCTCCCCCTCCCCCGACTTACGTTTTCAAGGGTTTCTACACTTGTGTTTGTTAGCTGTTTACTATTCATTTTTACGGCACAGGAATGACATGTTTGTTTTGCATGTTCTCGCAACATACCCTCGATCACACCTTATCATTGCTGGGAAACGAGAGTCGACGAGGCACCCATTCGCCTGCAATAACCACCGCAAAATGCTCAGTCAAGCGATAAGTGCACTGGTGCAAGCAAGCAAAGCGCATTTTACCCAGGAAAAATGGCCATGGCGATCGAAAAACGTGCCAAACCTACTCCCCTGCAATGTTCTTTAGATATAGTGAAGCTATGATGATAGTCCACTCCTGTCAGAGATAACCCAGAACGGCAACCGAAAGTTGAAATTGCATTATTTCGGCTCTACTTGTCCCAGCAACGCCAACAAATTTCACTGATTATTTAGGATGTAATTGAAGGCATTTGTCACCTTATGGCCATTGTTCATGTTCGCCGTTGTTCGCGGAGATGAAGCTATTACTCGCACATTTGTAACAAGCTGTCAATTTACAAGCATGCTTCCACATTCGTAGAAAAGCTATGCATTATTTTCTTGCGTTCATGTTTTTCTTTCACTGACCATACATAATTATCGCCATCAACGTGTACCTGACCGTTTAACTGATGGTAGGATTGGATTGCATCCTGAACTTCTGAACTTTTTAGTTGCCAACATAAAAAAACATAATTTCTTATGTTTCATTGTCTGATTTAGGAAACTATTTGGTTAGAGGTCTTGCATTTGGGTACTTCAGTTTTAGTTTGTATTTTTGGAAGAATGCAATATTGAAAACACGTCGGAGTACATGTGAAGTACGAAGCGACTCAATTCGGTGTTCTAGAGGAAATTTTGGACAACTTCCTGCATGCATAATATCGTGGATAACAGTCGACCCAGACATGATTGTTTTCCAACGCTGGCGGGAGCAGTGGACTGCGTAGTATTAACCTCGGATGAGGTCGATCACCCACCGGGGCTCAGTTCGACTTCCTAGGTCTGCCAGCGAACCTCTGACATGGAGCGTTTCCAAACTGTTTCGACATGGGCGCTGCATAGTTACTACAGACGAAGCGATCTGAAGTCAACGCTATCTCGACATGGGTACTTCATAGCCACTATAGACGAGGCGACCTTAGCCCCAACTGTGTTTAGATGGATACTGCACAGCCACTACAGACGAAGGGACCTGAAGCCAGCCATGGGCGCAAAATGATCTTAGTAGTCCACGCGCCCTTAAGCCCAAATAATCAATCAATCAATCAGGACCTGAAGCCAAAAGGACGTCCCACCCAAACCGCCTGAACGATGCAGTCCGGCGACCTGGCATTTGGTTGGCTGTAACATGGCCGTTCGGTAACAAATACATCATCAGCCACGTCGCCTACAAGCAGGCCGCTGCCCGGTGCCGTGTGCTCGGGAGGTTCTGCCCGGTGCCGTGTATTTGGGAGGTTCTGCCCGGTGCCGTGTGTTCGGGAGTTTCTGCCCCGTGGCGTGTGTTCGGGAGTTTCTGCCCGGTGCCGTGTGTTCGGGAGTTTCTGCCCGGTGCCGTGTGTTCGGGAGGTTCTGTCCGGTGCCGTGTATTTGGGAGTTTCTGCCCGGTGCCGTGTGTTCGGGAGTTTCTGCCCGGTGCCGTGTGTTCGGGAGGTTCTGCCCGGTGGCGTGTGTTCGGGAGTTTCTGCCCGGTGCCGTGTGTTCGGGAGTTTCTGCCTGGTGGCGTGTGCTCGGGAGGTTCTGCCCGGTGCCGTGTATTTGGGAGGTTCTGCCCCGTGGCGTGTGTTCGGGAGTTTCTGCCCGGTGCCGTGTGTTCGGGAGTTTCTGTCCGGTGCCGTGTATTTGGGAGTTTCTGCCCGGTGCCGTGTGTTCGGGAGTTTCTGCCCGGTGCCGTGTGTTCGGGAGGTTCTGCCCGGTGGCGTGTGTTCGGGAGTTTCTGCCCGGTGCCGTGTGTTCGGGAGTTTCTGCCTGGTGGCGTGTCTCGGGAGGTTCTGCCCGGTGCCGTGTATTTGGGAGGTTCTGCCCCGTGGCGTGTGTTCGGGAGTTTCTGCCTGGTGCCGTGTGTTCGGGAGGTTCTGTCCGGTGCCGTGTGCTCGGGAGGTTCCGTCCGGTGCCGTGTGTTCGGGAGGTTCTGCCCGGTGGCGTGTGTTCGGGAGGTTCTGCCCGGTGCCGTGTGTTCGGGAGGTTCTGCCCGGTGCCGTGTACTTGGGAGGTTCTGCCCGGTGGCTTGTGTTCGGGAGGTTCTGCCCGGTGGCGTGTGTTCGGCAGGCTCTGCTGGTGTGCGGCAGCGTGGCCTGGCACTGCTCGAGCCCGACTTCCGACCGACATGTGGCCGGGTCAGAGCTGAGCTGTGCGTGCCGGTGCCGGCGGTCGGGCCGGCCGCCTGTCACTGGGAACAGAGACACGACACGACACAACTGCGGCCGCCGCTCCACTCACCAGCCGTGCTGCCGACAATGTAAACAGCCCAGTCGCCGGAGAGAGACCGACGCGTCCTGCGGCCCGAACGCCATCCCGCCTGACATTAATTTGTCATAAATACCGCGCTAATGCTCATTTTAATTACAAATCTGGCGCGGCGGCCGGCCCGCCGAGAGTCGGTATCACATTTCGTCCGCTGCAAGTACAAAAAGCGGCTGCGCTCGAAGCAGGCGGCCGAAAACCAAAACAGAGGTCCAACACTGCAAATAAACAGCCGAGAATGGGCTCTTGCTGCTTTATATCAGACAACTCCACGGAAGTGTATGTTTAGACTGTGATGGACGCTTACTGTGCCCTCCCGCCTCGCAGCCTGTGGTTAAGCGCAGTACGTCCTGCTGCCGAGCAGTCTGTGGGTCACACAGTCAACGCTGCAGCCCGGTAGACTACCGAGCACGTGACTGGTGACATTCAAACGTGAACATGTTGATCACATTGATCTTCCGTTTTTCAAACTTTTGCATAATCAGACAAGGTCATGTTTTGCATTACGTAGCAGGCCTAAAGCCTGCCAGCTGTTCTGCCCCTCACGCATCGAGATCGATATTGGCATGCACTTTCTGGTTCTACCACATATCGGGATCCTGTATTGGGCTTGAGGCCATGAAGGCAACCGGTTCTGCGCCATCATTTTTGGATAGACGAAATGAAAATTTTCGCAGTTCCTTTCCACCTTTGAACTACGGTACAGATTGTGTCATCACTCCTCAATGAGGCGCAATGAAATCCAGAGTTCTGTGCAATTCACACAGTTATGAATTATTTGTGACTAATTTAAACTGCAAGCGACTTTTACCTTGTCTTTTGTATCGGCTCGTATCACTATCAGTGTGATAAATTAGTCATGCGTAGGAAACGTGCAGCCAGTCTGACAATCGTGCGCGTCGTGCCATTCACTCGATCGATATGGCTGATATGGTTGATGGGTGTGTCGTGTACAGAAGTTGTTTTATGTCACTCTCGCTCTAATTGAGGGCCATTCTCCACTGATATCCGATCGCGTATCGTCGCACGATGATCTGTCTGCCACGAGAGCTTCTGACTAGGTGCACACACACATAATTACACCGGGAACAGACTCATGGGAACTGATAAAGAGAGAAGCTAGGGGGAGATAGTTGGTGAGGGCAGAGAGGGACGGAGGAAGAGAACGGAGGTGGGCCGATAAATCCGCTGCGCACTTCGTCTCTTGGCCTAGGTCAGTGATCTGATGTTGTCGGATATTCGATCGCTAATCAGCTGTGAAGCCTGTTCAGTGAATGAACCATTGCACCGGGAGCGTTAGAGATCAGCTGTGGCCGGAGCTGCTGCGAAGGCCATGACTCGGATGGCGCCGCCCAGCCTCCCGGACCAACCAGGCCGGTGGCCGCTGGACCGGAGAGTCGAGATCGCTGCTCGCCGGCCAGCTCCGGGGTGCCTGACAGAGGTCAGGTGGACGCTGGAACCCCGACAGTGACCACCGCTGGCACGGAAGCTCACCTCCTGTGGCGCCGCGGAGGCTGCCACCCAGGCTCCGCACGGGCCGACCCAGCGCCAGCCGCAGACTGTACGATCGCGCTGTCGTACCCTGTTACTCAGACCCTGCATGCGGCTGCCTCAGGGACGGCGGCAGCTGGTTGGGTGCCGTGCGTGGCCACCACGCTGAAGATACTGTGGGGCTCAGGGCAGGGCACGAGTTCCTCGGTCCGAGACTGAAGTTCACAATACGAGCCACGGCGTAGTGGGTGAGGCGGTGGGATGACGCCTCGTGATATTATCATAATACGTGGCTAGCTGAGGCGGCCGGTAAAAAGTCGGTGTCGGGTGATTTCACAAGCCGGGCGACCGGTGAGCTTAGTGCCCATATCGGCGCACAGTGGGAGTCGCAGCGGTAGTCCGTGGCAAAAAGGGCAAACAGAAATGGCAATCAAAGTGATGGGTTCGCTACAAAAACAGTGACCTACGGAATATTACAGCTATCGATCATAAACATGCCAAGAAGTTTGGCGAATTATCTCGTGGGGCGAGCACAAACGGACCTTACCGACTCGCCTAAGCGACCAAAGAACATCGGTATTGGAACGTCACTGTAATTATGGCAACCCAAGACCTACAGCCCACACACTATGCTTCATTCCCGTTGTGGCCCTGGCTTGTCTCCAGTGTTTGAATTACTTGAAAGCATTCTAGTGTGGTGCATGCAAGAAAATGTCGACCTCCTTCCCATCCTCAGTAAATATTCCTGGGATGCCATGGCAGAGCACTCCGAACGTCACTTCATAAACACTATCACTGCTTCCTGCAAAACTATCAACAACCTCCGCCGCCAAGCATGCACGTCACACAACGCGTCCGCCCAACCCGACCAGCTTGAGCACGACACCGGTTAGAAGCTCGACTGATTGTGTCCGCAGCAGTCCATGTCACCTGCTGCAGGTCTTCAGTGCTGTCGAGTCGGTCAGAAAAGCGTGGCAGACGGCGGTGGTGGCCGGTCCTGAAGGGTCACCTGCGCGTGTCTGCCTCGCTGCCCTCCACCGCCACCGCAATCATTAGCCGGCGTTTGCGCGGAGGAGGGGAGCGGGGAGGGGAGGGCAGGGGTCGGCCTGGCAGCCCAGCGGGAGACGGCAGGGTCAAGAGCAGTTGGAATACCGGATCGGCAGCGGATCCCCGCAGGGGCGCCGCAGGTGTGCGCCTAGAGACACCGCGCGCGCGTGGACGGCGGTACGCCACAGGTGTGTGGCCAGAGACATACCGCACACTTGTGGACGGCGGTACATCACAGGCATGGCCAGGGACACTACAGACCTGCGGACGGCGGTATACTACAGGTGTGTGGCCGTCACCTAGAGACCCACAGTGAATCTGTGTACATCGATACACCACACATGTGTGGCCAGAAACACACCGCACACTTGTGGACGACGGTACATCACAGGTGTGTGGCCAGGGACACACCGCACACTTGTGGACGACGGTACATCACAGGTGTGTGGCCAGGGACACACCGCACACTTGTGGACGACGGTACATCACAGGTGTGTGGCCAGGGACACACCGCACACTTGTGGACGGCGGTACATCACAGGCATGGCCAGGGACATACCGCACACTTGTGGACGACGGTACATCACAGGTGTGTGGCCAGGGACACACCGCACACTTGTGGACGACGGTACATCACAGGCATGGCCAGGGGCACACCGCACACTTGTGGACGACGGTACATCACAGGCAGGGCCAGGGACAGTACAGACCAGTGAATGGCGGTACGTCGCATATGTGCAGCCAAATACATTATGGTTGATATGTTTTCATGTAGCATGTTGCATGTTACTTACTTACTTACTACTTACTACAATTGCATGCTTAGTTGGTAACATTGCCGACGCTATGAACTTCGGATTGTGGAGGGAGGGGGAGGGACATGAATGTTGTTTAGTCACTTTTTCCCATGTAACACCCACAGGCGTACTGCTAAGCACCACGACATTTGGATGAGACATCCCACATTCCCTCTATTTTACGCCGTCCATGGTTGATAGCATACGCAAGATAAAATCGGAGGGGGTGGGATGAACATTCGGTTAGTGCGGGCGTGTGGTTACATGTCTGAGTTAAAGGAACTACACAAAGTACACGATGTGCTAATTCAAAGAGCACGTATACGATGCGCTGCCAACTTTACACGTGTGGCGTCCAAAGCAATAGCCAAGTCATTCATAAATACATTTATTTACTATGCATCCTGAAATAGACAGTATGCTATTATCTTTTTGCTGTGTTCATGTTAATTGGTTTGCCCTAATTACTGGTAAATCTGTAACAGGGTGAAAAATGCATGAAGCCGTAGAAAAACCATTGCGTCCGTTGATGTCATCTTCAGCCGACACGTTTCTCTATAGCAAGTACTACCCAGAGTGCAGTGTGAGAAGTGCCGCCGGCAAGTACGGCAATTACCACCCGGAACTCCCGGGGCCGGCTGTCGGCTGTGCGCGATATTGGGCTCGGCGCACCACAGCAATCAGCGGCGGAACATGGCCAGTTCAGCGAGGTGGGCCATTTGGCGCGGCTGGCAGCCCACGGTCACGCCAGCCGGCTGCAGTCGGGGCGGGGCCGGCCGCGCGCTGCGTCAGCTCGCCTCTGGAGATATAAGATGACCGGCTTCTCACGGCTGAGGCGATTCGCTTCTAACGCGCGCGGTTGTTTGGCTTCTTGGAGGCCGGAGGTGGCTGCATTCTCGGGGCGTGCCCAGCGTGGGAATGACTCCGTTCTCGGGACGCGTACGGCTGGGATTGTCTCGTCGGGACTTGCGATCACGATGTAGCACCGGTAGGCGACACCAGCGAGATTACAGTGGCCACACTGGTCGGGTGGGAACAATTTATATGGAGACTGACTTGGAAACGCGAATTGTGGCCCCAGGGGACTAACTTCTTCAAGAGATCGTTGGTTGCCCAGACGAGGTCGAACGTGGGTCAATGAGATCGGGATGGGTGTGTGTCGGCCGCAGTACATTACATGAGTCGGCCGGCACCTCATCGCACCAGCACGCGGTGCCACCCGCTGCGCGCGCTCTTCATTATTCATCAAATTCGCCCAGATCGGCTCGGCCGGCCGACGTGTTCCCACGCGGCGGGTATGCGGATCTGGCAGCCGGCGGCGCTGTCGAGAGATCTGGCAGCGCGCGTCGGCGGCCGGCGGCGGCGCGCACTAGTAATCTGGGCGGAGACACCGCCGAGCGCCGCCGCGCCGTGTAAAAACCAATGTTTACCAATTAATAGCTCGGCCGGGCGACGGCGGCCGGCGGCGACGCTGGGCGCTGTCGCGCCGACCTGCCATCTCCGCGCGCTCTCCGTTGGCGACCGTCTGATGGACGTGGGAGCGCCGCCGCCGCCACTCCCAGCCGGTGACGCGTCAGGCGAGCCGCCACCCCCAGCCGGTGACGCGTCAGGCGAGCCGCCACCTCCAGCCGGTGACGCGTCAGGCGAGCCGCCACCCCCAGCCGGTGACGCGTCAGGCGAGCCGCCACCCCTAGCCGGTGACGCGTCAGGTGAGCCGCCACCCCCAGCCGGTGACGCGTCAGGCCAGCCGCCACCCCCAGCCGGTGATACGTCAGGCGAGCCGCCACTCCCAGCCGGTGACGCGTCAGGCGAGCCGCCACCCCCAGCCGGTGACGCGTCAGGCGAGCCGCCACCCCCAGCCGGTGACGCGTCAGGCAAGCCGCCACCCCCAGCCGGTGATACGTCAGGCGAGCCGCCACTCCCAGCCGGTGACACGTCAGGCGAGCCGCCACCGCCGCACACCGGCTGGGGGATACGCGCTGCCGTGTGGAAATGGCGCCCCCCCCCCCAGGGTTTGTGCGGTGGACAGTGTGATTTGACGTGCGTTTCTCCACTTCTGTCGCCCGGTGAACTCGACGAGGGAGGTGTTACAATGGCATGCATTACACTAGCGCAATGCATGACCTCCATCTTCCGTTGTTAAATCACGTCATGTCATAACCACGTGCCGCCATATCAGTGGCTTGTCGCGATCACCTGAAAACGGCGCCGGCTTCTCATCGTTTCAAAAAGTTAGGTACGTCCTTTGCCGATTTGGTGTTGTAAGAATGTTTGAGGAAAGTTGGGTCATCGAACTGTGCAGCAATTTCTGGAGTCAATATTGTTGCAATGTTGTATCTAAATCATAGTTTGTTGCTTTTTTACTGCGGATAGCATATGCATGGTCGATATTCTAATTGATGTTTCATATCTTAGACGCTTTGGAACCATGCCATCTCGGTAGCATTCATTCAAGGCCCTTTTATTTCCTGTGGTTATTTCAGTTCACATGAATTCTTGTGATTGACTTCCAATGGCCTTTTAGAGGTTAGAATGCGTGATTAAGCACTCCTTAATTCGAATTCTAGCTCAGCGATCATTGTTATCCTGGTAAATTCTGAAGTAGGTATTGGTAGGCTTTCCTCAGCAGACGGAAATTGTGTATATCATAATTATTAATTAATAATTAATCATCAATTAATCAATCAGACAATTATACGATGCCCATACTCACGATAAGTCAGATATATATGGCTTACTGTGGGCGGCGATAACATAACGTGCTCAGCCCGCGTTATGCTATCGCCATGCAGCCTCGAAGTCAAATAAACCCCATGTTTTCCTACTGCAATCTGAGTCACACTGGAGCTTCGATCGCGGTTGTATCAATAGATTTGTATAAAGTCAGGTTGAACCATCTGATACCGAGCTTTTCAAATACATTCACTCTTCTTCACTACACTCACTTCATTCACATTCATCGGGGCCGGTTGTAACCTGCTCTGCAGGGTTACTGGTTGACGGAAGGCATAAGCATTGCGACGCTCTTCTCACCGCGCTATTGGAAATGTCTGATTACTACTGAAGGGAAATAGGGCTTAACATCTGGCGGTAGTTTTGTTAATGGCGACTGGGACTTTTGTTACATACGCATCGGGTAAAGGGCGTAACATTGAAGGTTCGTTGGTTAAACAGGATTAAAGTTGGCATTTCTCCCCGCTTACTTTTGAATCATCATTAAATTCGCCTTTTGGTGCTGCTTGAGTAAGACTATAATCAGCGTTTACCCTGCCCACATTCTCACTCTTGTGATTATTCCTGCCTCCTGTTAGTTTTTTCAGAATCCAAAGAGTAACATTTGCATAAGCAGATGGCAAAGTTGATGGTTGGCAAGTATCGAGTGGTTTGCTTTGCATGGAATTCTGGTCTGTTTGCCCATTAAGCCTATCTTAAACAGCATTATTATCCTCCTCACACCCAGGGGATCGGGGTGTCCCAAGAGCAGAGATGCTCCCCGTACATAGAGAGACAGCACGATTGCGAATATTCTCCATGTCGGCGAGTCACAACCTCTCAAGCAGTGTCATCGAATACGTTATTCTCTGAAAATGTTATCTTAGCGCACAAATTACACTACAAATACCCGGTTCTCAAACTCGGCAGAGTCATCATCGGGTCATTAACGTGTAATGGAGGGTGCCATTGCAAGCACCCAATAACTGCACGACGAGATCAAGACAATGTCATGGAGAATGTCGAAAAAGTTGGCACGAAGTCAGCGGTCCCCATGCCACAGCCATATTTAATGTCGGATTGAGATAACCCAGAGCTGCTGTGGTGTTAGGACCGTGCTGCATCAGCTGACGGAAAAGGTTTGAAGGTGCTACGAGCCACTCGCCAAAATTCGCCATTCAGCGCGCGGACGCCATTTTTATTTCAGCGGGCGGTGCTGCCGCGATCTCCGCGGATGCCAACAAGATTCGACAGGGGCATTCAGCATGAAGGCAAGCAATGGCTACAAGTGAAGTGAATGGTGCATAACTCTACCGTGATGTGCTTACATAGGCAGATACAACACTGTTGCATCCACGGAGAGCAGTATCCGTGAATGGGGTGTATGGGGGACAGTAATGGCGCTGGATTGTTTTCTTTCTCATGCTAAGCCACTGCTTGGTGGGAACAAATGTGATACAAAGCAATGACCCGGCAGCATCATGGCGTGAATGGTTCCTATATTCACGTTCGTACTGATTATATCACCACAGCTTGCCATACATCGCATATAAGATATTTAATGAAATTTCAGGATGTTGGTTGTGACCAGGGGTGAATCTAGACATTGTTGGTATTATTACGGTTTAGCGTGCTAGTAAGATACGCTTTACACATGTTTACCTCCGTGAAAAAAGAAAGAATTTTGATCGGATATGCTAGGTTATCTTGTTTGAAACTTCGAAACTTTTGATTTCTACTCAAATTGTTCTGAAATTGTAAGGTTAGGTGAAAGGTTTTGAACTGAAGTAATCCACCGAGCGAGGAGTTTTGAGTGGTACTCGTGCTTCAAGAGGGGTAGAACGCCATTGGAGGATGACGAGAGGTCAGGGCGACCCTCAGCGAGCACAGCCCCTGGAATTGTCTGCTGGAAACGACCCGACATTCGTGTCGAGGATGATCGCCGCTGGCGAGACTTGGGTCTAGGGCTATGGCTCAGAGACCAAGTAGCGGTCATCGCAGTGGAACAGCCCACAATCTCCGAGACCGAAGAAGTTGAGGCAGGTCAGGAGCCCGAACAAGAGAATGCTTGTCGGTTTTTTCCGACATACGCGGTATTGTGCATCGTGAATTCGTCCCCAGGGGTCAGACTGTCAATATTATCGAATTTTACCGTACCGTTCTGAGTCGTCTGGGGGAGGGAGGGGGGATATTCGGCGTAAAGGATCTTAACTGTGGCGCGATCGCAATTATGTGTTCCAACATGACAACGCGCCCGCTCACAGTTCGCTGAAACCGCGCGAGTTTTTGGGCCGCACCAACACGATCGTCGCGCCCCCCCCCCCCTCCATTACTCGTCGGGTTTCACTCCCTGTGAGTTCTTCCTCTTCTTCAGGATGAAGTTCAGCTGAAGGGTCGTTGTTTTGACGCTGTGGGGGATAGCCCACGCGAATGTCAGACGGTGCTTGACAGGCTTAAAGAACTGGAATTCTAGAGAGCGTTCCAAGAGTGCACGAAACGCTGGGGCCGATGCATTGCTACACACATCGAGTGCTTCGAAAGTAATGCCGGACACATTTTAATTGGGTGCGCTCTCTGTTTTTATAAGCGTAGTCCCGGCACTTATTGATCGCACCTCGTCTTATAATGGATGTGATCCTAAAACAATATTTGCAATGACTTGTGCGATTAACTTCTGTTTTAAATTCGCGAAAGGTGGACTGATTTACCCCAGAACATGCGAGTATTACCAGATTTGATATATTTCATCTATTTGATTCAGCACTCTAGCTTCTCCTCCTTCGTAATTTGCCAACAGGTACGATCTGCCTGAATACAATTCATCACAATCTCCACATAACATGCTAATCTTGTATATCTTGCAACTTCGGCATGAAATATTATAGTGGATGCATCACCGATGCAGTTGTTGCGCCACTAAACTCCAGGATCTAGTATGTTTAGTATCCAGTATGATCTAGTTTGATCTAGTATCCAGGATCCAGGATATTCCAATCTTTACCGGCTCATGACGTATGGCTGACATTAGGCTATCAGAGCATTGGTAATTGCAGCATAAACCCCGGAATATGCACTTGCTTGATCTTGATAAAGTGCAAGATCTGTGCCATATGAATGCCGAATTACTTCCCATTGTTTCTTGAGATGGAGTTATTGTTTTTGTATTTTACTTGGGCTGTCGGTTCTCGCGATTGTGAGTGAAGCAGGTGGGATGCGCTCCTGTGCGCGTGCGTCACTCCTTGAGATGCGATCCCCCCACACCCCTGAACGCTGATATATTGACCGGAACACCATCTGTGGACTGGCGGCGGCTGGTGAGCTGCCGGCCCGCCCTATCGGGCGCCTCAGTCAGTGTGACATTGTTCAGAGCCGGCCGCCGGCCACCGGTCACGAAGTAGGCCATCAGGGTGTGTTCGCCGTCGCGTCCGACGGCCACTTTGTCGGCAGCCGCGCTGTGTATACAGAAGGATAAACATGCTGACCGTAAGAACGCCAGCTGGCGTCGGCTGTTGACACGGCGGTAGCAGTTGTGCATGTGCGCCGCCGACCGGCGGAAGCGACGGCACCGGCGCGGCCTCTAACTGTGCCAGCAGGAATGCCGAACGGTCATCTCGGCGCTTCTTTAGGGAGTTACTGCGCCACTGCTCAATGAGCCTCCTGGGAAGGACTGGCACCGACTGGTTCTGTAGATGCAGGTTAAACGAAGTTAAACCTCCTATCTACACACATGTGTTTCTGGACAGAGTAGCCAGTGTGGTGTGGGAGCCGCAAAATTGTAATTTATCGTGCATATTTAATTACTATTGCACCACAGGACCATATATTGTTCAATGTTTTACTTGGTTAATTAAGTTTAATTACAAGTGCCTTAACTTACAATTGGCTGAAGGTAATGGGATTCAGCTATGAATTGCGACCCAAGGCAGCCTGATATCAGCCATACTTTGCCGATCCTGCAGATCCGATAACTGCTGGCTCGTACGGCACCCTGTCGCAGACCTCAGAAGCGCACCCTGCGTCTTGGATCCGGCCAATCTCTGAGACGAGGCGTCGGCATGTCAGTACATGTCAGCAGGCATAAGAGGTATGCTGCGCACACATTTTTTTTTGCGTACAGCTCTTATACATGTTGTACGTATCAAGTCCTAGAAGCACTTGTGTTAAAACCAGGTCTATTGAAATATATTTCTGGAATCCTGGAACATGAGTGTCCCGGAACCTAACATGTCAGCGATATTCATTCCGTTGGTTATAACAAAATGTATTAATGATAGCTCGATGCGTGACGAAGTGGAAGTTTAGTTTTTAAAATATATTGTTGGGATGATGGAGGGAGGGGGGGGGTGTCAAGTGGCGTCGGCCCCGGATTTCGATCATGCGGAACAAACATCCCCGAGCGGCGGGATGACTGCACTCCTGCTTACATGCACTCCTGGGAGACAGCGAAATAGTCTGCCAGGCTCCGGCATCAGACCTGTCACAACATGAGAGGAATGGTCGACAAGATTCCAGCATTAGACCTGTCACAACATGGGTGGAATGGTCAGCAAGGCTCCGGCATCAGATCTGTCACAACATGGCCAGAATGGTACACAAGACTCCGGCATCAGATCAGTCACAACCTAGGTGGAATGGTCGGCAAGACTCCGGCATCAGATCAGTCACAACATGGGTGGAATGATCAGCAAGGCTCCGGCATCATATCAGTCACAACATGGGTGGAATGGTCAGTAAGGCTCCGGCATCAGATCAGTCACAACATGGCCGGAATGGTACACAAGACTCCGGCATCAGATCAGTCACAACCTAGGTGGAATGGTCGGCAAGACTCCATCATCAGATCAGTCACAACATGGGTGGAATGGTCAGCAAGGCTCCGGCATCAGATCAGTCACAACATGGGTGGAATGGTCAGCAAGGCTCCGGCATCAGATCAGTCACAACATGGGTGGAATGGTCAGTAAGGCTTCGGCATCAGATCAGTCACAACATGGCCGGAATAGTCGGCAAGGCTCCGCCCCGAGGGGCCGAGGAATTTCACCTCCGGGGACAGCTTGATCTCTCCCAGCGAGTCCTGCCGGTTTTGGAGACGATTGATTTCTCTTAGTGACGATATGATTTCGGCGCCCTGAAATCAGACACCACATGTGCACACCTGTTTGGTGTAGCAAAGCATCCCCGATGCAATGCACGTCTGGTGCACTGGCGTGAGTTGCACAGCCAGGATTTTCCTAACGGGGGCCCGACCCCCCCCCCCCCCCCCCAAAAAAAAAAAAAAAAAAAAAAAACACTGAAACAGAGAGCGCTTTTGGCGCGCTTCGCACTTCGAGCATGTTTGGTGGGGTGAAGATTTCAAAGTTTCTTGTTCATCTAGTGCATTTTCGACTAGCAAAGGAGGGGGGGGGGTGTCCCTCCCCTGGATGCGCTTCTGACCGAAACGCTGCCGATGCACGACATGCATCCGACAGTCACCAGGTTGTAGTCAAACTGAATGAAAGCGTTTGGAAACCTATGCGCTATAAATCAGCCACCGGTGATTTGAACTTCATCCCCAGCGAAGGTCCGAAGCTCCTCGCTTCTCCCCTGTTCTCGCGCCGTCCGCGACCAACACAACCCTGTATCTCCCACAGGCGGCCGGCAATTATCCCAGTGTCCCTATAAACCGCGAGTGGGTGTTGCCTCTTCCAGCCCAGATGCCGGTCGAGCTTCCTTTAAAACACCGGTTGCGGCCGGCACTAGGCGGGCCGGGCGTATTTCCAGACCGCAGACGACTCTCGGCTGCGTCTCCGTCGGCGAATTCTCACGCTTGGCGCGGCATCTCCGCCGATGGGATCGGTGTCGTAAATTTCTGGTCGTGACGAGGGGGCGGCGGCGACCGCTGATGATTTACCGGTGAGTTTCGGCAGCCACGCGAACAGAAGTGGCTTGACCTCGGCGGCCGCGGTGCGTGAGCCGCCGTCCGCTGCAGCTGGGCGAGCCGTCCTCCGTGGCGAGCCGCGGTGGGCGGAGCTGCGTCGTGGCATCCTTTATCTCGCGCCCGCCTCCGAGAATTGAATGCACCGGCGCCGCCGCGCAAGCGCGTAGCCGCTGCGGGAATGCGGACAGCTGGAAATTCACACGGGAATTCACCTGCCGGGGTGGGTGGCGCGGCGCGGTGCCATCCGCGGTGAAGAGGTGAGTCGGTCGTTCACGACCGATTCACGTCTTCACCGCGGCGTTCGGCGGACGGCGACTCAACAGTGACCGCATTCTCCGAGCCACGGGCCCCGTCACAATCGGAGCAATCACAGTGCGTATTCAGCTGTCGGCCGGGCCCACGGCTCGTGACGAATGAAGGCGAGGGCGGTGCAGCAATTGTGATCGGTGTCACGTCACGAGACAATGGGTCCGTGACCCTGCTGGGTCGGGCGCGTGACGCCTCCCGCGGCCTGCCGGCCGACCCGACCAATGCATTAGCCGCATCCCGGTCGTGGCGGCTGGACCTGACTCAACCCCGGGCCATTGCCAGGCACGACTGGATCACGCTCATCTCGCACTCGGGTCGGGAGGCATTACACCACCATGACTCCGAATTCGTCTCCTTTCCATCGTGAGTGGGCATCTGCCGATTGCTATCCGCTACTGTTAGCGGACCGTTCTCGCCCATCGCCCAAATTTCCAATTTACGCAGTAAAACAACTCCACTCTTGAGATTGGAATGTGTTACACAAGCTCGCTATGAAGACATAAAATCTGGGTCAAGCAGTAAGCATACGAATGGATGGCGAGACATATTCCGTTCTCACAATAATGGAATGCCGACTGTAGTTTCCTGATCATCGGACTTGTAGGTTTTGTACATAATTTTTTGGGGACCTTTGTTCATTCGTCTAATAATGGGGCATGAGGCTATCAAGCAAATAAATGCTTCGCATAACTACATGGACTGTGAAAGCAGATTCCAGAGAGTTTGTCATCGGATAATTTTTGGCAGGGATGTGGACCTTTCGAGCTGTCTTCCGAAAGTATTGAATACATATACAAAAAAGTATTCAGAACGGAGAAGGTTACCAGTCGTATTTTCCAATCAAGTTGTTTGTACTAGTGTCACGCATTTCAATGCATACACATGTAGTTTGCTTAGCCGTCAAGGGGCGTGCATCGATGTCCTTTCATGTCCAATCATAACTACTGGAGTGATGGTAAAACCAGCATATGTCGTATTTTTTTCAATAACTGCTTTTCGACACAGTTTATATGTAAATATTTTCAACGCCTGGTTTGATTGACTCCGAAATATATTTACTCGTATGCTCATTTGGTCATTGACATATCACTCGCATATGGCATTCATCAAGTAAGAAAACATTCATTTCAGCAATTTGAAGCCATTTTCTTGGCTTACAAACGTTCACTCGGAAATATTAGATTACCTCAATAGCAAAAGGACTTCCGCTCTGCTCTGGGTAAATTATCTGAATGTAAGTTTGTGGCGATCGTGTACTTGATCACAGTTTGCTGGACTTGGACCTCTGTACTCGCACTCCTGTGGGTGCCTTCTGGAGGTCTGCTCAAACAGAGCATAGATAACCTGATAGCTGACGCAGTCGCCGATAATGAGCCCCAAGCACTTGACATCAAACATGCCGAAAGATCGCACAACAGAAGGCGCTCGTCGCCAGCGGTGGCCTCACGCACGCATTCCCCCGTGTTCGGCCAACTCCAGTACGGCGGTCAAACTGATGCAAGTCGCAGCAGCTGAAGCGCGACAAGCCAGCTGATATTGCCCGTAAATACGTCACGCCGTCCCTCGGCGTGCGTCCGTTGAGCTGGCACGCACCACACAGGCGCGTACCGGCAGGTGAGAAAGACATGTGATACACGGAGCGTCACATCGAGTGATATGTCGTCATCAAGCTGATATTCGTGACAAAGGCTGGCAGGTGCTGCAGAGAGCATCACTTCAAGTGATCCGCTGGGCGCAAGCTGATATACGTCACAAAGACTAGTGTATGCTACACGGAGCATCACATCAAGGGATCCGCCGTAATACAAGATATGCATGCCATGCATTGTGTACGAATATGCATAGCCAGTTGCAATCATGGTCGCATATTCAATCACTCTCAATCATAGGTCTTTCTTCCATAGGCGGCATCATGTGATGAGGACTATCATACGTTGTCACATCGTTAGTTTCGGAGCAGTTAGGGTACAATGACGTGCCATGCATTGTGGGAAGAATACCCTGTCGCACCGGTCCGCAAGGTGTGTACGACTGACGAGAAGAATGCTTAGCAATATAGTATGTACATTATCAGCACTAAATAAGACGCTATTTATTCTAATGCATTGATTCTAATACCTGTATTTAGTTATTATTTTAAGTTCCCATCTGGTCTCGTAACATCGCCATTGGTACGGCGCTAAATTGTGAATGTGCAGCGACAACTGGATACACTGCTGGTGTTGTCTGTTTAAGCTGCAGCTAACCCTAAACGGCGTTTTTGCCTCCTTCGCAAGCAGACAGGAAGAGCGAACTCCCCAGCATCACCAAACGGAGAGACCATGTTAAGTGTAGTTGGGAACAGAAACTGGCGTGTTGCACGCCACGAGATCTAGCGATCTTTATCCTTTGGGTCACTGATCTACATGTCGGGTCACTTTAGAAATCTTCCAGGAAGCCCGAAACGACGGGAAACGCCCGCTCCACCAACAACGGGAAACTACCTCCACCAACACCGTGCGTCAGCAGCGCACATGGATCAGACACAGCTGACACTGGCACAGGAGAGTGGACATAGCTGACACTGGCACAGGAAACTGGACATATCTGACACTGCCACATGAGAGTATACATAGCTGACACTGGGACAGGAGAACAGATATATCTGACACTGGCACAGGATGGCAGATATATATGACACTGGTATATGGAAGAAGACATATCTGACACAGACACAGGTACGGATACATATCTGGCACTGGCACAGGAGATCAGACATATCTGACACTGGCACACGAGGGCAGACATATCTGACACGGGTACAGGATAGTAGACATAGTTGACACTGGCATGGAGGGCAGATATATCTGACACAGGCTCAGAAGAGCAGATATTAACCCGCGCCGTCTTTTCGGTCAGATCCTCACACCCCGTCTCGAGGGGGGGAGGCGAGGCGAAGGGTAACCCCCTCTAAAATCCAAAGTAATCATCGCACGAAAATAAAAGAGGTCTCATCGGAAAGCGCTCGACGAGTAGGGCCCGGATCCACCCCAAAAACAATTTCCACAAAAGTGACGTCACTAGGGGGGCTAGATTTTTACGACTTTTCACGACTTACATTATGTTTTTGGTACTGTGGAGTTCATTTTTGGGGTATTTGAGAAAAAAAACACAAAAATTATTTGGAATCAGAAGAGGATAGCGAAATCGACCAGGGCCAATACATTTTTTGGCACCTCAAAAATAAAAATAAATGTTCTTTTTTGAAATTTCAGTGTTTTGAATTTTCAACTTTTCTTTAATTTTCATCTGCTAATGGGTAGAGCAGACCGAAAAAATGTTGTTGGAAGTAAACTTTCCCTAATAAAAAATGCTTACTTTAGCCAGAATCTTCAATTTGAACAGCAATGGGCAAATATGAAGAAGAAAAAATATGTAGTCGAAAACAGGAAAAAATGAAACATTCCTCTGGTACGTTTTGTTGCATCCCTAATGGTAAGCAAACGCTGAAAGTTTTATTAAAAGATCTGCATCCGTTAAAGCGTGACGACTGGTTGGACTTTTTTGGAGGTGACCTCACTTGACCTTGAATAACTCGTTAATCCTAGATGATCTGACTTCAAAATTTTGACACAACATGCCAAATTAATATGGAAAAAGGTGTGCCAAATTGTGGCGCGCTGCACAGCGCCGTTCGCTCACTATCTGCGAAAAACCTGAGGGGGCGGTTGAAGACCCCCGAGACGGGACGGATTAAGGATACAGCCGGTCGCACCAGTCTTGAGTGTTGCGCAATGGTGCGTAAGCTACCGAACGCGGTGAGCAATGTCGTATTTTTGACCAGCGTGAAAAAGCACCAGCCGGACATTTTCCTTCTTCCCTGGTGTTCATGTTAAGGACTGGGGTGATCGACATCACTGTGCATTCGTCAACGGGGCAGCGCAGTACCGCAAGGGTATTGACATATTCTGGTGTATGTAGGGGTTAACAGAACACGGCCAGAACCGAGATTCTCCTCACGAACACCCGTCGTCCCTTTTACAATAATCCTGTCACCATTTCCACACAGTGACTTCAATGTGGACGGCAATCAAGCATGTACTCCACGTGTCCTAAACCTCCAATAGTTAATGATTATGAATGGATAAGCTCGTTGCGTAGCGTTGGTGGTGATCACCCTACAACTGTTGCCTCGGACCAAATCGTGGAGATGTAATTCATGCTGCTCTGCGTTCAACTGATATATTTCCGCAATATATACGAATTGCCGAGTGCGTTATCCATCTCACTACCTAATGGTTAAGTGGTCCACGACGCCTCGAACGCCCAGAGGGCAGATAGTCACTGAAAAACGTAATCCAGCTGCCGTTATTAGACATGTGATGGATGGAAACCGGGATGGGGGAGAGGTCGCATAACTAACATCTCCTCGCTACATAAAGGACAACCGCGGTTGGGGAGGGGTCGCATAACTAACATATCGCTGCATAAAGGACAATCGGGGTGGGGGAGAAGTCAAAGAACTAGCATATCTTCGCCGCATAAAGGACAGCCGGGGTGGGAGAGGGATCGCAGAACTAATATCCTGCCGCAGAGAGGAGAAAAAAGCAGGATGTGCTCGGTTATCAGAGTTGAGGGATGTTCCACTAACCAAGATTTTCGTCAAAGTTCCTTCAGTTCATTGCTCTATTTTGCATTGTCACGGTTCATCCTGTCGCTCGACGATCCAGGAGGAAGTTCGATTTCCAGGCGGGACCAGTGACGAGCGAGTTGCGTGGTGAGAACGGAACCGTTTGGCAGCCAACTGTACGGTATGGTTTGGAGCATTCTGTATTACGACATGGAAAAGGTAAATGGCGGGCAGAAATGCTGCCTTACTATGGTGGCTGAGTCGCACAATAAACCGCGCAATAAAGCTGTCCCAATGACGCTAAACTAACACACTCGGAATGTATGGCAGTCCAATATACAGTTTGTTGAGGTCTGTTTAAAAATGAAGATATATGGCCTGATATATGGCCAGATCTCCCAGTCAATTCAGACTTGGCCGAGTCAGACCATTTTCTGGAGCAAATTTGTTGCGGTGCGGCCAAACTGGATGACACAACCAATAAGTCGGCTGCGTTCGTCGTGTGTTAGCCAGAGGGAGAAGGATCTGGTCAGCAGAACAACCCCTGGGCATGTCCTCCGCTCAGTCGGTTACTTTATGCCTTCTGGATGTCTGTTCCTACAGTGGTTCCTGGATGTCTGCGTCGCGTCGGTTGCTTTGACATACAATACAGCGTCGCCAATATCTCCCGGCGATTTGTTGCGGGCGAAAAGCAGCGACAGGTGAGACTCGAACCTCCAACACTTTGGTTGGGAGATGAACATCCTACGGAGGAGGGGGTCAAGTTGACTACCGCACACTTCGCTGAAGCTGTTTGATGGCCACGTTGATGTAGGTCATGATGATCATTAATCTACAGTTTCTGTGACCACTAAGCCCCGACAGGCACAGACGAAGTCTAAACCTGATGAGGTAGATTATGCCAGATCAGCAGCTGTAGACCAATATGTGGATGTAGAATATGGTGAAAATTTACACACATTGTCGGCATTCGCCATCTTCTGATCGGGTCAGGATAAGAAGGGAAGAAGTTGTTCACGTCGTAATTATTCACTGACCACCGAACCAGTCGGTTGCTCACTCACCCCATTTTCCTCTTCTTGCCCATTCATACCGTGATCCGATCTGAAGATGGTAAATATCAAACATCTGTCAAAGTGTGCATCATCTTCTACCTTTGCATCTTCGTTTGCATCTAATAATCTTGTATAATCTACTTCTATATCATCGAAGCTAGTGTTCTTCTTTGCCGGGGCTTAACACCATAGCAACGGTAATTTGTTCACAGACTCGTTCTAGGCGAAGCAGGGAGATGTGCGAAACGGCACCGTGCAACTACATCCTTCAAAGCTTACAGCTATTTAATTTTTGTCATTATCTGTTCAATCTTCCAGGACATTTTTGTTTATATCTGTTCAATCTTCCAGGTAAGGTCAAACAGGTCAATGCCCGACGCCGGGGTACGACCAATCACGGGGGGGGGCGGGGGGGTGGGGTGGGGGGGGCGTGGGGGGGGGCGCGGGGCTGGTGGGGGTCGGCGTCCGGGGTGCGTTGGGGTCGCACCGTTACTCGGTTACTCCTGATTGCGTCTTCGCCGTAGTTTTCGGAACCTGATCCTGAACCAAATGCGACATCATGCTTCAGTATTGATGATGTGCAGACTGGCGACCTAGTGTAGCACAGATAGCATCTGCAAAGGTTAAAGTTACTGATGTCGTCGAAGTCAAATATCCGGAAATGTGTGATGAACTGTTGAGGATGTCGACTCACGATGCATATGGTACTCAGGAAAATGTAACTTTTTTCTGAATAATGTGTGTATGTACCATATTTAGCCTTTGACTGAATCATGTACAGTTTGTTCCTTAAAATGCTTCAGCGTGCATCTTAATACCCACGTTGAGACCAGGTCTTGGCCTGATATTGACTCATCCTAGCTCCGCTATCCTAAGAGCCTAAAACTTTATTTCTGAGTCACGCTTTCTGAGTCATAATCAGCTAGGCAGATTCTGCCCAGCTCAAGTTAAGCGCCATGCTTCCGCGAAGCAATGCTTAGCATACCATCCTTATATCTGTTTTTATGAGAGGAATCCAATAGTACGCCATCGCAACGTTTTCACGTGAAACCATGAAAAGGAGCCGATTTCCATCTATTGTGGGCAAGAAAATCGTCAGATGTACTTTTGAGTGGGCTATTGCTCGATGACTACTTTGCTCTAATTTCTCCAGATTTAACACGAGACCACATGGAGTCGGAGAGTCTTATCAGGCATTCATTGCCTGATCTCTCCCTAATCTATCTGATAGAACTTAGCATGTGCCCATTATCACGTTTAAGGGGAATCAGGGGCCTCGCCCTCCTTCGGGATGGAAATTTCCATTGTCGTAATTTACAAACCTGAAGATCAAGATTAACCCTCGGGTTTGTGGTTCGAGCCCCACTTTTGGTGATCGAACCAACCTTAATTTCACTCTGTTCCTCAATTCTTTCCGAAAATAAAGCCCAACCCTACCACCATCGCCCAATAAGGAAATCCTAGGAGCACCGCTCATCCTGGGCCATCCCCGTAAGAAAATCCTGAGTGCGCACCAGTCCGTGTCTGTGCGGTATCTGATGCTGTGTACAGGATCCGAAGACCTCCCGGAACTACTACGTCTACCTACATCAGTGTTCACCCGGTTTCCGTGCGGCCCGTTTCTCCTGGCCGCCCCCTGACCCGGTGGCGGCGCGTGGCCCGCCACCCAGCCGGTGACCTGCGACCTCTATCGGTGACACGGTGACTCGAGCAGGGCGGCGGCCGCCGACGCGCGGGTGGCGGCCGCCGAAAAACACGGCTCGCTGGCGGCCCGCCGCCGACCCGCAGTTCACCGACGGCCGAGTGTCGCCGGACAAAAACAGCGGCGGCGACCAGGTGGCCGCCGCCGGACCACCCCTGAGTTGGCGCCGACAGCGCACACGGCTCCTACTACCGAGCCGCGTCTGCGCACGGCGGGAGTGGTGTACTGGGCAGATCACTACCGTCACGGCGGCAGAGGTGTACACTTACCCGGCACTGGTGTACTGGGCAGATCACTACCGTCACGGCGGCAGAGGTGTACACTTACCTGGCACTGGTCTACTGGGCAGGTTACTACCGTCACGTCGGCAGAGGGGTGTACTTACCCGGCACTGGTGTACTGGGCAGTTCACTACCGTCACGGCGGCAGAGGGGTGTACTTACCCGGCCTTTACTGGGCAGGTCACTACCGTCACGTCGGCAGAGGTGTACAGTTACCTGGCACTGGTCTACTGGGCAGGTCACTACCGTCACGTCGGCAGAGGTGTACACTTACCTGGCACTGGTCTACTGGGCAGGTTACTACCGTCACGGCGGCAGAGGAGTGAATGTCACGACATCATCATATTTTACTACAGCACCAACAACGAGACAGTGCCGGCCAATTATGCCCTCTGGACCATGTTGCGCCTGACTCTCGTATCGTGAACCACGACGCACCTCGTCTGCTCCACCTAAGCCAGATGATACTCCGTGCTCCCATTCAAGTGGTAGGACACCTCCCCATCACCTCAACCACGGGATGTCTCGTCCCCACCATCTCAACCAAGGACATTTCGGCTCCACCACTTCAACAACAGAACGTTTCACCCCCCTAACCGCTATTTCAACCATGGGACATCTTGCCCCACCACTTCAACGACAGAACACTTCACCCCCGCCCTCCCCACTACCACCACCACAATCTCAGTCACAGGATATCCTGCCACCATCTCAACCACAGGACATCTCACCACCGCCATCTCAACCACGGGACATCTCGCTCCACTTCAACTACCACTTCAACGACAGAACATTTCACTCCCCATCGCCACCACCATCTCAACCACGGGGCATCTCACCACCACCATCTCAACCACGGGACATCTCGCTCCTACCACTTCAACGACAGAACATTTCACTTCCCACCATCATCACCACCTCCATTTCAGCCAAGTTGTCAGGTCAGCCTGCTCTGAAGTGGTTGGCGTGAGGTGGTCGGCGGCGTCGTCGACGGGCGCCCAAGAAGCATCGGCCAGGTATTTGGAGCTGTTGACCGGCTCAGCGGCGGCGACCGGCCACAAAGCGCCGCACACAGTGCAATCATCCTGTGTCAACAGCGCTAATCTGCTCACCGTCGGCTGGCTGATCAAAGCGGCCGGGCCGGGCGGCGGCGGAGGAAGTAAGTCGGACCGCACGTGCTGCCGCCGCCGCCGCCGCCGCCGCCGCTGCCGCTGCCGCCGCAGCCGCTGCCGCCGCCGCCGCCGCCGCTGCCGCCGCCGCCACCGCCCCGCCCCGCCGCCGCCGCCGCCGCCGCTGCCGCCGCTGCCGCCGCCGCCGCCGCCGCCGCTGCCGCCGCCGCTGCCGCCGCCGCTGCCCGCCGCTGCCGCAGCCGCTGCCGCTGCCGCCGCCGCCGCCGCTGCCGCCGCCGCCGCCACCCGCACACCGGTTCCAATCGGTTCCAAACCTTACACCGGTTTGGACTCCGCACACCGGTTCCAATCGATGAAATTCCCTGGAGCCAAACAAAGCTTAATTTGAGCAAGCATGAGCTCGATTACCGAAGCCTAGATCACGTTCGCTGAACAACACACAATTGTATAGTATAAAATGCCATACTGCACAGAACTGCGCATCGCACGCACTTAGCGGATGTTTTTTTATCAGTAAACCCAGTTTCAGTACCGACGATAATTTGTGATCAAGATAACAAACAGAGGGTGTCCGTTCAGCATATGTGGACAGAGCGAACATGCTGCACGTCCAGCAGTACGAGACCACTCACGATACCCGCAAGCCAGTGACCCAGAGTGGGGTCATGGCTGATGGAGATCATGTCACCTATCTCAGGGTGGTGTCACGACTGGTGAAGGTCATGTCACCTGTCTCGGGATAGAGTCACGGCTGCGGGAGGTCACGTGACCTGTCTCGAGGTGGTGTTACGGTTGATGACCTCACGTGACACCACGCCTGCGCTGGGTTACCCCAACTGTGACGCACGGGTCCGCACTAGGTCAGCTGGCAACCACACTCAACCAAACATCACCGATAAGAAACTTTGGTACACACGGGTTAAATTTCGTAAAACAGAGGGGGCGACAGTAAATGCCCGCATTTCCATAACCCCGCTCGATTGGGAAGGGTCTTCTTGAGCTCCCTGTCTGTTTTCGCGTTTGTGAAAAATACGTGTAAAAATGTGTGTACCGCTTTTTGCATCTTTTGTGCATAACTTGGTAAAGAATTCGACCTTAACTCGCATCATGTCACTGACCTATATCACGTCAAAGGGATCAATTTCAAGAACTCATGGCCGCCCGTAGAAAATTCAGGCACAAGCCGATATCCTTCAAATTTACGAAAGTGATAGTAAGTATCAAGCCCAACAGCGTGTGTCCCAGAATTTTGGAGGAACTGGCCTGGCCTGTCCTTGAGGTTAGTGGTGTTGTAAGGGGGGGGGGTGAAGAAACGGATTTGGAGTCCACCAATTTTAATATATATAACGTCCTCGGATTTTCGACCACCATTTTTTTGCAAAGGGGACACGTTTTTTAGGTAAAGTGATTGGTGACCAACTGAATTTTCATGTGGAGGGGACCAACATACCACAATCGTTTGTCACCGGATTTCAACCCTACCACCTGCTCAAAGGTTGTGCTCAGGTATCCATTGATAAGTCAGCTCACACTGCTGAAACTACACCTGGACAAACCACTTACATTTTGAAAAGTTATATTTCACTCCTTTCAGTTTATGACGCTCAGTCACCATCACGCCAACGTTCGTGTATGTGTACACTCTCCTTGTACTTTCGGCGCATTCGCCACACTTCGTGATATTCTGCAGTTTCCACAAGACCCTCTACGATTTACTCATTGTTGTCGCATTTTAGTCTTGTATCATATTTGACGTCATGGAACGCTTCGTATTATTGTTCGCTGGAAAAATTCCGTGAATTATATTTGAAGATTATTTCTTTTCTTCCGACATTTTCTGGTGGAACAGAAATCCGGATGCCACGCAGAACTTTGGTGCAGGTCATCTCCCTGCTTAAATATGCTCTCAGATTGGCTATCGAACCGAGGGGCTGGTTCAATGTTCTTTTTTGACCCTTTGCGTTTTTATTTGTCTAGTGGTGTACTTTAGGGCCTCAGCGCATTTTAGTTACGGCCCCGGCACGTTAAGTTTCCTGGGGATTTTTATGACTTTGCTGCTTTTAGTGACCCCATGGTGTATTGAAGAACGGGCACAGTCGCGAAGGCCCCGATGTGTTTATTTAGTGTCCGGCTCGCTTTTTTCATTTAAGACCATTTTAGCATTTTGCATCACCTTTTTGCGGGCCACAGCCTGTATTTCAGGGCCTCATGCTGCCTTTGCGGCCATGATGTAGTTTGATGGCCTTCTGCATGTTTTGTGGCGGCTCCAGATGCACTTAGCTATAGCCCCAGTGCATGTTGTAACGCCCTGTCGCCTTTTTCGACACTTGATGCACATTGGAGGACACCGGTGCGTCTTCAGCCTCCGGTGTGCTTTTATGACCTCGCTGTGCTTCTTTGGGACTCCGACACACATGTTGTGTCCCCAACGGTTTTTGGGGGCTCCGGCACGATTTCCCGGGGTCCCGGTGCGATTTTTCGGGCCAAGGCGCGTGGTTTCGGGGATCCTACGAGAGCCGTTTGGGCTCGACTGGATTTTTCGGGACATCTTCTGGATTTGTCGAAACCCGGGTCACCTTTTGGGTCCCGGCGTGATTTGTCTAACCCCAGTGTGTTTTTCGGGATCGTATGCAATTTATGGAGGCCTCTGGCCATACTTTGAGCAACCGAAAGCGTTTTTTTTTGAAAGGACACATTTTTTTTCAGGATACCTGGTTACTTTTGGAGTGGGGGAGGGGCCTGGGTTGATTATGTATATTCTGGATCCGGACTCAATTTGTCGGGTCCTTTCGGTAGTTTGCGAGGCCCTGTTGAAGCTTTTTTTCGGACCACGACAACAATGACAATGGTACTCATCTTTTTTGTTTTTGTTGTGTTTTTTTTCTCGGCCGCCCGACCCCATGGTAATGGCGTCAGTCGGCATATTTCGGTACGGAACATTGGTGTATATCATTCGAGCCTCTTTGCTCCAATTTGCCTGTGCCTGCTTAATTTGTCCATGTTGATCCGAATGGTATGTGTACCGTGCATCGCAAATTATTGAGAAATTCGTTACAAAATACCTGTACCTAGGAGTGTGGACTAGGAGGGTCAAATGCCACGACCGATGACTCGATCATAAACCCTCTCGAGACCGGAGGCTTATTTGCCGATCTTTGGTATCACCGAGCTTTCGACTGGTCTGCTGCAGGCTCGTAGCAAAGCATCATAGCAAAACAGAATTATTAAAATACATATTCAACAAGCTAATTATGAGCATTGTCATCCCATATGTGAACTGCGGTTCAGCACTACATTTACTGACTTGAGTTGAAGATCGCTGTCGGAATACAACTTCAAACATGTCCATTTATTGTCGAAAATCTGATGATGTATTATTTGCCCACCAGCTTACTTATATCAGACTTAAGCATATTTAAGCATTATATGAAATATGCACGAAATTAGAATGTCGCTTCCTGACGTTGCAATGTCTTACACTAAAAATGAGCTCGCGATTAGTGTGATGAATCTGCCGACGGAAAGTGTATTCGATTCAAATGGTGAAATTGATGGGTACTCCAAAGCATAGGTGCTTATCCACCTACTTCCCACAGTAGACCAAACCAAAAAAAAACACTGGTGTCCCACACAATTTTTGGAGACGTCTTGACGTTCCCCATGGTATTACCAGCACTAGTTTTGGGAGTTCCACAAACTGGTGGAAATTATATACAAATTAAAAGGGAGGTAAAATCAATAGTACCAATAGCAAACCACTCATGAGACACTTATTACATTTCACCACGCATTTAATTCACATTTACCATGCCACACCTGCCCCAAGAGCGTAATGAAGTCAGCATTTCATTGCTTGGTGGTGGTGTAGAAACACCGTAGATTAAATAATCCAATGAGAACGAATAAAAATGTAATAAATCGGGAAACAATGTTAATCTAAATTATTGCAGCCGTCAATATCTAGCACAAGCCAATTGAAACTTTGCATAAGCATAACATGCAGCTAAGTGTTTAGTAAATGGCTATTAAGCGACACATAATGATTTCTGGATGGACCATAATTTGCTGGCTTTAGCTGATCGGTAGATAGAGATAAAGCTTCGGTGTAATATTGACAAGACATGCCAATATTCAAATATGTGTAGGTGACGTACATTTCAATAGGTATGACTGGATACAATAGACATGCGCCGCTCACCTTGAAGGTTGCATATTATTTAGACAAGACAAAGGAGGCGTCATGGCGAAAAATCGTATCTACCTGCCATAGGGTGGAGATGCTGGGTGGGTTAGGGGAGTCCGGATCACTCCTGGTGTGACACCCTGTCATTATTGCGTTGATATATTCCCTATTCAATCTGAAAATGTTCGCACCGACACGCCAGGGATTTCGTGAGAGCTCTTCTACCTGGCCAACTGCTTTTTTTTAAACAGATTTACGAAACCCTGAAACACCTCGGATGGTACCTATTACTGTCCTCTGCTGGACGAATTCATGGATTCACCATCATCATTCTCATACATTATGGCCATTATCAATTCATGAAACGTTGACATATCAATCTGAATAGCTGAACCACATAGGGAGCTACCCAGGTGCCTAGTTATATGGACACTCATTTTGTTACGATTTGTTGGGTTTGAAGCATAGAGTTCAGGTGCTGGAGTTGCAGGGAGTAGGAAGTAGGATTGCTTGAATAGTTAATTGAATGTACATTGGTTATTGTTTCATGGTAAAACTTGGTTGACTGCAAAGCGATCTAGCTTGCAAATATAAAATTAGAAAATATCTGGCTGAAAATCGTCAGCAATTTCTTGCACTAATTTTGGCTTCCACAAATCTGTCATCAATTGAACACCATGTTGTCAGATATCTACCAGATGTTGGTGTAACCTAATACAATAAAGTTAATAATATTAGTCGCTGTCACAGTCTGCATTCAACAGTTTGAACCTATTTCCGTTAAAAGGTCAAGGATATGCTGCTTGGTAGCTATTGACAGCAGGTTGTCCAGGATAGTAATAGGTGAATACCTCAGCCACGCCCTAGCCATAGATTAGCTTCAATCACATCCCGACAAACATTTTAGTACGAAACGGAACGATGCTACCCCGCATGCATAAACGCATACCGATCTTTTGATCCAGCTTCACTACCTTTTCATCTGGCTAAAGTCACAGCAGACTACCCTGGCTCAAGCTTAGGTCCAAAACTCTTGGTATATACCGCCGCTTGTACATATTTCCAGAGGACAGGTATGACCGTCACCACATCAAGCCACATCAGACTAGGCTGGTCCGGGCTTGGGTCCCAAAATTTGGGTATTCTGCCACTTCTAGTGAATGCTTACATGTGGCAGACATGGCAGCTGCCAGACGAAAAATAATGGTGCTCCACGCCACACCAATATTTCCAAGCAAACTTGGAAACATATTGTGCCCGCACAAAGTTGAGCAAAACAAAATCAGAGCGCTAATCTCCCCCGAGCTCCGTTCCCACTCCTTTACCTCCCCCCCCCCCCCACTCCTACCACCCCGCAATTCAACAGGTTGCTACTCAGCACACTTAGGTATACCCCGATTCAGGCCTAACTTGTATTAAACTAGCTGGCTTTGCCTCTCCAAAGTATATTCTTTCTTCCAGGTCTCCTCCCTGCCTCGCCTTGTTGTACCGCATCATCAGTACCACACTCAGCATCTTTAATGCAACTTGTTTCCACTTCGCAGGTTTGTGTGCAATGCTTGCTCAGCCGATCATTCCGCACGACTGAATTTCTTTCCGTCCCAGCGCCGCACCATCATCGATACCAGTATCGATACCGCCGTTGTCCAGTATCAACACAAGGTGGGGAAACGATAGGTGGGAAAATAAAATAAGATAGGTGAAGTATTGTTGTTGGGAGCAGTACTTCCCCTTGTCGCCATACATTTTTCAATTGTCAAACATTCCCCTGAATTTGGTTTTAGAAAGTGGGCAGTAGAGAGGGAGAGAGAGAGAGAAGAAAGAGAGAGAGAGAAAAAAGAGAGAGAGAGAGAGAAAGAGAGAGAGAGAGAGAGAGAGGGAAAGAGAGAGACCCTCTGAGCTCTGCCATCCTAATAGTTATAAAGACAATAAAGGAAGCTAAAACTAATTAATTAAGCTGACGTCATAAATTACTCGTGAGAGAAACTCCAGTAGCGAGTCTCGAACAAAGCAGTAACGTCTTCATAGAACGGTGATTCATTTTCTCAACGTCTCATGTGCGAGGAGAAAAAAGTAGCATTCTTTAATTTTCCCAAATTTGGCTGAGAATCACCTAAATGTAGAGAACTTAGCATTACACTTACTGCAGTAGGTGAAAGCGCAACACGTTAAACACGCCATCACCATGCGAAAGTACGACCTGCTATTTTTATACGAGTTAGAAGGCTTCACCAGTGCCCCGTGTATCTCTCTTGGGCCCGTCTTGATCCCACTATCTATTTTTACTTTCTTCTCCGTAGGCTTGAAGAAGCATATTGAAGATGTCTGCAACTCAACTTGATCGTATTTTTCACGGACGGTGTGCTTCAATTCATCTAAATCTTGCATGCACCCAGTTAGCATAAAAGAATGACTTTTATGCGCGATAAAAGCTGACCTAGTCAACGACCGCGGAGTCTTTGAAGGGAGCTCCAAATAGCCTCCGAAGAATCTACAATGGATCCTTCATACAGCCTCAGTCGCGATCTCCGAGGGGCCTCCATGGATCTCCTGAATTGACCCCGGGCACCCGCACCTCCAATGGGATGCTACAATCCCAGTACAACTTCCGCAGGACCTTAACGAATATCTATATCGCACCGAATAAACCTTTCCAACACCCCAGGCTGAACAACCCTGAATGTGTTCTACTTGAACTGAACTCGATGAGACGTTATAGTATCAGTTGATAATTGTATTTGTTTCGTGGTATTCAGTCAGAAGAGGATCCGATGCGGAAGCCGTTCCTCCCCGCTTCCACCTCCAAGGTCCTCAAGATGTTGAAATCTAGGAGGCAAGCACGAAGTGTTCTTCTAGAATTGAGCTAATTTGACCATTGTCATCCTAACACCCACCCACTCCTTGGTGGGCAACAATGTTCAGCTCTAGGTCAGTCAGTGTCTGGGGAATTATTTCGGTAATGCACCTACAGGATCATGCGATATCCGGCGAATGGTCCCACTGGCCTACTTTGCCGTCGTGTGGCGAACTGCTAATCCGCTCCGGTGCACGTCTCAATTGAGATGAGCTCGGCGCGAGTGCTCGATGTGGCGCACCGTCGCGTCGTGGCCGGCGCCGCATCCGCACGGTGGGAGGGTGGGGGCGCCGCCGCGCGCTGCCGTTCTACGGCGGGCGGCCACCCACGGCCAGTCGGCAGCGCGCGCCTCCGCCGCCGCCCGGCAGCAGCCAATCAGCGGCCGGGGGCGGGGCGGCAGCGACGGTGGCGGGGCCGCGCCGCCGCCGCCGCACATCGGCCGTTACCGCCGCCGCCGCCGCCGCGCCCGTCCGCGATGGAGCCACTCGGCTTCCTGACCCCGCCTCCGACGCCCACCTCGCCGACGATGGGCTCCCCGGCCGCCACCGACGGCCTGCCGTCGACCTTCGACGCCGCCAAGCCGACGGCGGTGGCGGCAGCGGCCGCCGCGGCCATGGCGGCGCACCGGCTGCCGCTGCTGTACCCGCACCTGCTGCACGCCAACCCGCTGCTGCAGGCCGCCCACCTGCAGCACCAGCTGCTGCACAGCTACGGCGCCGACGCGGCCAAGCTGCCGCCGCTCTTCTGGCCGTGCTACCCGGGCCTGCCGTTCGGCACCGCTGACCCGGCCCTGCTGCAGCGCGCAGGACGAGCCGCACGCCCCAAGAAGCGCTACATCTGCAAGTACTGTCAGCGCGAGTTCAGCAAGAGCTACAACCTGCTGATCCACGAGCGCACGCACACGGACGAGCGGCCGTTCCCGTGCGACGTATGCGGCAAGGCGTTCCGCCGCCAGGACCACCTGCGCGACCACAAGTAAGCGCCAGGTGATCACTCGCGTGGTTTCCACGCGGGCTGTGGCCTTGATTTTGCATTGTCCTGTTCCTGATCTGAATCCTGGCGTATTGCGACCTGCAGGGTGTGGTTTCCGCCTGGCTTATGCTGCAAGCGTGTTCACGTGTTACTGTATGTAATGACAACAATGTAAGATAGCATATGACCAGGCAATGGTTCACAGAGCATCACGCATTGAATGTCGAGCCGAGGTGTGACACTTCGATCATCATTTCAGATACACCCACAACAAGGAGAAGCCGTTCAAGTGTGACGAGTGTGGCAAGGGCTTCTGCCAGGCGCGCACACTGGCCGTCCACCGAAGCCAGCACGACGAGCCGCGGCTGGCGGGACTGACGTTACCCACGGCGCCACTGATGTCACCGACCGCGCCACTGACGTCGCAGCCGCTCCGTCAGCCGCTCCACCAGTCGCCCCGCTCACCGCCCCGCTCACCGCCCCGCTCACCGCCCCGCTCACCGCCCCGCTCACCGCCCCGCTCACCGCCCTGCCCACCACCGGCGCTCGCCGCCCTCAACCTGGTCCGGACGAAGCCGGCGCCGAGCGTGGTCCGGCCGCGAGCCTCCAACTTCACCATCGCCGAGATCATGAAGTCGTCGGTGACGAGCCGCGACGCGGATGCGTCGGCGCGGCGGCCCAGCGACTGATCCCGGCTGCTGTGTCCGGCTGCTGTGGCCAGCTGCTGTGGCCGGCTGCTGTGGCCGGCTGCTGTGTCCAGCTGCTGTGGCCGGCTGCTGTGGCTCAGCGACTGATGCCGGCTTCTGTGGCCGGCTGCTGCGGCCGGCTGCTGTGGCCGGCTGCTGTGGCCGGCTGCTGTGGCCGGCTGCTGTGGACGGACGGGCGGCGCCTGCTGTGCGCTGTGCTCCGCCGGCACTGGCGGTGCGCTGTGTTTGTTCCGGCTGTCCACTGCGGAACAAACGCGCCGAGTGTGTGTGTTTGTAATGACTTCCGGTGACGTGGTGACACGCGATCGTCGGCACACTCGCGCGTGGCGTCGTTATCGGCCAGGTCTTCGAATCAAAGTACGAGCACGGACTGTGTGTAGCGCTGTGATATGGCGGGGATAGCATCCGCCCATAGCCTCTATTTAAGCCAGGAATAATGTTGAGTGTTTGGTAGAGCCAATTGTACAAGGAATAATAATACACCTTTGACAACATTATTCAGTGTTTGAGAGACGAGGCTTCCAAATATGTGTCAAGAGGAATATTATAACGAAGCTCTACCTATTTCCCGACTTGTGATCATGCAGTTATGGCATTCGACCAGCTCATCTGCACTTACCGTCACTGTCCTCTGTCCAGTGTATACCGTGCACGGGATCTAATGGTGCCGTAATGAGACCACGAGCACTCTACTGCTGTTGCATCAGGCGCAGCACACCATATGCGACTACAAGGCGCCCACCTCCCACCACACCTGCCTGCTTCTGCTGCACTACGCCCCTCCCGCCCACGGGATCTGATACTGCCGCCGTGCACAACACCTGACATTTGCTGCTACTGATAGTGCCGCTGTGCACAGCGCTTGACATCTGCTGCTACTGATACTGCCGCTGTGCACAGCGCCTGATATCTGCTGTCACTGATACTCTCGCACTGTACTGCTCCCAATATATCTGCTGCTATCGCAGTGTTCCACCCAGGGCTTACCGACTACTGCGCCCTGTACCGCTTCCGATATATCTGCTGGTGCCGCCGTGTTCCACCCAGTGTTCACCCAGTGTTCCACCCAGTATTCACCCAGTGTTCACCCAGTGTTCCACCCAGTGTTCACCCAGTGTTCACCCAGTGTTCACTCAGTGTTCACCCAGTGTTCCACCCAGTGTTCACCCAGTGTTCACCCAGTGTTCCACCCAGTGTTCCACCCAGTGTTCCACCCAGTGTTCACCCAGTGCTCACCCAGTGCTCACCCAGTGTTCACCCAGTGTTCACCCAGTGTTCCACCCAGTACGCAGCGATTACTGTCGCAGTTCGTCACTTTGAAGGTCGGCGATGAGCGTCGCCAGCACTGGACGATACACTGAAGATAGCTGGAACGCGTTCTCACCCGTCTTTCACCGAACTGGCTGCGAATTATCACGTCTGAATGGGGAAGCCGCCTAAAGCAGGGTTCTTTTCGACGTAGTAAAAGTTCGTTTTGACGACATTGTCTGTCCAGCTAATGCCGTGGACCTCCTACACCATCTGCGAACATCTCTGCTGCTGTACCTCGACCACAACCACACCTGCTGATGTTGTAACACTGTCCCGAAGCATATCTACTGCTACTGTTGTATACCGTTCCCAAGCTTATCTGCTACCACCGTTGTACACTACCCGAGCACATCCCGAGCTCCTATTATACGCCGTCCCCGAACATATCTGCTGCCACTGTTGTACACCGTCCCTGAACTCATCTGCTGCTACCGTTGTACACTGCTTCCGAACATATCTGCTGCTACCGTTGTACA